>CAMRHE010000414.1:600000-942500 GCA_947044405.1 Leptodactylus fallax
TAGTCCATATGTCAGTCCAAATATTAAATCAATAACAAAGTGAACCTACACTTCCTGTTTTCTTTTCCAAAGCAAGACAATTTGCTCTCCATAATTGCATCTCCAAATGTCATCTCCATAATGTGTGTGTATATATATATATATATATATATATATATATATATATATAATGAATGCATGTGTATAGAATGTCCACTTTTTTAGAGACACCTCTCTTTTAATGACTGGATTAGTTGCAGTGTGAATCAACATTAGAATGGGATCAACTGAGCAATCTGTGCAACTTTGAATGAGGCATGGTCACTAATTCAAGATCTGGCAATCTTTGTGGGATTTTCTTGTGCCATGGTGTCAAGAGTACACAGAGAATGTTGTGATCTAGGAAAACCATTCTGTCAAAGGGGATCCTCTGAACATACACAACTTGTTGACGAAAGAGGTCAGAGGAGAATTTCAAGAATTGAAGCTGGTGCTCTAACTAATGTGCTGAAATGCACAACTTGTTATCGCTTAGCACAGATATGTCTATAACAACAGACAACAAGACTTCAGTGGGCAAAAGAATGTAAAAACTGGAACACTAAGCGGTTAAAAAGCATTGCCTATTCAAATTATTCCAGATTTCTATTGCAGCATGCTGATGGGATGTTCAGAATTTGACACAAGGAGCATGAATTGATGAAACCTTCTCGTCAGATGTCAAGAGTTCAGCCTCTTTGAGGTGGAGTGATGTTCTTTGGTAGAATCATTCCTTGACACACCCTGGGTCTTCAGATAACTGGATAACTGTGAATGATACCAGTGTATGCTACGATGAATTGCTGCAGTCCTGATGGATTGAAGCTACTAGATAGGTATCCCTAATAAAGTGTCCACTCAATATATATACACTATATGGACAACAGTATTGGGGCATACCTCTTAATTATTAAATTGAGGTGTTTAATTCAGTCAAATTGCCACAGGTGTATATAATCCAGCACCTAACCATGTAGCCCGCCTTTACAAACATTTGTGAAACAATGGCTCGTTCTAAAGAGGTCATTCAGAATTCCAGTGTAGTACTGCAATAGGTCACCATTGTTACACCATGGCAGTATGTGAAATTTCTTCCCTCCTGGATATCAACTATGACTGGTATTATCGAAAAGTTGAAGTGTATAGGAACCACACTAACTCATACCAAATAAATAATAAATATTATAGAGTGGGCTCTCCAAGGCCTGAGGCACGTAGTGCATAGAAGTGCAACGCTGTGCTGACTCAATAGCTGCAAATCTTTCTAAATCTCTTCTGGCATTAATGTGGTTTCTCATGAACATAATCATATTTTATTTTTTAGAGAATTAAAAGTTTAAACATTTTTGCAAATATAAATAACTACTTTTTTGCAGTGTTTTAAAGAATTTCTCTAACAATCTTAGTGGTGACAATTCTTTGTCTTGATAGCTTGTCAATATGGTATATATGAGTAATATATAATATATATAATATAGAGTATGACCATGAAAATAGAAACTTTTTATAGTCTGACATTTGTCACAAACCCTTGTTAACTTAAAGGGTTTATCCAGGAACTTATTTTTTATGGCTGATAAGCAGGGGGCTAAGAAGTGGCCCCAGCATGGGTCAGCAGTACGGGCCACTTCTGATACCTGTACTATACACAGCAAGGAGGGAGTTGGCAGCAGTTGGCTCCATGCCCTGTATAGTGGCAAAGCACGGGTATTGCACCTCAGCTCCCATTGACTGGCACCCAGGCCTTATGACCTGGGCCGCCTACAGTTAAATGGCCTTGGCCTTCTAGTTCTCCTCCACATCTCTTACATTTCTGTAAATTATATGGAAATTATATATAATTCTCACCTAAAGCCACATCCCCATTCCTTGCCATCCCTGTATACCAAAATCTGATTTATTAATTGGGGTTTTTTCCTGGTATTTAGGTTTAATGCTATTATTTAGTTGCCTACAGCAGTAAAGGAATGAAGTGTACTTAGAATGCAATTGTATTTAAATAGGTCCAATAGGTCTGATACAAAGCTACAAGTCACATACTTTCGTTCTTCCTGCAGAAGATTTATATAGCTCAAAACTACATACTGTATGTATGTAATTCACAATGACAGAGGAACCTCCTTATGGGGGCTGTTGGTTGAAAAAAAAAAAAAAAAAATATATATATATATATATATATATATATATATATTTATTTATTTTTAATTCTATGCTGGAAGATGGCTGACAACACAGTGGACCCCTTATTTAGCAGGATGAAATTTTGACTAGTTGCTACTTAAAGCGTATATCCTTAAAGTTGGTATAGAACAGTGATGTTGCTAATTAAAGTTGAACAAAAAGCTATCTGTATTAATTTATATGGAGATAAGAAAATCCAATCCACATAAAACCAAATACGGTTCATTTAGAAATGGTATTTTCACCCATGACTGACAGGTTACAAGGCTTCACATTTATTATGATTTGTCACAGTCTCACTAGCAAGATTGACTGTAGAGCTTTAGCTGATAATCTAAGTAGTTATTAATCATCCCACTGGCTTTACTACAATGTGATATGATATTGATGGGTTCAAAAGTCCTTAAAATCTGTGATCTTGACAGACAGTGACAATGTCAAATTTTAACTCTTTGTGGTATATGATTTTACAGTATGTCTACTACATACCAAATTTCTATATTGTATTCTTTCCAAGACAACTTCTCAAGTTCTGAGTATTTTGAAATAAAAAAAATGATAAAATGTGGAATATATTTATTTAATTATTAATTACATATACTAGTTCAGTTTACTTTCAAAGTTGTTATAACATAAGGTAGCAATACACATTAGATAAATGTTAACTAAACCTACTGATGTTGACAAGGATGACTGACTATTTGATGTGTATAGGGTCTCCTGGGTCTCCCCTGATAGACGATGTTGCAGGATCACATGCCCAATCCTTTTCTGAACATGTATGGTCACCTATAGACCTCTTGTGGTCTGTTATACAGTGATATATAAAGTGTATAAATATACACATAGCAGCTTCCTCTTCATTGCTCTCATTCTCAGTACATGAACCTTTTCCATGATGCTCACATCCCTGGTGCAAAGAGCACTATAGCACTAAATTTGGGGGCATTAAAGAAAAAAGCAAACCATGGCTTAGGCGAATAACATAAGATGCACCATCTAATCTGCAAGTTTTGGGTCATTCTTTTGCTCTGCTCATTTTACACCAATCAGTTGCCCCACCCTATAGCACTTCTCTCCTAGAAAGCCATCTCACAAATACTGAGGAATATAGACCTCAACTGCATGCACTTTTCCTCCCTCCCACTGTCTACTATTTACTACACAACTGTATTTTAAGAGGTTTTACCGTACTGTAATATTAATGTCCTACTGTATCCTTAGGATAAGTCATCAATATCAGACAGGTGGGGGTGCATAGCTAGGTTGTCAATATTAAGAGAACATCACTGCCTGCCACTGAGAGCATTCAGAAAACACAGCAAGTAGGGGTCACAGAACATAGTCTATGATTTACTGATGGGCTGCTGGGTCTGTTCACTTAAGCTGCATGATAGAGCATTTTTGTTATAACAGAATATTAGGTGACTGCTTTAGTGCATTTTCATGTCAAGGTAATTTATTCTCAATAATTACTGAATACAGCTGAAAGCAACATCAGATTGAAGAGGTTATGCTCACGCTTTGCTGGAAATGTATGAAGCTGGTTTGTCACTGGTTTGGTGTGATTTATAAAATAAATGTCAGCATTTAATTGTTTAAATATTCTAATCCTTTCAAGGCATTTCTAAATGCTTTCTGTCAAATTTCCTGAATTGTATTAATAGTGCAATGATTTTTATTCACATGGTGGTTTGTGCAGCCTCCTCAGCAAATGCATATACAAATCCTTTATAATGAATATGTGAAACATGTGAGGGGCATTTACTGAGAGTAAAGTCGAAATTAGAATTATAATTTGTGTTCTGCATCGCAATAAATACGTTTACAATACACTCAAGAAATGTTAAACTTTTCATTTTTATTAAATATTTTTATTTTTTTATTTATTTTGGATTGTTTGAGCTATTTATTTTTAATTATTTAAGCAATTTAATGACTCATTCCAATTAACTGAGTAGCAGATGTCTTATGGCTGAAATACTTTTAGCAGATATAGTAAATGTAGCCCTAAATGTATGTTAATGTGCCATATGTTGACTTTCAGCTTTAACACAACTTAGAAAATATGGGCCTTCATTACGAACTCACAGTCAGAAACCAAGAAAGTGCCAGATTGCAAATAGTCAGTTGGGAGATACAGCAGGATATTAAATGAATTCAGGGGCTCTGTTCCCTACAGAGGTAGAATGCTTCTTGTATCAACCACAGTGTTGCGGACCACATAATTATATGTCTCCTGAACTTGATGCAAAGCCTTGCTTGGGTTTAATTAGGGCCTTTGTTTCTTTCATTGACAAATACACATACCGACAGATGGAACAGAATGATAGATTTTATGAGTGTTTATTTTCACAGTGGGGGTAGAAAGAAAATTGCATCTTGATTGACCCACATATTGTTTTTTTGTATCAAAACAGCCTTTCACCCTGCTGATATCTCTGCAAGGTGGATGTGCAGGCTTTAAAAACTTTATATGGGCTAAAATCATGTCTTAGAACTAAGCATTCTTTGATTCTGTGTCTTCATGTCAGCAGTCAAAGGTTTGTGCTATAGACCTTGGAAAACGCAAAAGGATTACGGAAAGCAAAGTCATCTGCTCCTAAACAAACTTTATATCATCATTTCAGCAGAATAATATTGTTAAGAATCAATGCAATTAAATTACTTTAATGTGACATTTCATAATCCCCAAAAATTTGGATAGTATGACATTTGATTTTAGCATAGCTAACACAGAATTTTACAATAATAGAACCAGAAGACTATACATAGAGAATCAATGATAAAAGTGGTATTTTGCTTTAGCATTTGACTGTAGCTCATGTTCCTGTCTACCATTACAGGTAATGCTATATACCATTGTATGGTAAATAATCAAGAACAACTGACAATTGGTTATGGATTAGCTCTACATAATGTCAGAGTAAAGGACTTCTAGCAACATGAGCCTGAGTAAACCATATCTGTATATCATGTCCTAGCAAACATTAGCACATACTACACTGAAATTAGTAGTACAGGTGCCCCCTCTATGCTTTTCCATCAAGTTTTACATTCAGACTCCAGGTGAACTGCTCAGCTTGTACTGTTTTTTTACTTATCTATTATTAGTTTTTACCTATTCACAGCTCAAGCTTTATACCCATATTATTTGAAATCTTAATAAAAAGAGATTGAAAAAAAAAAAGAAATGAATAGTGCAAAACTGAAGAAACCCTTACTACTGGCCTCTTTCATATTTTTATACTAGACACTTTTAAAGCAAGTTAATTATCATATTATATAATGAAGAACATATGTAAAATACTTTTGACTATCAAATAAATCAAACACCAAAAATATACAGTAAATTTATTGTCTCTCTGCTTGTCTTTGGACTTGAATATATACTGTAAGTAACAAAAGCAGTTTTAGGATCAGAGTGACATACTGACAGGCGTAAATCTGCGACCAGTCTCTAGATTTAATAAGAGGCCAGAGACTCTTAAGAATCACCAATAGAGATGAACAAACCTCTTAAGATTTGTTCCGCGTTCAGGTTCGACAGCTTGGGCCCTTGATTCATTTTGGGTGATTGAGCCTCAGCAGTGACCTGGGCACGCTGTGCATCAAGGCGCCATGATGCTTGGTGTCCCCATGTGACCATTGGTGGCCCAGTCACAGGCCTAAGCCGTGACCCCTGGGTCAATGACATTACAGAGTGCCGGACATCACCAGGAGAGTTCCGGATGCCGTGAGGAGGCCCAGAAGAGGTTACAGAATGAGGTGAGTATGAATGTTATTTTATTTTTGTCACCTCCCCTGGATCTCCACCTGTTATACTCTGGGGTATTTGTTCGGTTTCTTAAAAAAAAAATTTTTTCAATTTTGGTTCCAACCTAGCTCAGTAACAAATGATTTGCCCATCTCTAATCGCCAGTCTTAATAAATTTCCCACATCAAGTACAACATATAAACCTACAAGTTCAGTCTGTTATAGTTGCAACAATATCATACATGTGTTTTGTATTTTTTACTTTTAAAAAAAAAAAGTTATTTTTATGGGAAAATGGTTTTTCTTTCTGTTACTGTGAGGTTTTTCTAAATCTTTATTTCACTTTAGTGATCAATTAGTTTAGTCCAACAAGGGAATGCCACAATGATCATTTGATTGCTGATATAATAGACTGCACGTGCAGAAACAGGTTAAGAATTCTCTAAAGAAACACATGAGATAGCTGTCAGCATGTTTATTTCAACAGGAGACTTACTAGATACCTCTGCCAGTAGTGTTTCTGCTGGAAAAATGAACATGCCAAATTCTTTTTTTACTGTATAACAGAAAATAGGGTCAATCAGCTGCCCCACACCCACTGAATTGCTGATCTTTACCAAGTAAGTGAGTTTACATACATTTGTTGGCCAGATGGCCAAATATATATATAATATATTTGGCCACCTGGAAATGTCTATAACTGATGAAATGACCCCTTTCTATTAGTATAGGCTATAAATATATACAGTGAAACCTCTCCAAAAGACCACTTCTTTGAGAAGACTACCCAGCTTTTTTTAATTTATCTAGTTAGCATATAGAGTTCTGGTAGACACAGGCAACATAGCTGTGTTTTCCATCACCTATGGCAAAGATTCATTTTGTGGACATAATCCAGTATTTTTTTTTTTTTTTACCCTAGTCAAGACAGGATGACATGTTCCACCCCCTTCCCCCCGCAATTAGAACCATGGGCACATCTTGGTTTAATATAACTGACAGTGAACTATGTTAATACCTTGAAAGTGCCGTGCTCTATGCAAATTATATTATTCTATTGCTGTAGGGTATCATGGCAGTTAGTGTAAACTAGTACAGGTGCAACCATGCAGACAAAGATAAAAGCAAAGAAAATTGTTGCAACCTAATGAATATAGAATATCAAATAAATACTATAAACATACTGTATTACAGTGCAATGTAAGTAATTATTGTTAGGGAAGGTTTCAATATCTGTTAGTCAACTTGATCTCTATTTTGGAACTTATTGTATTCTGTTAGCTTGCGAATAATGGATTTGTTTCTTTCAAGTTATGTTTTCCAATGCCCTTTTCTTGTCAAATATTGCTTTTTTAACCTTTGTAGTTAACCATGATGGCTTCAGTTTCATTCTTTTACTCTTCTTGCCCCTGATTATTATGTTATAAAATGGCTTTAAAATGTTATCACTTCTTGGCAATATTTGTGTTATTTCCTTTTTGAAACTGTAACTTCAAGGATCTTAGTCTTTGTGAAATTTAATACATTTTTATTATTAAAATGTATTTATTTTATTTACAAATAAATGAGATAACATTGTGGTCACTACTTCAAAGGGATACTCTCAGTGATATATTCCTATTACTATAATTCTAAGAAATTCATTCAAAACATATAGAAAGTTTTTTAAACCAATCCTGCCTCAGCTTTATGGTAAATAAATTTGAAGGCAGCCACATTAGATCCATCCTACATAAGACTCAGTATCAGTCTCAGGTGCATAGTTGCAATGTATTATGCTGCAGCATCATTTTAACTACTTACAAGAAAGGCTTTATTATTTTGGAGATACAGAGGTAGCAGAGTTAACAACCACGAGTGGATCCTGTTAGCTCAATCTGCCTGCGACGTTAACTCTTGCTGCCATACCTTTGCCAGGTGGTACCTGCATTCATCTGCATGGCAGTAGCATCCTGGAAAGTCATATGAATAGCTGACAGCTCCTGCCTCCTCCCTCCAAGAATAACTCCTATGACATACCTAATGCAGGGACTTCTACATAACTTTAGGAGTCCCTGAACAAGCTTATTCTATTGCACAGAACCTCTCAGATGCATCAGAATTAATATGTATTAATAATTCTGTCTAATTTACAGGTCCTCATTGAACTCTGGTTTCTATTCAGTTACAGGAGTACACAGAGGACTGCTGCAGGTGTTTTTTTTTTATTTTCATATTGCTGTTGTCTTTGGTGTTTTTGTCGTTCAGATTCTGTGGGATTGTTTTGATTCTGTCAATGGTCATTCTTATATTTTCAGTTTTTGGAATAAAATGGTCAAAGAGGGTTGAGTAGGGGAGTATTTTTATCATTGTGCATCTCTGTGTATTTTTTAATACTTTATTACCACATTTATAATGACTGTCTGTTTGTCAGTCTGGTGAAATGGTTACAACTGACCCCCCTAATTATTACCCCAGCATCTACTGCCGCCAGTAGTGTAGGGAAGAGCCAGGTATGATCCAGAACCCTAACTATCTAATCATGGTCTGGAACAGGGGTGACTGCAGGGTGGGTCATGGGCCTTCCCACCCTGGT
This sequence comes from Leptodactylus fallax, assembly GCA_947044405.1. Lineage (NCBI taxonomy): Eukaryota > Metazoa > Chordata > Amphibia > Anura > Leptodactylidae > Leptodactylus > Leptodactylus fallax. Next base: position 608,532 of record CAMRHE010000414.1, read on the forward strand.
AATGCTAGGCTATGACTGCTTTAGTGTATCCAGTTCATTATGAAAAACTGGGGTAACCCCATGTGTTTGTTTTTTTAATCACTCACAGACTGCCCATCGACTATATAAATTTGGCCCTATCTTAAACCTAAAAGGATGCATAAATACGTTCTTGCAAATTAAGCAGCTGTATGAAATCATGCAGATCCAATAAAGCAGCTACAGCCTAGCAATGCCACAATTCATAGCACTATGGTTTTTAGGCATTCCCAGCATAATTATACTAGCCCACCATTGCCCCATCACTAGACAGTCAGGGTATCTGTGTCTACTGGATCATATATATAACTGTGATAGTAGTGGGTGCTGGGGTAATAATTGGCATGGTTAGTTGTTGACCATTTTACTAAGTCTAGCCTTTGTAATTGATACTGTCAGTGAGACAATGGACATTACTAAGGTGATAACAAAGAATTAAAAAAAACACAGATAATGAAAATTTTTTATTGAACTAAAAATGCTCCCACACAACCCTGTTTAACCATTTTATTAAAAAAAACATAAATAAATAAAAATGTGAATATGAACAGAGTTCAGATGATCTGTTAGAACCTGAAAGACAAAAACAAAAAATACAGCAGTATGAAAAAAAAAACTTATACTCACCTACAGTTGTCCTCTGTCTTCTCCTCTAACTTTAAATAAATCAGAGTTCAATAAACTCTGGTTTCTACAGTGACACAGGGGACCTAGAAATGAAACAGAATTATTAATAGTTATTAATAGTTCTGTCTCATCTGAGAGGACCGTGTGCCAGATTAAAAAAATGCAGGGACTCCTACAGTTACATAGGTATGTGACTGGAGTTACTCACATCACATTGAAAGTAGATAAGAGATTCACTGTCAATGTGACATGAAGTAATAGGATCACATTTAAATGTTAGGTAGGGGTGTGGGGTGTTAGGAGGCAGCAGCTACCCAGCTATTCATATGATTTGCCAGATAGTACCTGTATTTACAGCAGGCACCATCCCAGCAATTCATTTGAATTGATAGGCAACTCCTACACTGATGGAGTATTGTACTATGTATTATCTTAAAGACTGCTACATCTGCGCATGCCATACTTTCCAGTCATTATTTTCATTAAAAAAGAACACAACTGTGTGAAGCTAAATTATAAATTAGTCACCTAATTATCAAGCTGTGATATAAATGGCACCATTATTTAGCAAGTTTGGCTAAATCATAAGGCAGACTTTTTCAAATATCAAAATTCCAATTCATTGGGGCCAGTTTATTTAAGACCAGTTTTTGATATGCCAACTTAATAATTTTGGTGCTTCTCAGCTGGTCAGTTTGCCAAAGGCAAAATCTATGACAGCTACGACCCAGAGTAGATTTCAGCCATTATTTACACCAGTTTTCTGCTGCAAATATTGTTAAATTTGTCAGTCCGCAATAACTTGTGCATTCTCCACTCCAGAAACTGACATGCATACATTGATAAATTCCCCTAGTGTATGCAAAATCCTCAAAATAGAGGGGGATGCCTCTGTATTTACAGTAACTATGAAACAGACACATACAGTTTGTCCTAAAGCTACTGTATCTTTCCTCACCCTAGACCTTGGTTATTGTCAGTCTCCAAAAGGAATACGTATTTGAGCATATTGGGTTTACTGCTTTCATACAATTTAGCACAGGACTGTTAAACCATTGCCCAATGCCACTGAAATTAGTAACTTCAGTCATTTGTTTATGGTTCACTAAACAGAAAGATCCACTTATGAAAGATTTCCCTATTGAATTGCCATTGAATAAAACCTCTTTACTAGACTTTTCACTTGTCATAACATCCATAAATCTTTTAAATTTTTATTTGCCATAGCCAAATAGTTACATATAATGCACAGAAAAGCTGTTATAGTTTTTGAGGGGGAATGAAAAAAATAACATTTTTCCTTTGTTTTGGGCTTTGTATTTATGGCATTTCCTGTGTAGTAGACATGACATGTTAAATTTAATCTTTTTGTCACTGCGAATTGAGCAATACCAAATTCACATTTTATTTAAGCAATTTAAAAAAAAAAAAATTGTACTTGTGGTGTTATATTCTTATGCTGTCTCTTTACAATTGTATTGAAGCATTATTCATTGCCGAAAAAGTTACATTCTTGAACTTCACTTTTAGTTGTCCACAGCTGAATAAATGCAGTAACCTGGCTGAAGATAATCTAATTTAAAACTATGACCTATTAAAATGTACTGGTTTTGAAACATTAAGCTCTATAATCTAACAAATATGAATGTATGAAATGCATTATATGATTGTAACTTTATTTCTTTTCATATTATTTAATAGTAAGTGACAGTCATACAATGCTTCAATGAGCATTCATAAATGTTCGTTAACACTGAAATAGCTTTGACATGTAAAATGCCTTCAGTGTGGTGCTGTGAAATTCAAGCATAGATTTATGAAATCAGCTACGTTCAACCATGCTGTCTCAGCTACATGACTGATTTATAATCACACACTGGCAAACTATTAAATGGGTTGACAGACACTTAAAAATTAGAGTTCATACCATGTACCACTACAAACTCAGCTTAAAAATAATGTTCAATAAAAACAGAAACTGAAGCATGGACACACTAGAATGGATAGAGTTGCTATCTCTTCTATAGTAAAACATAGCTTATTCCTATTTTAGCCTCAATTCATTCAAAGTAGCTATGGCACTGTAAAAGCTATTAAGTAATCAGTTTAACTCCTTCCTGCTTCAGCCATTTTTTATTTACATTTTTTTACCCTCGCCTTCCAAAAGCCATAACATTTTTTATTTTTGCGTTCCTTCAGAGCTTAATGGGGCTTAATTTTTGCAGGACAAATTGTACTTCATAATGGTATCATTTAATATTCCGTAAAATGTACTGGGAAGCAAAAAAAAAAAAAAATCAAAAATCTTCAATTTTGCATTGTGCATTGTGCAGCCAAAATGACATGTTATCTGTATTCTGCAGGTTGGCACTATTACTGTGATATTAAAGTTATATTAAGTTTTTGTTTCATTTTAACAATTTTTAAAAAATCTTTTGAAAAAAAAAAATTATTGTAGACACCTGTAACTTTTTTTTTTTAGATTTCCTTATACAGGGATGTATACAGGCTTTTTTTTTGGGGGGGGGGCAGATATACTTTTTATTTATACCATTTTGGCCAATGTCTTAGTATCATTGTGATCGAACTGGCCAGCAAAATCTCAGTAATATCTCATTTTTACTTTATGGTGTACTGCATAAAATTGAAACCTGTGAGAAAACTGTGCTATTGCACTTTTCTTTCCAATTCTACCAATTAGTACATTTAGTACATTAGTCCATAAGTATCAGTTATTAAGTCCATAACTTGTTCAGAAATATTTTTATATTTTCAGAGTTAAGCTAAAACATATTGGATTAAACATGAATAATTGTGATCTTCCTTTATTAATAATATACCAGTACAGAAAAGTGTCATCACTAAAAGTAAATCATACAACATTTCACATTACAACAGCAAACTAAAATAAATATGACATATTGCTTTTTTAGCTAGAGGGTAAAATGAACCTGAATAAATGATTTATAATAACTAATTTGGCCTTTCTCACTGTATGCACACTGTAGATGGTAGCTGAGAATGCCCATGAGATGAATGTTAGAGAAGCAAGGGGCAATGTTTATTTTTAAGATACAGTACTTGCTAGATAAGAACTAGGTCAATGGCAAGGTATACTGAGTGCTATAAGCAAGGATGCAGCAGAAGTTTTCATCGATTGACTAATATAACCTCATTGTTTTCAATGTTATTTTTCTCTTTTATTATATTATTAAAAAAAAAAAAAAAAAGACTTTCCTGGTAGAATTCCTAAGAACAGACAAAGAAGTTAATATGTTGCAACTTCAGATATAGATAACACTAATAGTAAATAGCTTTGAAAGCTTGCAAATGTATTTTTTTCTTGTTAGCCAAAAAAGGTATCATATCTACAAAACTTGTGCCTTTTTGATACTGCAGTATCAAATACTGCAGTAGTAAGTAGCATGGGCCATATTTCACACGAGTATGTACTAAAAGCAGCAATATAAATAAAATAAGTATGCATAACCTTATCTGTAAAATTGCTGTTCCTTCTAACTGTACACGGTATTCAGAATATTATTTACTAATTGTAAATGGCTTAATTTGTTGATGTGGAGTAAACAAAAGTTATTGTATCACAAAGTTATATGCAGTGTCTTCATGCCCAGAAATTGTGTGGTGAACTGCAGCCAAAGGTTTTCCTAGCATGTCACAAATTTGTTCTGAATTGGTTCCATGAATAATTGGAGTCTAAGCTAAGTTAAGGGTGGAAATGTGGCATCCCAGAGCTGGCTATGGCTGGGCTGAGGGTGATCTCTGTGCATTGTATTATTTCCTGTTGCTTCATAGCCTGTGTGACATAGCAGGGGGTCCTGAGTCTCACACAACACAGCGCCACCTAGTGAGCCTCACACATGCATTACACCTCGCATAGGATTGAATAGTAACCAAATGTCCAATGGGAGGACATCGCCTGGGAAAAGGGGAGGAGTCAGCTGATCACTGGGTCCCCATGGTAACACCCCTGCAGGAAGGTCCTGCGTGTGAGGAGTTAGAAGTGTGGAGTGTTAGGAGGAGGAGGTGAGGAGATAAGTGTGATGTCCTGTGAAGAAAGCAGTGAGTTTAGTGCAGGAATCTCAAGTCCTAGACAGGCCCAGGAAGGTTGGAGAGCTGACATACTCCAGCTATTCAGAAGATCCTGTCCCCTGTCTGCCTAGCCATCGCCCTGAAGGAAGTCAAGCATCATCATCTTGTCAGCATGAGACTGTGGAGAGAACATTCTGGAACACGTGCTCCATAGCAAGTATCACAGGATCCAGGGGCCAAGGCCAGACCTGTGGAATATCCTGCCACCCTGACTATTGCACCCCGAAACTCTGAGCTATCAGGACCACATAACGTGAGTGGGGAATATTATGTACTAGTATCATGGTGGGCATCCTCCTATGAGCCAAATAGGAACCCAGATGCACCGTAGGGCTGTAACACTGAAGTATAAGGGGCTAGGAACACCTTTCATCAAGTCTACCCTGCACCCCAGGACTTTGCTGTGTCACCAGGCGTACCCCGTTGTTTTGTATTGAAGAAACTGTTTAAGCATTTGTGCCTCCACACCCATGGAAGTAAAAGTTCAACTTTACAACCGTTTCTGTGTCTGACTCTGCACCGACAACATCAGGGCGCCCCAAACACCACCAGTCGGCACAGTATAGGGGAAGCGCCCCGGGGGAACAATCACCACCAACATTTGTGCAGCCCCCTCATCACCGGTACCAGTGGTGGTAACGTGGGACAGCACCAGCGCTGCGCCCTCGTGCCCAGAGACCGTGACAAGTCTGCGCTGTTTGCACCCCGCAATCCCAACTGCAGCGTTACCTTCCATCTGGTCACCGCAAGAAAAACTGGCGTCACGAACAGGATACGGGTGTGTGCCATTTTGAGAAAGTCGCCACGAAAAGTGCGCCAAATTGTCTCCAGAGCATCGGTCTTTATTGTGGACTTTGCTAAGATCAAGTTTATTCCCTGAGAGTGCTTGCAACAAAGAGGGGGAGCCCTATACCCCTGAAGTAAGCCCTAAAGACTGTCCTCTCAGTGTCTTACAGCCCTGGAAGAGTTAAAACGCCCAGGACTTGTTTGCTGCGCCACATCGCTGTGTAAGAACGCCCACAAAGGGTTAACTGTACCTTGCAAAAGTGCGGGAGATTTTTAGCACTGCCCATGAGGCCAGGAGACCCATCTGCCACCATCTTAGGAGAGCCCAGAATGCTGAGCGCAATGCTCCAGCGCACCCATACAAGAAAGTGAAAGGCGAACGTGCCAGCGCCATTTCTGACTCTCCGGTGCCGCATCACCGGCCGTGCTGTGCACCGCTGATCTCTGGTCCACGCTGCAGTTGCTGTCAGTGAGTACTGTGCCTCCCTGTCCTTGTCTTCAGTCCTCCCACGGCCCCAGCGTGTGTTTTCCGTGTACAGTGTCCGTGGGGAGTGCCACCATTAAAGAGGGGGAGCACACCGTCAGCCTGCATCACAGTGACTCTGTTAATAGCTACAGCATTCTTAAAGGGACAGCATTCCAAGTTGTAGTCTCCATTCCCTGCCAGCAAGCAGTTGAGTTTCTTAAAGAGACGGCAACCTAATTTCAGTCATACCTGCAAACAACATGACTGAGCAAAGTGACATTGTGCCATCTGTTTCTAGTGATCCAGCAGTGCCCATGGCGAGCAGCCTACCATTCTCCATGCCATTTTACCCTGGCGCACCATGGCTGCCACGCTACAAAGGGGAGGCGCATACCCTCAGAGACTTTCGTGAGAAGATGCTGTCTCTCTTCCAGTTCTATCCTCTGAATACAGAACAGCAGATACAGAACCTGCTGGGCCAGCTTGAGGGTGCTGCAGCTAGGGAGGTCAAATCCTGGCCTGCCTCTGACAAAAGAACCCCTGGGCAAATTCTGGACAAACTCCAGGTGAACTTTGACGTGCGATCTGTCTCCGAGGTAAAGATGCGCTTCTTTTCCAGACGACAACTACCTGGTGAGACCCTGCGGGACTATGCTTTATCCCTCCAAGAGGCGTTCAGAGCTGTGGTGCAAGTGGATCCACGTGAAAATGTGGACTCTGATAAAATCTTGCTTGACCGCTTCATAGAAGGGGCGGGTACCACATTGCTCCAGAGTCAGTTGCGAATGCTTGCTGCACAACATCCCAGCATCACATTTGCTGACTTCAAGGCCCTTGCCATCCAGGTCTTGGGACAGGAGCAGCCCCAGCCGAGCCCAGTCATCTGTGCTCCCTCACCTGGACCCTCAACAAGCATTGCTCCAGTTGTCCTGCCACTACCTCTGGGTACCTCACCTGCTGCCCAAACTGCGCAGACTACACCAGCAGACTCCAGAGATGACCTTCTGGCCCGAGTGGATCATCTGACCCGTGCCATGGAACAGATCACCGTCCGTCTAGATCGTCTGACCCAGCCGTCTTCATCGTCCAGTGATCCTTTGCGAAGTCTCAACATCTCACCTGAGTCGCCACCCAGACGTCCGTCTTCAGTGAAACCTCCGCAGAGTGAGAGGCCATACTGTACCTATTGCCATAGATATGGACACAACAGGCCTCAGTGTTTTCAGTTAAACGGGCCACCCCCGAGGCAGCGGGCCGCCCCTCGGGAGGAAAGAAGAAGGGCCCAGGTGAATCTTCAGTGCCATTGTCACGCTTCGTCTCAGCCTGTCCACACATCACAATCCGGGTGAACGGCGTCCCTCTGACAGCGTTGGTGGACACTGGATCTCAGGTAACAACCCTGCGCAAGCAGGTGTTCCTTGAACATTGGGACTTAGGTGTGTTGAATAGAACACCTGACACATGGATAAATCTGTGTGCCAGCAATGGACAGCCCATACCACAGCAGGGTTATTGGGAACCCACTATCCAGATTGGGGACTTGAAACTGCCTAGACAGGGTGTAATTGTCACTGATGTAGAGGATGATAGGTTTGCAGTTGTAATATTAGGCATGAATGTTTTACGCCATTGCTTTGCAGAAGTGTTGGATGCCTTGCATGCCTCTCTCCTTACAGCTTCTCCCAGTGACCAGCAGACCATTCAGCGGGCCATTCGTGTACTCAATGCCCAGCACAAGTTCGCCAACAAACAAGGTGAAATTGGTCGAGTCCGGATCCAAGATACCCGTCCAGTAACCCTACAGCCTGGAACAGAAACTATGGTGTGGTGCCGTGCCCGTCCGGGCATAGAAAATCAGGACTACGAGGCCTTGCTACAACCCATACAGGTAGATGGCCAACCACTTGTCATGGCTGCCCGCAGCCTTGTCACAGTTTCCAATGGACGTGTTCCTGTCCGCTTAGTCAACTTGGGCGATGCTCCCGTGAACCTCCACAAGTTCCACTCTGTGGCCCTGCTACACCGGTTAGCACCAGAAGACATTCTCTCTGGTGATTCTACCGCCACACAGCATTCCACCCAAGCTGCTGAGAACATTCAGAATGGAGCCACGAAGTCGTGGTGGGATGAATTGAACGTGGGAGACGCCAATACCCCTATAGAGCACATCAATGGGGTTCGCAATGTGGCCAAGCGTTACCAACAGGCATTCAGCAAACACCCATTGGACTTTGGTAAGACCACGACCATACAACATCGCATTCTGACTGGCGACCACCATCCAATCAAGGAGCGTCACCGTCCAATACCACCAGCGATGTACCAACCGGTGAAAAAGTTGATCCGAGAGATAACAGTAACAGCCCCTGGGCAGCCCCGCTAGTCCTTGTCAAGAAGAAAGACGGAACCCTACGATTTTGTGTGGACTATCGTAAACTCAACAACGTCACGCACAAAGACGCATACCCATTGCCGCGGATTGAGGAATCTCTAACGGCTTTGGGATCAGCTACCTGTTTCTCGACCCTGGACTTAACCAGTGGATACTGGCAAGTCCCTATGGCGCCTGAAGATCGTGAAAAGACTGCGTTTACGACCCCAATGGGACTCTTTGAATTTAATAGTATGCCATTTGGGCTATGTAATGCCCCAGCCACATTCCAACGGCTTATGGAGAGGTGCCTCGGCCATGAGAATTTCCAGAGTGTGCTACTGTACCTGGACGATGTTATTGTATTCTCCCGGACATACCAAGAACACCTTCGTCACCTTTCCGAGGTATTCAAGGTACTTATACAGCACGGCCTAAAGTTGAAGCCCTCCAAGTGCTACCTGTTGAAACCCCAAGTTCACTACCTTGGGCATGTCGTGAGCGCACAAGGCGTCCAACCTGATCCTGAAAAGATCACTGCAGTCCAGAACTGGCGAAGACCAACTACCGTCAAAGAAGTCCGAAGCTTCCTTGGATTCGCAGGTTACTACCGGCGTTTCATACCACACTTCGCCCAAGTAGCCGAGGCTCTGAACGAGTTGTTGCGCGGTTGTCCCAGAGAAAACTACAACCGAAAGCTTCCGGTAGACTGGACAGCGCGTAAAGAGGAAGCCTTTCAAGAGCTTAAAGCACTTCTGACGCATCCACCAATTCTAGCCTATCCTGACTACAGTCAGCCATTCCGCTTGTACACAGATGCAAGTCACCAAGGTTTGGGTGCAGTGTTGTCCCAGGTTCAGGACAACAAAGAGCGAGTCATCGCCTACGCCAGCAGGAGTCTGAGAGGCGCGGAGAAGAACGACCAGAACTATAGTTCTTTCAAACTCGAACTTCTGGCGCTTGTCTGGGCCGTGACAGAGAAGTTTAAAGACTACCTGGCTGCCACACCCTTTACCGTGTACACAGATAACAATCCGTTGGCGCATCTGGACACTGCTCGACTGGGAGCCCTTGAACAACGGTGGGCCTCAAGACTCGCGAATTACAAGTTCTCTGTCAAGTATCGCAGTGGCAAGTCCAACGCTAACGCTGATGCACTCTCAAGGTTGCCTGTGGGAGAAGAACCACCCCGAGAAGACATCTGGGAAGAGGTGGAGATGCCACCATTCTACAACAAGTTTGCCCAACAGGTTGCTATTGGTGTCCCTGTAGAAGGAGAATCTCTGGCGAAAACAGCTGCCGAATCCCTCCAGGAGCCATCTCTGTGGAAAACGTTCCAAGAAGAGAGCAGAGTTTTAGGAGAATTGTCAGATTTCCTGCTTACAGGAAGAATACCAACCCGTGTAAAGAGAGGTCTTCATGACGTGGAATTAAAACGCCTTTGGCGACAGAGGAAGCGCCTGTTTGTCCAACGAGGCCTTCTACTTAGAAACACTCTTGATCCTGTCACAGGTGAAAGGCTTCATCAGATCCTCGTACCAAGAAGAGACGCACAGATGATACTTGAGGCGTATCATGACAGATCCGGTCACTTTGGGGTACAAAAGACCGAAGCTACCATCCGTCGTCGCTTCTATTGGGTTGGGATGAGGAGTGACATTGAGAGTTGGTGCCGAGAGTGTCCCGCCTGTAGTATCACCAAGGAAGGTCGAAGAGATCAGAAGGCCCCTCTACATCCAATTAAGACTCAAAAGCCGTGTGAAATTGTTGCTCTGGACCATGTGAAGTTGGGTCCCACACGTTCCGGCTACAGCTACGCTCTGACAATGGTGGATCATTACTCCAAGTTCCTTGTCATCGTGCCTGTCAGAGATCTTACAGCAAGAACTACGGCTGAGACCTTCTACGCAGAGTTTGTCCGCCATTACGGTTGTCCTGAGCATATCCTCACCGACCGTGGATCGGCGTTTGAATCCCAATTGTTCCGTGAGCTGTGTCAGTTCCAAGACTGCAAGAAGTTGCGAACCACAGCGTATCACCCTCAAGGGAATGGTATGTGCGAGAAGGCAAATCAAGTGATCATCGGCATGCTAAGAACAGCCGCAGTTACACCTGGAGTTGAGTGGCCTGAGCGTATCAAGGACTTGGCCTATATTTACAACAACACACCCCAAAAATCTACGGGATACGCACCATTTTATCTAATGTTTGGAAGACAAGGTCAACTTCCTTCAGACTTAACCCTTGGTGTGAAGGTCCCTGACACCATCAATCCACTACCCATAACAGACTGGGTTGTTGAACACCGCCGACGTATGGAGGAAGCTAAAGAGATAGTTGAAACGCGCATGGATGAGGTTCGTAGGAGACAACAGGAGGATTACAACCATCACGCCCATGCAGCGCCCCTGAAAGTTGGCGACCGTGTATGGTTAAGGAATAACCATCGGAATGGGAAATTGGATCCATTCTGGGAGAAAGAACCATACAGTGTCATCTCCATACCATATCCTGAATCCGACGTGTATGAGATCTCTAAACCTGGGAGACAGCCCCAAGTAGTACACCGAAACCGTCTGAAGCTGTGCCTTAAAGAAGGACTACCCACAGAGGTGCCCCCAGCTGAGACAACGAGTACAGAGATCTTGTCACCTTCTGAAGTGAAAGAGAGACCCCCAACGTTAACTGAGCTTATGTGGGCGCCTAAACTACTACCATTTAGCTGTTATCCACCAATTGCTCTAGTGCAAGAGAACCCTTCGACAGATGATTTAATTGATTTCAGTGACTCTGTTCCTGATTCAAATCTCGTTCCACTTAGGCGTTCTGAGCGTACCACAAAAGGCGTACCTCCAACACGCTATAGTGATGCCATGGCTGTCCTTGGGTAAAAGAGGTTAACTGTCTCTGCTTCTGTATATATGTTATTCCTGCTCTGATTACATTAATGTTTTTCCTGTGTGTATATACAGTATATATATAATATCTTGCCATGTAATATAGTATTTACATTTATATGCAACAATCCAAGCCATAGTGCCTGGCTCACCGAGCCAAGGAAGTTCTGTTATCCCATTGCGGTATGGACATTCGTGCTAGAGTGCCTACTCTTCCTTACAGAAAGGACTGTTTATTGTTTCTCAGAGAGACTCTCATGATAATGGACACTCACAAAATTTGTGCCAGAGAGCCTCTGGACCCATTTGCACTACTGTTGTTTCTATATGGACTGTCTGATGGTACCGCCAAAAGGTTCCATAAGTCTGAGTTTAATTATCTCTCCGTTACCCTTCAGACTTCTCATGGACATTCCAGGACTATGCCGGGAGGTCTTACCTCAAGTTTCTAGGTATTATATTTTTCTAAACTGTTAGTGACATTTGCACTTTATTCGTATTTATTAACGTTATGTTACATTTCTCACCTTCACCCCAGCCCGTCGCCGAGGTCGGCTCAGTGAAAGAGGGGGAGTATGTGGCATCCCAGAGCTGGCTATGGCTGGGCTGAGGGTGATCTCTGTGCATTGTATTATTTCCTGTTGCTTCATAGCCTGTGTGACATAGCAGGGGTCCTGAGTCTCACACAACACAGCGCCACCTAGTGAGCCTCACACATGCATTACACCTCGCATAGGATTGAATAGTAACCAAATGTCCAATGGGGAGGACATCGCCTGGGAAAAGGGGAGGAGTCAGCTGATCACTGGGTCCCCATGGTAACACTCCTGCAGGAAGGTCCTGCGTGTGAGGAGTTAGAAGTGTGGAGTGTTAGGAGGAGGAGGTGAGGAGATAAGTGTGATGTCCTGTGAAGAAAGCAGTGAGTTTAGTGCAGGAATCTCAAGTCCTAGACAGGCCCAGGAAGGTTGGAGAGCTGACATACTCCAGCTATTCAGAAGATCCTGTCCCCTGTCTGCCTAGCCATCGCCCTGAAGGAAGTCAAGCATCATCATCTTGTCAGCATGAGACTGTGGAGAGAACATTCTGGAACACGTGCTCCATAGCAAGTATCACAGGATCCAGGGGCCAAGGCCAGACCTGTGGAATATCCTGCCACCCTGACTATTGCACCCCGAAACTCTGAGCTATCAGGACCACATAACGTGAGTGGGGAATATTATGTACTAGTATCATGGTGGGCATCCTCCTATGAGCCAAATAGGAACCCAGATGCACCGTAGGGCTGTAACACTGAAGTATAAGGGGCTAGGAACACCTTTCATCAAGTCTACCCTGCACCCCAGGACTTTGCTGTGTCACCAGGCGTACCCCGTTGTTTTGTATTGAAGAAACTGTTTAAGCATTTGTGCCTCCACACCCATGGAAGTAAAAGTTCAACTTTACAACCGTTTCTGTGTCTGACTCTGCACCGACAACATCAGGGCGCCCCAAACACCACCAGTCGGCACAGTATAGGGGAAGCGCCCCGGGGGAACAATCACCACCAACATTTGTGCAGCCCCCTCATCACCGGTACCAGTGGTGGTAACGTGGGACAGCACCAGCGCTGCGCCCTCGTGCCCAGAGACCGTGACAAGTCTGCGCTGTTTGCACCCCGCAATCCCAACTGCAGCGTTACCTTCCATCTGGTCACCGCAGAAACATCTGTGAACATTTCCTTCTCAATATCATGAATGCACAATCAAAGCTGAAATAGATGTAAAAAATTGGTTGCAAACTGTAAATAAGTAGTGTAACTCCAGTGGTTCACAACTGTCTTGTGGGTCCTGGTGCAAACTTTGACAGGGGCCCCCTCAGTACAGCATATTCTTCATAAAGACAGTTATGAGTACATTAGCAATAACTGTGGTGAATACAGTGAATGAGCAGTGCAGTGCCCAAAATGTACACAATACTGGGAGCTGCATACTCTGGGAAACAGCTGATCTGTGAGAGTCCTAACAGTCTAAGAGATCTAAGAGATCAGTGGGGGTACAACACCCAGGTTCCCTGCTGATCAACTGTCTGAAGGGACTGTGGTGCTATTGTGAGCGCCCTGACCCCTTCACTATTTACATCACACAGTATCTGTTTTATAGTGACCATGCAATGTAAGTACAGCCTGTAATAACATTGCACGGCTATTATAAAGCAGATGGAATATGATGTAAATAGTGAAGGGGCCTCGCACAGTATAATATGCTCCATAGTGTTTCCACACAGAATAATGTTCCACAATGGCCCCCACACAGTATAATGCTTCACAATGGTCCCACACAGTATAATTCTCTACAATGACACCACACAGTATGATGCTCCACAATGGTCCCACATAGTATAATATGCTGCACAGTAGCCCAACAAATCATAATATGCTTCAAATTGGCCCCACACAGTATAATATGATCCACAGTGGCCCCATACAGTATAATGCCCCACAGTGGCCCCACACAGTATAATATGTTCTACAATGGCCTCCACATAGTATAATATGCACCACAATGGCCCCCACATAGTATAATTCTCCACAGTGGCCCCACACAGTATAATGCTCTACAATAGCCCCACACAGTATAATATGCTCCACAATGGCCCTACACTGTATAAAATGCTCCACAATGGTACCCACACAGTATAATGCTCCACAGTGGCACCACACAGTAGAATATGCTCCAAAGAGCCCCCTTTGAGATGCTTCAGGTGAACCCCTAGCACATGACCTCAGTTGCAGGCCAGAAGAGTCCTGAAGAGCACACTGAGGGCCATTGGAAACAAAAGTGGGGTGAGTATAAGTATTTGTTATTTTAATCACCTCCCCTGGGCAAGCTAAAATTGGAAAGGGGCCTGGCAACATGTTCAGACATCTCATAATGCCAGACCCCTTTCTACTAACCAGTCTTTCCCCAACTGCCATCATGGTGCTGCGGGGCCCCAGCCATCTACAGCTGGTCGTGGGCTCCCTAACTCTCCAGGCCTGGTCACAGTCGAACCCCCTGCGACCACGCTTGTTACACCCCAGTGTAACTCCTTATAAACAGAGAAGATAAGAACTGAGAGTCATCAATCATTGATATCTTATCATTTCTAACTGAAAAGATGATGGCAGATAGTAAGCTTTCTTCCTCAGATTGGATATATCATGCCTGATGAAGAGACCTAAGTAGTCTTGAAAGCACACTGTTTATCTGTTTTTTCAGGCATTTAAAGGGATCAGTGACCAAGAAATCCCACATTTTACCTTCTCTATTTAACAGTTAATGGGGTGCAAAAATTTTCTTTCCTTGTGAACAAGAACATTGATTCCTTTTTAAATTTAGTTATTCACATAGTAAATGTAAAGTCAATATTGAAAGGGAATCTGGACTTTTAGGCAATCCAGTACATTGAGGAAACCCTTTTCAAATGCCAGACTTGCAGTCAGCAGATTGGTACAGGTTTCAGAAATGCCTGATAGATAGCTGAATGCAACACATGGATTGGTTAAAGGGAGTTTCTCATCTCAGGGTTATACCTGCCCTTCTGTCTCCTCTCCCCAGTACTTCCTGGTTTTCAGCTCAGTCCAGCAGGATGCTTGCTATAAACTGCACAATTATCTCTAGATTTACATACAGAAATAACAGTGGCACTGATCAAGAAACTGTTCTAGACCTTATCAGAGCTCAGCAACTGAGAGCAGTTTGCAGAGAGAGAAACAAATGAGACTAAACTGTAGGTTGCCGGGAGCAGGGATTCATCCATTATCCCAACCAGGAAGGTGGTCCATATCCTAGGCAGAGCTGAAAACACTGAGGAGATATAATGAGCAGCATTGGGCAAATGGAGCAAGATATATAAAGCAATGTATTAGGTAAACTACTTCAGTTAACTTATTCTACGAGTGTGGAAATGATCCTGAGGATGGAAATACCCCTTTAAGTTTGCCAGAGTTATATTAAAGGGGTTTCCAACATATGTTTTTATTACTTAAGGGGAAATGAACATAAAAAAACTTGACTCTCTTCTCCCTGGTCCTCCATTTCTAGCTGCTGCATGTCCAATCTTTGGCTTACAGATCCCCCCACTGATGCACCATTGATGTGCAGTTTGTACTAGGGCACTGCTACAGCCAATTACAGGCCTCAGCAGTGACCTCTTCACAAACAGTATGTGAATGCTGTGATGTTCTATTCATGAAGAGGTCACTACCGTGGCCTATTACTGGTTGCAGTGATGCCTGGCACAAACAGCCAGGGGCTTATGAGCAGAAGACCACCTACCCACTGCAAGGATCAGATAAAGATGAGGAGAGTTTATTTTATGTTCATGACCCATTCAACAGCACTGTTAAACATTGCAGTTAGTACCACTCTACAGTCACCAATGGAGAGAAGTCTTAAACAAGGATTACCCTTTATTATGTCCATATACCATAATACGGCATTTAGTTAAAAAAAGAAGAATACTTCTGGTATAATTTTTGTTAATATCACTCACATTATTAAGCAATATATCCACTATTTTCTAAGGGTATGTTTCAGTAGTAGAAGTGATTCATGTGTTTTCTGAAACAGTTATTATTAAGACCTTGTGCATAATGTACAAGTTATCAAACAATTCTTGGAAATTTACAGAGTAACCCCATTAACAGGGTAAACCATGGGACTTCAAATAACACATCTGCTCATGTGTGCCATCTGCTCTTTTCTCTACAACCTACAGTCATGGCCAAAAGTTTTGAGAATGACACAAATATTATATTTTCACATGATCTGCTGCCCTCTGGTTTTTATGTGTGTTTGTCAGATGTTTTTATCACATACAGAAATATAATTGCATTCATATTATGAGTAACAGAAGCTTATATTGACAGTTAGAATGAGTTAATGCAGCAAGTCAATATTTGCAGTGTTGACCCTTCTTCTTCAGGACCTCTGCAATTCTCCCTGGCATGCTCTCAATCAACTTCTGGACCAAATCCTGACTGATAGCAGTCCATTCTTTCAGAATCAATGCTGTAATTTTGTCTGAATTTGTTGGTTTTTGTTTGTCCACCCGTCTCTTGATGATTGACCACAAGTTCTCAATGGGATTAAGATCTGGGGAGTTTCCAGGCCATGGACCCAAAATCTCTATGTTTTGTTCCCTGAGCCATTTAGTTATCACCTTTGCTTTATGGCAAGGTGCTCCATCATGCTGGAAAAGGCATTGTTGAGCGCCAAACTGCTCTTGGACGGTTGGGAGAAGTTGCTCTTGGAGGACATTCTGGTACCATTCTTTATTCATGGTTGTGTTTTTAGGCAAGACTGTGAGAGAGCCGATTCCCTTGGCTGAGAAGCAACCCCACACATGAATGGTTTCAGGATGCTTTACAGTTGGCATGAGACAAGACTGGTGGTAGCGTTCACCTCTTCTTCTCCGAATAAGCTGTTTTCCAGATGTTCCAAACAATCGAAAAGGGGATTCATCAGAGAAAATGACTTTACCCCAGTCCTCAGCAGTCCACTCCCTGTACCTTTTGCAGAATATTAGCCTGTCCCTGATGTTTTTTCTGGAGAGAAGTGGCTTCTTTGCTGCCCTCCTTGAGACCAGGCCGCCCAAGAGCCCCGCCCACAGGCGGCAGAGCACCACACCTGCCTGCTGCCACCTCAGCAAGCTCTGCACTGCTGGTAGCCCGTCCCGCAGCTGAAACACTTTTAAGAGACGGTCCTGCCGCTTGCTGGTCTTTCTTGGGCGCCCTGGAGCCTTTTTGGCACCAATGGAACCTCTCTCCTTGAAGTTCTTGATGATGCGATAGATTGTTGACTGAGGTGAAATCTTTCTAGCTGCAATACTCTTCCCAGTTAGGCCATTTTTGTGCAGTGCAATGATGACTGCACCTCTTTCTTTAGAGATAACTATGGTTAACAGAAGAGAAACAATGATGGCAAGCACCAGCCTCCTTTTAAAGTGTCCAGTGGTGTCATTCTTACTTAATCATGACAGATTGATCTCCAGCCCTGTCCTCATCAACACCCACACCTGTGTTAATGGAGCAATCACTGAAACGATGTTAGGTGGTCCTTTTAAGGCAGGGCTGCAATGATGTTGAAATGTGTTTTGGGGATAAAGTTCATTTTCTAGGCAAATATTGACTTTGCAAGTAATTGCTGTTAAGCTGATCACTCTTTATAACATTCTGGAGTATATGCAAATTGCTATTAGAAAAACTGAAGCAGTAGACTTAAAAAATTTTTATAAAAATTAATATTTGTATCATTCTCAAAACTTTTGGCCATGACTGTACATGTATGTGGGTTTGATGTACTGTAGAATTTCAAGAACTATTTCTGAGCTGAGCATTGGCTTGACTAGTATACTGTTTAAGATGTTCTGTCTACAGTACATCAAGTTTTGGATTTTTTTTTTTCACAAACTTAACTGTATTTACTACCCAAATACTATTTTTACACTGGTAAGTTTGTTCTTTTTTTTCAGAGAAATACTGCAAGCATATTCCTGATGAAATACATTGCAGAAAGAGGGTTGCTATGGTAATATTAATTCTGCATATATTCTTACTGCCTCAGTGCTTACTTTTAACTTTTTATGTTACCAATTCTTAAATGTGAGATTGACATTACTGCTTTAAAAAGGTTTGAATCTGCTCATAAACATTACTCTCTAATGCACAGCAATCTTCTAAGCATGGTGAACTGCCAGAAACCCTTGGATGTCTACTATTAGGAACAGATTAGAGATCACTATGCAGCAGCCAATTGGGAGAAAGACCAGGAGGCTGGGAGTAGTAGTAGCTGTGGTCATGGTGGCAAGGATATTTATCAGATCCTCCTTGTCAAAGAGTGTCTCATGGAGGTAGTTGTGTTGCCCCAGAGCATATCCCAGTAGTAAAGTAGGAATGAGACTCAGAAAACGGATAAAAATGAAGTAACTCACAGTTTACTGATGAAATGTGGAACAACAAAACGTCTTTCAGATGCTGGATGTAAAGTGGAACATCCACTGAGACTGGAACTGAGCTTTAAGATGGTACAACCTGGTGTCAGTCTGTGTCTCCCTTGTTGGGACAATATTCCTCTTAAATAGTGTGCTTTCAGTCTCTAAATCCACAAAGGCGTCTGCAATGTCCTTGCTGCAGAGTGCAGATCCAAAAACAGTTGTCCTGTCCGACCTGAGGCTAACAAACAGGACCATAGCTATGAGGCCCATATAACATTACCTTCACAGTCTTCTCTTGCACACAATGGGGGTGATTTATGAAGCCCGGCATTATCAACAGTCTCCCCCATCTCCCTCAACCAGAAGCTCTTAAGTCGTGGATCTTACCAATTACTCAGCTCACTGCTCAAATAGTTCACTCTGTTAAAGGCATAAGTGCATACTAAATGCACGCACAGTGGTATCAATGTTATACATAAAAGTAAATTATTCTGTAAACCAATATGAAACCTTAGACACTCATGCAGAATTCACAAGTCCATTGCAAATTGCCAGTTGGAAATCCTTGCTAACAATGATTAAGGATGCAAGTGTTATCTGAAGCGCGTAGGCGGCTTCCACTATCCCTGTGTCATGTTGACAATGTGGACTTCTGTGGATTATTGTGGATCATATATGCTTTGATAATCAAGTGGACATGTGTTACAGAGCTGGAGAATCCTTTCTCTGTCAGTTTTTAATGTTATGGCTGATCAGTGTATAATACAGTGCTCCTTCAAGTTCCCTCAAGTTAAAAAAAAAACATAAGAGCTATTGTACATACTACCAGTATGGGACACTATATTCTGAAAATCTCTCAAACTTATTAGACCCAGGGGATCTCATTTTTAGAAAACATGCCAGTGATAACATCACTGGGATTTAACAGTTTTCTGGAAGCTAGGATTGTAATGCAGGCTAGAGAGATAATTGAAGGAGATTTCCCTACCCTTGTATGTAAATAGCTGATGACCTAAATAAAAATTGTTTGTAAGAAAATGTAGTTTTGATTTTATTTAAAGCATTCACAACCATGACATACAGTTTAGGTCACATAAAAAAAAAAACTCTTGAGATTCAACCAGTTAAAATGCTGTGGATAAAAACAATGGCCAATTTACAATTGTACTTTTCTGCACAGTTAAGAAGGATTTCATATAAATGAATTTCAGTTATGTAGGTTGTTCTGAGAATAAACACATGTAATAGTAGGCCTACTACCTGACATCACATTTAGTACTTAACTGTGTTTGACTGGCTTAAGATAGAGAAGTGTTAGTAAACTAATTTATGGCCTCCCACTCCCTACTTTACTGTGATTCACTACACTGTGTGACAGCTGTTATGTCAAATAAATATTTCTAAAAGATGGCTAAAATGCTAAAGCTCACAGTTTGGGAAATGTTCTGTTAGTTGTCATATACATTATGTCACATTTATGACTTTTTTGTTTAACATAAAAAACAAAACAACAAAATCAATTATATATTGTAACATAACATTGTAGACTTAACCCTCGTCAGGCTGCATAATTTTACAACATTACAGACTGCATAGGAATAGGTACAATTGTACCTACTCAGCCGGACGAGGGTTAAAGGGAGTCTACCACCTCCCCCAAGCATACTCAACATCCACCACCATGTTACAGAACACATTACAGTGATAAACAATATTCTTTTGCAACTCAAACCCCTACCATCTCCTGCCTTTGCTACCTTGTGCAGTGAAAGCTGAACCTCCCACTGCTATGACATCACCCACCTACTTGAGCAGCAGCCCTATGTTTAATGAGATGTCAGTGGCTAATAGCACTCTATCAGCATCTTTGAAAAAAGCAAATACTCACTGAAATGGGTTAGTTAATAAAACATTATCCAGAGTACATAGGGTTGGTCTGTTACATAAGAGAGATTAAAACATGAATTTGGATCTAGCTTCCAGGGAAGTTAGCAAAGGAGTCCACCATTATCTTAGCTCAAATTTGGCAAAGGATTCAAGCTTTTCATTCAACAAATTCAATGCAACAAATCACAACATAACCATTGGTTGGCAACACACATATACATATAGGATAAAAATCATATTTTTAATCATGTATATATTTTTATACTTTTAAAAAAACGCTTCTTGTCATGCCACACTTCCTTCAGAATATGTTGAGCCAAGACAAAAGGTAATGAAGGTCATATCTGTAGAAGTGATAGTGAAGAAAAAGTCCTGACCCACAAGAGAGCTAAGTAAAAAGTGGTCTGGTCCATAAGGGAGGTCAAGAAAAACAGTCTTACAATAGGAGTGCTTTGGAGGTAGTAGCCTGGAACATGATGGACTGGGAACAACTGAGAGTTGACGCTGAGGAAGGAATAGTCTGGCTACGCAATAGTTTGAGGAGTGGGCTGACCATGAAACAACTGAGGAAGCAGAGGTTTCACTCCTATAGTATAAAACGTAAATGAGTAGTCTGAATATTGGAGCTATTTAAGAAGGAGTGGTCTAGACCATGAAACTGTAACTGAAAAAAAGAATGGCATCAATTCTTTGTTTCTAATTGCATTATATTTATTTTAGGGATTTTACAGAGATTTATATAAGTGTAAAATATTTCTACTTATCAAGTAATAAGTAATGGCTAATAGTGATCTCATACATTGTTTCAGAAGTGATTTTTAAAATTCTATTTGTTTAAAAAAATCTAAGCTCTAAAAACTCATTTTACAGTGCATACGCTTAAGAAAATCTTTAACTTTAGACATAAGCTAGCCAAAATATCATACATTCTGATAAATGAAACTAATAAGCCTTGAAAAACGTAAGCCTTAATTATAATCTGACTAAAGCAAACTCATATTTTCACAGTTCCGTACGCATTAATAACTTTAATCGCATTTGAATCACATTTGTTTAATTAGATTACATACCATGTGGTTTTCACAGAAATGCATTAAATTAACTGTGAACAATGTGTAATCACAATCTATAACTAGAAAGAATTTTTGATTATATCAGGACAACTGCTTTGTTGCTTATGTTTTCATCCAGAAAGCACACATGCCCTGATGTATATGGGGAATAAGGAAATTACTGGATATGTAACCACAACTCGATGCTACTGCGCATACAGGAGAGGTTACAAACATTACTAGTATCAGATATAATTAGCTCCAGCTAATTGCGTTGTTTACATAAATAGATAAATTGAAGAAACAAAAAAAATTATATAAGCAGTCAGACAAAAAACAATAAAGCAGGCCTTGCTGTCAGCCTGATGTTGGCCATACATGTGAGATACCTCTTGGTCTAAAGCTGGCCACTACAGATTCAGTAGCTATGAGCCAAATGAGCATTCGGACTACAGCTATCCCTATTGACTCCTTTATACATGTGAACACTTGGATTGACCAAGCAGGAATATTTTGTGAATGGGGTGAGGGGAGCAGCCACTGTCAGATACTTCTAGAGGTATCTTATCTTCAAAAAGATTGGGCATAGTAAAATCCTGATTTTTAACTGACATCTGATTTGGGGGAAAAGTTGGGAGGTCCCTTCAGTACTTTAGATAGTTAGCCGGACTCACCAAGATCATTGGTTCAGGTTGGCATTAATATGTTTATTGGTTTGCAGCTGAGACTTAAATCCTGGATTGGGCATGTTGAATTATAAGATGTCCATTGCTGCTCCCCCCTCCAATCTTCTGTCAGATAAAAATCTTCTGTCTCACCAATTTCAGCAACATCAATGGAAAAACGTATGTATATAGGGTCCCTTAGGTATAAAGCCATTTTTAAAATGCATTAAAAGTTTAAATTTTCCATTGCATACTCTTGAAAAATTATCCACACATATATTGAGTTGTAGCCCTATTTTAGTAAAATTTAAACTAGGGGGATATGCAAGGTGTATGCTGGGGGGCATAACCGTAGGGGGTGCTGTTGGGTCCTGGACCCTGTGGGGGCCCTCCACTTTTAATTTCTTATTATTGACTAATAGCTGTACAGTAGCCAAAATAGGTCTAACCACTGCTTCATGACAAGCAATGCAACTACTAGTGGATATGCCTGGTCTTTAGTGTATCAGGCATTGTCACATGTACAGAAAAATACTGTAAATGACTGGTGATACATTCACACTTACCTACTTTACTTCAAAGATTAAAAAAGAACATGTCAGTTTTCCTGTCATCCCTGTGTTAGTAAATACTTGCAATCCTTATGAAAAATAAATTCAGGAGCATTTTTTATTATTACTCAGCATTGTGCTATCCCTCAGTTATTCTTCTTAAATGTATATAAACAACTTAAAAACTGAATATTACTAGTAGGGTTGTCATTGTTCAATCAGTGCTGGCAATATTAGATTGTATGTAAACACACCCCTCTGACAAGATGAATGGTCATTTATAAATTTCCAGCAGGAATAACAGAGGAAAGAAACAATGCAGAATTATGAGAAAATATAAACCAGATTTTTTGTTTCTGAGAAATACACATTTTAATTAAAAAAGACATGTCAGGCCCTCTGTGTGTCTTTTTTAAAACTGATTCAGAGTAGACGAGAGGACGATAGACTGGAGGGGTATTTTATGTTCCCTGTCTTTGTTTTTCTTAACAAAATTTTCCACTCATGTACAATAGTGAGGGCCTTCCTGAGACTACAACTCAAAGGTTACACACAAAATAAAATAAATTTCCATTTATTCAGCACTGAGACATGATGAAAATATAGCTGAGATTTCTGATAATGAAGGTTTTTAGTCCCAGGCATACAGCATGGCTTACATAGTGATTTATAGTTAAATTAAATAGCGTTGTCATAGTAGCCTGTAGTTTATGGTGGAGTAGGCCATCAATTATGTTTGGAACTACAATGTGTATTTTCTTTATCAAAACAACAGACTGACTAAAGGAACGGCGAAAAAAAACTTAATTAACAATCTTTTATTCAGTGACTTGCAAGACATTACTATTATTCCTTTAATGAGGTGCTGCTTGGTTTTTAGATTTGTTACAATGTTTTGTAAGCCAAAATAATTTTCAAAGTATTGCCATAGCCGGTTAATTAGGAATAAATCTTTACAATTACTTTAACATCAGCTACTGTCTCATCTTAGCACCTTGAGCTCAGGCCATAAACCCCCATTCTGCAAGCTTTTTTCTGTGTTGCTAATAAACCCATGAATCTTTAAAATCATATTTTCATTATAATGTTCATTAGGTGCTTAAATATATAATACAATGTAGACATGACTCTCCATTTTTCAAATGCCACTACCTCTCTTCCTTTGCACATTTAAAAAAACACACACACATCTTTTGTGGTCACCTCCTCACTGTGCTGTGTCTGGCTGCAAGACAACTGTCTGGAGCAGGAGATTCCCTGTTCTTTGCCCTATCTGCAGTACGACAGAAGACTTTTAAGCCCTGTCCACTCTAACCAGCCCCAAGCCTACAATAAAATGATCAGCAGCAGATTAAATAAAGAGAGTGTATCACCTAATTTTATCTTAATAATTATAACTAGATAGTGAAACATATTAATTTTTCTAATCTGTTAAATAATGCTTATTTTATTATACTACGGTATATAGTTTCCCACTATTGTTCTATTTTTGTTCATCCCAAACAGCCCCTTTAAATGCACTCAGTTTGTAGTAAAACTACTATGGTTTCCTTCCGTGATTGTCTGTGTCTTATATGAGGAAAATGAAAGAGATCAGCACAATCTAGAGAATTACATATAAAAAAATATTTATTGGTTTACATTAAAAGATGAGCGAACCTCTCAAAGTTCGTTTTGTTTCGGATTCGGGTGGCTTGGGTCCCAGATTAGTTTCGAGTCAAACTAGTTTGGAACGAACGACAACTTAAATTGGCTTAAAGTATAGAACATTTTCAGAGGTCCTAGGAACATATCTATCCAATTTCTAGCTCTTTAAGGCAAACACAGTCAAGTTATGTCTAAATGAAAGTAACATGTATGTCTATGCTATAACAGATGGTAAGCATTTGATTCAAACTCTGACTTTAACCATACACTGTGCTGTCACTTGCTTTTACGCTTTTTAACGTTTAAAATGCTCTAAAAAAAAACAAACACTTTTTTTAGGGGGAAAAGGTGCTTGCTTTTGGTTTTTAGACATACAAGTTGTCTATACTGCAAAAAGCATTGGTTCTGTAGAATATTTAGCCCGTTTTGGTGGCTTGTAAGTGCTACTAGCTTATTATTATTTGAGAGGCAAATTTGTGGCTTTGAGTCTACTTTAAAAGTGATGAAGAATTGGCTTTTCTTAAAAAAGGCCACCAGATGTGAAATCAAAATGGTTTTGTTTTTTTTTTTTATGCCAGCACTGGGGGCACCAACAGTGTGATATAACAGATTGTGATTGACCAGGCCGCTGGAAATGTCTGGTTGAGTGGTGACAGTAGTGGTAGCTGTGGCAACAAAAGTTGCAGTGCGGCATGGAATATGATGGACGAGGCCGGAGGATATTACTGGCTGAGTAGTGGCAGAGGTGGTAGCTTTGGCAATATGAGTGGCAATGCAGCATGGAATGATATGAAGGACCAGGCCACAGGACATGTCTGACTGAGTGGTGGCAGTGGTGGCAGCTGTGGCAACATGAATGGCAGTACGGCATGGAATGATATGATGGACCTGGCCACAGGACATGTCTGGCTGAATGGTTGAATTACACAAAATTAGATTATTGGCAATAAAAGGGTTAAATGCCCTTTGTCTGTATTACTGCAAGCTGCGGAAGTCAGGCTCACAATAGAACAGATATTCTCCCTCTCCTTTCTATAATTAATCTGCCTGTTATATGGATTAAATCTGATTAAACTCTCCTACTCCTAAGATTCTCCAAATCTATTGCAATTTGTAAGCTTTTAAGCACTCAGTGCTCTGTATCATGCAATAAGATGAATAACACATCCATCCCTACATCCACAATCACTGTAATGCTTTGTGTTCAAGCCCACAGCACCTTAAATAGTTTGTATGACATCAGCATTGTAAGGTGTCCACCTACCACTGACTATTGGCTGAGACACTGTCAGCTGATGTCAGGTTGCAACAGAACATCACAGTGAATCACAAGACACATGTCTCTTATGTATTTTTCCTGCACAATACGAGATGAATTGCCATTTGTTTGTTTTTGTTAAAAACTGAACAATTTGGACTTTCTTTACTTTGGATTTGAGGTATACAGTATAAGAAGTAGTCAACGAAACAACAACTTTACTATAATGTTCCAGTTGGCCTTTGTGCTACACTTTATGTCAATCAGACAAAGCTGAACAGCTAGAAAAAAAAGAAAGTAAGGATTTATTTGACCATAATGCTCTAAGACTATACAACATAAAGGGAAAACAAAATCCTGGTAAATGGTGAATTTATTAACATGGTTTTATCTGCATTCTGCAGTCTATTTAATTATACGGATGATTGTGCACATGTTTTTGGACTGTCATTAACTAAAATCCACTTTTAATCACTGGTCATGGTTGTGCTTCATTTAAAAAAAAACTCTCATTTTTTTTTTTTAATACTTTTTGTATCATATTAACAGAGACAAAATTCACTCTTCCCACTATCCTCCCATCAGGGATAATTGTTCAAGGACAAAGTCCAGTACATCTGAAGTTATATTCATATTGTATGGACTGGAGCCCAGAAGATGTCAAAAAACCCTCAGGAAAATGAGTCTACAATTGGATTTCTATAATTTTCACAAATTACTTTTCACAGCACAAAAAAGAAAGCAAGAAAATATAAAAAATGTCAATCAATGGTAATCAAGTAACAAGTGAAGGTATTGTTGCTGAGAACAGAAGTCTTTAAGATGCTACAAAATGTCAGTTTAGTCTTTTATCTTAACCCTACTATGCCATACTAACGCCAACATTTTATGTGAGAAAATAATATGTATTATACAGGTTTAGAAGGAAAGGAATACTAAATATACAAATGAATTATACAAGTAAAAAGAAGATAGATTTGCCCGTGCTGTTTCGCAGTATAAAGGATGCTTTTCTATGTTCCTGAAAGACATATAATTGAAGAGAACACACTTCTTACACACTAGCTTAATGTCATTCAAACCTAATGATTTTTATAGTAACTGCTGACCAGCTGACCATCTAATGCGGAAGTTAACCTTCCTAGTCTCCCCTGATGACAGATGTGAGTGGAGAAAAAGGTCAGGCTTTTAGAATTTCAATATGCCTGATCTTTGTTCTCAGGGCAGATAAGCCACCATCAGAAATGTTTGGCAGCAGCTACCTCCCTTCTTCCCTTGGAAGAATAGCTATGGACTCAATCATTTTTTGCAGTGAGCCTGTTTTGCAAAATGGACAGGAACAAGACTGGTGCTGAGTCTTTCCCTAGTCTCACATCCCCTACATGGACCCATGGAATTACATGGGCATGTATATGGGACCATAGAAAATAATGGGTAAGTGTGCTAGCTGTTAAAAAAAAAATGGCATGGAGCCTAATACAGCATATGATGAGGCATGCCACAGTTGTTTTCAGATTCATATGGGATGCAAAAAAATGGTGGAAACTTATCCTACTGGCATAGGAAGCCACAGTCTTGATAACATTTCTTGGAATATTCCTTTTGAAATCTGACTCAATTAATAGTGTAATTGTAAGGGAATTGTTAGTTGAGCAATTCCCCAGTGCTGCTGTAGAAACCTGGGAGGAAGGGAAAGACAGAGACAGTGAGCCCTAAACTCGACCCAGTCCCTGTCCCTGCCTACTTGCCTGACTGTCCTAGGTGAAAGCCGACAACTTGGAGGCGATCTCTTCCCTGAATAAGTGACACACAGAACAAGACAAGACAAAACAACACAGAAGCAAAGTCAGCAAGCCAAGGGTCAAAGACAGAGAGACAAAGCAGTACCAAATCATAATCCAAAGGAGAAGTCACAAGGGAAGCAAAGGTCAGATGTCAGATATAATACAGAAAGAGCAAGTAGGAAGCTAGCAAGGACAAAGTCACAGGACAGAGTACAATAGCCAGCAAACCTGTGTGGGCTGATGACCTGTATATAGGAAGTCCAGGACCTGCCCCAGACTTGATTGGTAGACAGGCTGTCAATCACACAGGCTAGGCTAAGATTAACTGTTAGAGGAGCAGAGAGAAACAAGGTGAAGGAGATGGGTGTGGCTGAAATTCAATTACAGAGAAGAAGTGCTAGGACAGTGCTCAGACTGAGCAACAAAAACCTTAAGCATGGAATGAAACTGAACACACCTCCTGCACTGCGGAGGGTGGCGCAGAGACCTGAACAGGCAGAGACATTACAGTAGTAGGCTACAAAGAAGTCTATGGATTTCAAAGCTTTGTTCGTCTTGGAGGTTGCACAGTTATCAGATGCTTGTGTGCATGAGCCTCAACAAACAAAACATCCCATGTCATATGTAACTGGTTAACTAGTCTGGTTGATCATTTAATGTTTTACTGAAATTGTCTAGAATGAGAAGAAGCGTATTCTAGTCACAGAATTCAACACAACAAATTACCGCTCTTACAAAGGAACATTGTTCGAAGCTAATACCCATCAGATTGTGAATAGCAACTGTCAGAGCCTATTCTATTATATAAACTATAATCTGCAGAGTCAGTCAATATGTACCAAAAGCTTGTATTTGAAAAGCATGCAATGCATAAAGCGTCGCTAAACTGGCAGTTATACTGAATGCAACCTGTGCCATGGCTATTTTGTATTTGTTCATTTTTGCAATGTCATTAGATTTATATCAGAGCTTCACTAAAGCACAAAATTCAATCATGAGAGCAACATGTGATCACGGACCTTTTGGCTAAAAAAGATCTAGGCATGCAGAATTGTATCACCATTATAACAAGTAATAAAATTTTATACTTTCTGACCTTTTCTAAAGCAGGTTGTCATGACAACACATCCACAATTACAGATTGCAGCCACAATCTACTATTTTCCTCTCATCTCTAAGAGTTGTTTTTCATCATCATTGGTTTGAATGATGGCTGTTATCATAGAGCTGAGCTGTCCATATAAAGTGTGTGTGTGTGTGTGTGTGTGTGTGTATACACACACACACACACACACACACTCATACATACAGTCACAGCATACAGATATAGGAGATAGATAAAATCATACAATTATAAATTATCTTATTTATTAACTTTTATTTTTTTTTGCTTATATAGCTTCAACATGTGCATAAGATGCATGCATGCACAATTTTACAGACACTGGCTCACGATTTAAACTCCCTATGAATATGCCTTTGAAATGTGGAAGTAAACCCATGCAAACACAAGGAGAACATGCAAACTCTATGCACATGTTGCCTGTGGTCAGATTTGTTGTGAATCTTATCGCTGCTATGCAACCGTGGTACCCACTAAGTCACCATACTACCCATATACTATAGATACATGTTATTCAAAACTACTTATTTCAACAATATAAAGTGTATGGGTCTAGCCAGACAGTCCCTGATAGCCGATGTTGCAAACAAAGGTACTTGATAATTTGCTACTTAGTTTGTGATATTTGTATCTGGATATGTGTAGCCAAGATGATAGCCAAGGATACATCTGTGTAATTAACTTGCTTTGGAATAACTATAATGTATAAGCATAATGTATTAGTGTATCACTTTTTTCTGATATAACTCTGTAGTATTTTTAGTATATAGAAGAACTCTTAATAAATGTGTAGGCTTTTAGAGGTTTCCAATGTTGTGAATGTAATAGAGTTATGGATAGATATATAAGCATGAATACAAACACATGTGAAATAGATTTCTTTACTAAGTTGAGCATTGTTGTTATAAATAAAACTATTAAAGGGCTTATATGGGACATGATAAAATAAAGTAAACACTAGAGTACTTGTTTGTGCAGCAGTAAGTGATATCCCTGGTGTATACAATGTAACCTACTCATTATTACAATATTATCAATTTTGCCTGTTATAATTTTCTGTCCATTTACAGCGGTTGAGCTTTCTAGCTAAAGGATACATCCAGGACACATATATTTTTTCTAAAGGCAGGGAATAGTTTTAAAAAAAAAAATCACCCATTAACCGCTGCCACACTTATGGTATCTGTGTACCTGATGGTATCTGTTTACTTGATGGTATCTGTTTACATGCAGTTTATCATGTTTTGCCTAAATACACAATAATGGTACCATATAGAGGTCTTTAATAGGAGCAGAAACACTCCGTGGGACTATGTAGTCATACTCCCATGGAGCAATACAGAGATAATCATGTATATGCAAATCAGCCTGCAAGTACACAAAGGGCAGGGCTTTGTTCACCATATCTATTTACAGATAATTGTGATGCAGACAAAGCCTAAAAAATGTCAATCACAATTAAAGGGGAGACAATGGCCACTGATTCCAGAAGAGAGGCAGAGCATTTGCAACTGGCAAATTTGGTAAATCAGTCCCCAGAGCATTTGTAAGCTGATTTTCATATCAATAAAAATATATTACTTCTGCATTGTTTCATTGGTTTATGGTCACAAGGGTATGTTTCTGCAACTATTAGGACTCTACATTGCATTATTGTTGGTTTGGGAGGTAATTAAAGTCCTGACATACACCCTTTAAGGCTGCTTTTAATAGTGACTGGATGCAGCAGTCATGAGGGAAGCTGGTACATGATCAACAGTAAACAGACACTGGCTGGACGTGGGGGGTATAGTATTCTTTTTCTATGTTCCATTTTAAATTTACAATAGTTTAACAGATCATAAGAGGCAGTCATCATATAATAACATAAATGTACAGTGAGAAACATATTTAGGGAAATTTCTGCATCAAATGTGCTGAGTAGAATGTATCCGATCAAATGAGGAAACTGAACTGGAGAAGTTACCTAAACTGTATCAAATTCAGTTTCTAAAAAGCAAACAAGATCATTATATGTAAAATAAATAATTGGAAATTGAGCTTTCTTTCATTACCTTAAAGATATTCCTTTAACAAACTAAATAATAGTTATATTCTTTATTTATATATAGCACCAATCATTGGAGTTGGGGAGTAACCCCAGTAGATGACAGGCCCTATATACTTGCTGACAGCCGCCTCAATTTCCCTTTCAGCCCTCCAGGGGGCCTTCGTGTGTCTCATATCACGTCGCGGTCAGTGACAGCAATGTGATATGGGACGTACGGTGTCCACTGGAGGGCAGAAGGGTAAGGGTAAAAATGCTATTATTATACTCTGGGGTCTCTTCAGACCCCCATGTATAATAATCGGAGGCCCTGCTGTCTTCAGGCTTCTTTAGTGACATCACAGACATCAGGTGGGTCAGGCTGATGTCACGACACATAATGACACCGGTGTAACCCACATCTGTGACGTCATTGAAGAGTGCCAAAGACAGCAGGTAACACTGTTTTTTGTGTTTGTCACCTCCCCTGGGCCTCCAAACATTATACTCTGGGGTCTGAAAAGACCCCAGAATATAATAATAGTTTGTGGGTGGTGAACCATAAATATTTCAGGTTCAGTTTTTGCAATATTAGCAACAAACAACATGAGGGCCACTGTGGGACATTATGCTGTGTGAAGGGGCCGCTATGGGACATTATACTGTGTGATGGGGCCACTATAGGACATTATACTGTGTGGAGGGGCCGCTATGGGACATTATACTGTGTGAATGGGCCGCTATGGGACATTATACTGTGTGATGGGGCCAATATAGGACATTATACTGTGTGGAGGGGCCGCTATGAGACATTATAGTGTGTACAGGAAGCGCTATGGGACATTATACTGTTTGCAAGGGCCACTGTGGGACATTATATTGTGTGCAGGAGCCGCTATGGGACATTACACTGTGTACAGGGGCTGCTATGGGACATATTACTGTGTACAGGGGCCGCTATGGGACATTATACTGTATGGAAGGGACACTGTGGAAAATTATACTGAGTGGAAAGGCCGCTATGGGACATTTTACGGTGCGGAGGGGCCACTATGGGACATTATACTGTGTGTAAATGGGGCGCTATATTATGTAGGGTTAAGGAAATGGAAATATGCCTAGTGTGGGTGGGGGCCTAAGTCAAAAATTTGCTAGTTACGCCCCTGGTGCCAACATATTCCGCAGCACTTTGAAAATTATAGGGTTCATATGCAGGCAAAAATTAGACATTACACGCTAGTAAATAAATTATCAGTTCAAATATTAGGGGAAGTGGGCCCTACTCACAAGACCTTACCATCTATGTCTACAAATCTCTACAGTATTCAACTATGTATGTGATGTAGGCCTAAACTATACCCCTTGTCTGTTTAATGGTAAATATTCATACAAGTGTATAGCTTGAAGAATTCATGCAAAGTAATTCCAATACAACAGCTGCTGCCACTTAGATGCCGACTATTCTATAAAAAGACACCAGAATAGTATTTGTGCTGTTATAAATAATGTGCTACATTTGCTTAAACTCATTATTTTTTATTTGGAAAAAATCTGATATTAAAAGATGGTTTCTTAGGAAATAAAATACAGAAAATATTTAACATTAAGTGTGCTCCTGCTTCTTAATAATAGATATGCTTTCTTGGCTGGGAGCCAATGTATTGCAAAAATAAGCCAATGTATTCACAGGAATAAGACAGGAAAACGTAAATACTTATTCATTTTTGAGATTATCATTTTTATATTTCTTTGATATATTACCTGCATGCTGCTTACAAATTTTTCATTTATTGGTAGATTCATTAGTGTTTCTATTCTTAACAGTTCAGTACAGCCAAAAGACTGGCATAGGAATTATAGGTATATGGCAAACATTTTGGCAGTGACATATTTCTGACCAATTGGACAGTCACTGAAATTTTGGCAACATAATCTGCCAAATGTTAATCCACCCTATCAATCAATGTATATCAAAAGATCAAAAGCTTGAACCCTAACTCAAATATTTCTGAAAAAAGTCATAGTGACCTTTACTATTTACTTGTAGACTATAATATATCAAATAAGGAATAATGGCATTTTCATACAGAGAAAAGAAAATGAGAAGGCAATTGAAGAAATATTACCAGACATCCTCTGCATCTTCATCACACTCTGCTCCAAACTGACAGATGTCACAAGTTGATGTCTCCTTTTGACTAGTTTCCCCAGAACCTTCATTTGCTGTAAGACACAATTATGAAGATGGTAAGTATTTTAGCTGCCAACTGTGACTGTAATCTGTATAGATCTATATGCAGTAACTGCTAAAACTGGATTGGGCATGCTTCATGAAATTGCATGTTTGTGCCTTAAATCTAATGTCGAGTCTGGAAGAGATGATTTTCCTTTAAATAGGCACAACTTGATACAATTTATCAGTAGAAAATAGATAGAAAATTATAGCTCTACTGATGATACTGGGGCAAATTTAAATATTTTTAGACAGTGCAAACTGGGTAGTCAAAATGTTCCAGATTTATTACAGTCATGTTTAGAAAAGCTGCTAGACATGTCCAGCCAAGAGGACAAGTTTGGGAGAACATAACTGTAGCCCAAATCTCCTATTTTTGCTAAGATGGAAGCTAAACTTACTGGTGCACATTTATCAATACTGTCAAATTTTGCACTGTCTAAAACTACGAATCCCATTTGTAGTTATACACATATTTATAAATTTATCGTGCAGACCTTCATAAATCTGTCTCACTTTTGCCAAAATACTGGCTCACGTTCCAATTTCCCAAAATTCTGCCTCATTTCTCTGATGCAACAAAAAAAATCTCCATTGCCCGTGCGCCAAAATTCTGTCTCAACTGAAATTTTCAACTAAGTTTACACCAAGTGGTATAATTTTCGCAAGAAAATCTGCACCATATTCATATTTTGCTGCCTCATAAATGTGTTGTTAAGTTAGACACTTTTAAACTACGACCATTCTGTGCACATTTTATATAAAGTGTCGAGCTAGTCATATTTTTCTGTTCTTTTTGGCTCACCCTGTTCATAAAATGTTGTTAATGCTGTTCATTTTGGCGCAAATGTAGACAAAAAAGTGTTGGGCTTCTATTGATAAATATGTTGTAATATATCAGCCCACTTTAAGAACTGGGAAAATAAGGTGAAAAATAGCACCAAGTTGAGACACAAAGTGAAGATGTTTTGCAAGAGTTTAGTTTATGTCTGTATATTTTTTTTCTTCTTGTTGTCTTTCTCATCTATCATCAATGGGAGCGATGGAGATAGCCAAGCGCTGTGTTTCAGCTATATCCCATTGAAAGCTATCTTCTCCCATTCTCCTAAATGGTGGGCAATTGAACCCCCACTAATCTGCAATTTATCCCCTATCATATGGATAGAACTTGTTAAGATGAGAATGTCCCTTTAACTTAGTGGCTAATGACTAAGGCTAAAAATGTCACTTCCAAGAGGGAAGCTTCTCTAGGATTGAACACATCACCAATTTTCTAAGTAAATATATTTCTAAAGGTGCTATTGACAAGAAATCCTCAATAGATGTCGGTAACAACTCATCCAATCCACACAGTCAAATAAATCAAACTATAGATGTTCATAAATTAAGTTATGTGTAATAATGAGAAATGACAGAGGGAAAAAGTATTGAACACATAAAGAAAGAGAGGTGCAAAAAGCCATAGAAAGTTCTGACACCAGCTGAAATCTATCTATAATTAGAAAGCAATCCTGACACTTAGTGACAAATAACATCAGCTGATTCAACTGATGGCCTATAAAAAGGTGTCTCATTACTAAGGTGCCACACAAGAAACATCTCATGATGAAAAAAACTGTGAGCTGTCTCAAGACCTTATTGTTGCAAAACATTTAGATAGTATTTTCCAGTGAGCACGGTTAGGAACATAATCCGGAAGTGGAAAGAACCATAAAATATCCAGGTGCTCCCCACAAGATTTCAGACAGATGAGTGAAAAGAATTATCAGAACAGTTGTCCAAGAGCCAAGGGGCCCCTTTGGAGAGCTCCACAACTTATTGATTAAGGCCAATGGAGATCAAGTCATATCCTTGACTTATTGTTGGTAAGAGGTGTGTTATAACAGCCCCCAAGATGGCGCCGCTGGAGTGGCTGCCAGCTACAGCAGCTCTGAGACTCTCTATCTTATTTTTCTTTCTATGACTCGTTTTGTACCTCTCTACTTAAGGACTTTGCACTATGAAACACACGCAAAGACTTGGACCCTTGTGATACTTTTTTTTTTTGTTTTTATCTGTCTTTTTGTTCTGCTTGAAAATGGGATCTTTTGTGTATGCAGACAATTCCTTTGTCTATACAAGAGAGGAAATTCTGCAGCTCAGAGGCACAGCAGGACGGCATACCATCTGGTCACACATCCCCCGTGAGATTTGGAGAAAGAAAAAGCGGGTGAGGGGATGCAGAGCTGGTACTCTTCAGAGGATTAAAAAGAGGCGTTACCGACCAGCTGTTCCCTCCATCATCATGGGCAATGTGAGATCTCTTGCAAACAAGATGGATGAACTAACAGCGCTCACCAGGCAGCATCAGGAGTTTCGGGCGTGCAGCATGATGCTACTTACAGAGACTTGGCTCACTGAAGTTACTCCTGACCCTCTGGTCTCCTTGGATGGTTTTAAACTCCTTCGGGCAGACAGGACAAGGGAGAGCGGTAAGAGGAAAGGAGGAGGGCTGGCAATGTTTGTGAATAATTGATGGTGTAATCCTAGGCACATTGTGATTAAGGATCAAACTTGCTGTAAGGACATTGAACTATTAGCTGTGAGCATGAGACCTTTCTACCTACCAAGGGAACTATCACATGTCATCGTGATAGCTGCATATGTCCCCCCCTCTGCGAAAGCTGACGCTGCCTGCGAGGTCCTACAAGCCACGCTGAGCCAGTTACAGTCTCAGCACCCCCAGGCCCTCTTTCTTCTGTCGGGTGATTTCAACCACGCCTCTCCATCATCCACACTGCCCAGTTTCACACAGTATGTAACCTGCCACACAAGAGACAACAAAACACTGGACTTGTTCTTTGCCAACGTGAGGGAGGCATATAACTCATCAGCCCTACCGCCCCTGGGAAGATCGGATCACAACCTAGTACATCTCCGACCTGTGTACAAGCCACTTGTACGTAGAGAACCAGCTGTCACCCGCACAGTGAGGATATGGTCCGAGGAGAGTGATGAGGCTCTGAGGGATTGTTTTGACACAACCGCATGGGAAGTTCTGCAGGATTCTTATGGGGAAGACATAGAAGGACTCACACACTGCATAACGGACTACATTAATTTTTGTGTGGACAACACAGTACCCACAAAAGTGGTGAGGTGCTTCTCCAATAACAAACCATGGATTAACTCTGATATAAAAACACTACTTAAGGAGAAAAAGATGGCATTCAGGACAAGAGATAAGGAGGGGTTGAGGGAAGTACAAAAGGAGCTGAGGCATCAAATCAGGCAAGGAAAATCCAGTTATAAGGAAAAAATGGAAAAGCAAATGGAAAGAAAAGACATAAGGGGGGTCTGGGAGGGGCTTAAGTCAATTTCTGGTCATAAACAGTCTGTCTGCCAGATTGAGGCAGATGTTAATTGGCTTAATGAACTAAACCTATTCTTCAACAGATTTGATCACACACCAGCTCCTCCCACCCCAGTATGTCCTTCAGCTCCCCTCACCACAATGACTTCTCCCCATGCGGCCACTTCCCAACAGACCAGTAAATCCAGAAATCCATCTGGCCACAGTCTGACCTTCACACTGGCCCAGGTGAGGAAGGAGATGAAAAAGATCAAGGCGAGGAAAGCCGCAGGGCCAGATGACATCAGTGCAAGGCTAATTAAGACTTGCGGGGACCAGCTGTGTGGTATAATTACATATATGTATAATATGAGCCTGAGGCAGGAAATAGTCCCTGAATTATGGAAATCTTCTTGTGTGGTACCAGTTCCAAAGAAACCCCACCCTATGGACCTCAACGACTACAGACCTGTAGCACTGACATCCCACCTGATGAAGATCTTGGAGAGATTGGTTCTCACACATCTCCGCCCTCTAGTGAGCCCCGCTATGGACCCACTCCAGTTTGCTTATCGGCCGGGCATTGGGGTAGATGATGCCATCATCCATCTTCTGCACAGGGCTCTGTCTCACCTGGAGAAACCAGGGAACATGGTGAGAATAATGTTCTTTGACTTCTCCAGTGCTTTTAACACCATACAGCCCAGGTTATTGAGGGACAAGCCGGGCCTTGCTGGAGTGGACCACCACCTCTCCAACTGGATCCTAGACTACCTCACAAATCGACCTCAATACGTGAGAGCCCGAGACTGTGTGTCAGGTACCGTGATCTGTAATACGGGGGCACCTCAGGGTACGGTTCTCGCCCCTTTCCTCTTCACACTGTACACTGCAGATTTTAGGTGCAACTCATCCAGCTGCTACCTACAGAAGTATTCTGACGACTCTGCAATAGTGGGTCTCATCACAGATGATGATGACAGGGAGTACAGAGAACTGAACCAGCATTTTGTGGACTGGTGCCACTGGAACCACCTGAAGATTAATGCGGGGAAGACCAAGGAGATGGTGGTGGACTTCCGCAAAGGCAGAAGCCCTCCTAAACCAGTGGACATCCTGGGGACGGGCATCGAGATTGTGAACACCTATAAGTACCTGGGTTTGCTCCTTAATAATAAGCTGGACTGGGCAGATCATATGGAGGCCCTGTACAGGAAGGGCCACAGCAGGCTCTACCTGCTTAGGAAGCTGAGAGCCTTTGGAATCCGGGGGGCACTTCTTAGAACTTTCTTCAACTCGGTAGTGGCATCAGCCATCTTCTTTGGAGTGGCCTGCTGGGGGAGCAGTATATCAACCAGGGACAGAAATAAACTTGACAAGCTGATTAGAAGGGCCAGCTCTGTCCTGGGGAGCCCACTGGACCCAGTGCAGGTGGTGGGTGACAGAAGGATACTGTCCGTGGTGAGCTCCATGCAGAAGAAGAAGTCCCATCCCATGCATGAGACTGTGATCGCGCTGAGCAGTACTGTCAGTGACCGACTGCTCCACCCTAGGTGTGAGAAGGAGCGCTATCGGAAGTCTTTCCTCCCCACCGCGGTTAGGTTGTACAACCAACACCGACCTAAGCGGAGATCATTACACACAGAGAACTGAAATATCTCTCTGCCTGTTATATCCCCCCCCCCCCTCTGCTACGTCCTACCTGTCTGTCTGCTATTAATGTAATGCCTCTTACCTTGGAACATTCCTGTACATGTTGTATTTGTATTTGTATCTGCTTATCTTTGCTGCTGTAACACACTGAATTTCCCCATTGTGGGACTATTAAAGGACTATTATTATTATTATTATTATTATTATAACTTAGGCCTTTCATGGAATGCAACTTCCTCAGTGACCAAATTAAGGCCAGATTAACAAAAGAAATTTTTGGGCCAAAACCAGCACCAGATACATAAGTAAGGAAAAGTACAGTACGTAGGACTCAATTTTGAATCCACTCCTATGTTTGGATTAAAGAAATGTATAAACAACTGGACTAAAAAGTACATTGAAAACTGGATGTGTGATAAAGACCTTAGATTAGAACAAATTAATTGATGAAAACTGGAATAAACATGTGATTACATTGTGATATTACTGTAGAAAAGAGATGACTTTTATAAGATATATTCTTTGTAAAGGCATATTCCACATCCTAATATATTGTATACAGATGGGAT
Organism: Leptodactylus fallax; assembly: GCA_947044405.1. Taxonomy (NCBI): domain Eukaryota; kingdom Metazoa; phylum Chordata; class Amphibia; order Anura; family Leptodactylidae; genus Leptodactylus; species Leptodactylus fallax. The sequence goes on from CAMRHE010000414.1 coordinate 646,540, forward strand.
CAGTTTTATACTTGTTTCCATTTGGAAAATAAATAGCTGTCTATTCTGTGAATCATATTGACTATAGCTCTTTTTTATGATTTATGCACTAGTATTGTAGTGTCCACATCAGCTTTAAGAAAGCTGTTTATCATGTTTACTAGTAAAATTGGGTTTTTGTCATTCTGTTCTTGTCACTTTTATTGGCATGAAGATAGTGTTTAAAATTTTACACCATCTTATTCACACAGTGCTGGTTACAAAAGAGGCAATATTATAAAAATAGTCAATCCACGGACAATTATTAGTTTCATCCCACATTTATCAAAACGACTGAAGCACAAAAGATAGATCTTGGGGATGGAATGTTTTTACAGACCCACTAACTGCATCAGCAGTGATCTGTTTTATATATAAATGCCTCCCTAATAAAATATAATAAATCTAATAAATTATTTAACCTCTGACCTTGAGCAAAGCAAGTGACCCACCTTCTTTAATGCAACCAAAACTCCTTCTTGCTGTAGTAATCACATATGTACAACCTGTTCTTCAGCTGAAGCCTGCTAGTAAAAGATGTTTTCTGAAATATATATATATATATATATATATATATATATATATATATGCTATATCTATAATAATTTCATAAGTGTCTCTCAGCACGGTCTGGTCCTGCTGCTCCACTGTCTTGTTTTGCCGGAAGTCCCCACCACACTGTGACGTCCCATGTCCTTCGCTGAGGCTGCTGATTGGCCAACAGTCACGTTCGGCAGGGACTTCCGCTGGAAGAAAATACTGGAGCAGCAGGACCACACTGGGAGATACAGGAGCACCAGGGGCTTGTGAATATGTTTTGCTTTTTTTTTTCACCTTCCCTAATCTAATCTAATCTAAAAAAAATATTCTGGACAACCCCTTTAAGCCTTATAAAATCTCATAATCACTGCTTTAATAATAAAGTATCTTCCTTGTAGGGGGACCCAAATTATTGGGTGAATAAAAAGTCTGGTTGAGGCATACTATAGTGACACAAGTTTGGGATCCAAGCCAAATAGATTTGATCTTTTCAAGTCAATATCCCCAGGGGGCAAGCAAAGAACATGTTAATATGCCTATTGAGCTAAAATTTTATTGAGTTGTTCCAGTACATATTTTTACTGCATACTTAAAACAGCAATCACCTTACACTTTCTTGTCTGCTCAGCCAGGGATCCAACTGGGAGTCTCTGCTAGTGCCTTTGTTTACAGTCTGCCTATTCACAGGCATTGGAAGAGTGAAGAAATCAGGCGATACCTTTTAGAGGCTAACTGAGTATATTTATAAGTAAGCTTTCAAGAGTACTGGCTCTCTTCTTCAGACATGGTGTTATACAAGAACTGAAAATTCACAGATTATTTATACTCTATACACATGATCTTCAAAGGATTTTAGAGTCCTTAAAAAAAAAAAAAAAATGCAATCTAAGTAGAGAAGTTATTTACAACAGGTCAAAAAACAATCTGGAAAGTTGTGGTGCGTGACAGAGGGATCTGTTATCTGTTTGCTATCAGGTGGTGATTTGTGACCCTCACAGTTCATACATAGTGTGACATGAAGCTGGCATGAATATTAAGTCCAAATTGCAGAGTTTGAAATTTTTGCATAAACTTGTATTCTAATTCTTTCCTTTTCTCCTGCATCTTAAAATGTCCCATTAAAACCACAACCTGCAAATCTTCAATAGAGTGATTTTCTCCGGAGAAATATGCGACCACTGGGAGATTGGTTCTGCTGTTATTAATATCGGATCTATGTGAGTTCATTCGCTGACTAAGTCTCTGCCCTGTTTCCCCCACATAGAGGCCTGTGGTGGGACATTGCACACACATTATGAGATACACCACATTGGAAGACCTGCAGGAAAATGTCCCCCTAATTCTGTGCACCTGTTGTGACTGTGGGATAGGTACACTGTCAGGGGTGTGGATGTGCTTGCAGGTCATGCACCTTTTTTGTAGGCAAAGTGAGGTGCCATTTTCAGTTGGGGCCTTCAAGGCACTCCGGACAATAATACGCCTCAGGTTTGGTGGTCGTCGAAAGGAAAGGAGAGGGGGGACTGGAAATATGTCCTTTAAGGACTCTAAAATCCTTTGAAGATCATGTGTATACAGTATAAATAATCTGTGAATTTTCAGTTCTTGTATAACACCATGTCTGAAGAAGAGAGCCAGTACTCTTGAAAGCTTACTTATAAATATACTCAGTTAGCCTCTAAAAGGTATCGCCTGATTTCTTCACTCTTCCACTACTTTCAATGGCTAACACGGTACAACATTATACTACTATTCACAAGCATGGCAGCCAACCAGTGGATGAGCACTCATACGACTTTATGAACTTAGCGTCACTGCTTTACCACTGACTGGCTAAGTGCTGCTGTCTGAGCTAAAGGTCAGGAAAACTGGGGAACTGAACAGTGACTCTGCTGGATTCCTGGCAGAACAGACAGGTAAGTATAAAGTATTTGCTATTTTGAGCCTCAATATGCTGTTGCTGTAAAAATATGAACTGGAACACCACTTTAAACTTTTTACCTTGTTGCTTGAAAGAATCTAAGCATATCTGCAGAGTACAAGATGTGGTTTATGTGACCTTTCTACTCATATTGTGGCATGTGTATTGTGGCAATTGGGGATTAATTGCCTCATTTTTTCTGTGCTTGGTAACATCATTGTTTTTATATATGGATTGTTTGGGGTTATGTTGGGTTTTGGGGTTGTGCTAATTTCTAAATTTGTAGTGAGTGAGGGTAAGTGTGATGGGCTGTGGTGTGGCATTTACCCTTTATAGACACACCCATGTCACAAAAGACAGAGAGGGGCTCTTCTGTGACAACATATATAAAGACTCATGACACATATATTCTTACATACTGTATAAATGTGTCTGCAAAATTCATTCAGAAATATTTTTCAAATTAGTATTGATTCTTGAAAATGTAAAAATTTGGTAAAATATGAGAAGGTTTTTTGTTGATTCAACAGGGAAATCTTAATAGTTATCTTAGTTATCACTTCCTTTTTACATCTATTTATTTTTTATTTTATCAACTATCATTTCCAAGAAGCATACAAGAAAGCAGAATTAAAGTGTGTTGAAAAAAAAATATGTTAATTGGACCTGATGGTTTTTACATAATTATTTCTTATTTTATATATAATGCAATCTTATCTGCAGCCTGGATTCTCTGTTACAAAAAAATAATGGTGCAATTTATAATGCTAATTTTCTAGAAACATATGCTATTGACAAGAGGCATTATATAGCCAGATATACCCTGTTGGATATTACAGATGTATATATAGTATTAATCATCTCGATGTGCCCTCAGCAGATGGAAATCTATAGAAAAGATTTAACATCTTTTCTATAGTTTTCCATCTGCTGAAGGCACATCCAAAAAAAAAAAAAAGACTTTTTCCATCTCTGCACCCCTCACCTGATCTTTCACAAGCGGCACTTCTGTTGTTTATATTGCATTCATATCCCTGCAGTTCACCATTTTGTTTGTTCCTAATCAGACACCATCTTAAAGGAACTCTGCCATCAGGACTATTTTCAATACACTAAGCACATAGGGGGAATTTATCATTCCTTCTATGCCAGTTTTCTAGCAAAGAGGGAAGTTATTGTGGTATATATTTGATGCACAGCCACATCCCCTGTTCTGAGCCTACCTGTCATAGATCTCCATTCTGGCATACAGGTGTGCAAGAAATGTCTTAATAAATCTGCAGATCAGACTTTAGACCATTTTCTCTACCATTTCTAGTGTGACTTGGGGCATTTTTCAGAACTAAGTGACCTGGCTCTCCTCCTGGCTCCCCACCCCTCCAGTTCTTGTATATGTCCTTTCTCATTCTAAGAAAACGCTTACCTGCCTCCAACATATACTGAAATATTCCATGTTGCATCAAGAAGATTTTAATGTCATATGTGTAGTGCAGTCACCTATGACTCATACAGAAAAAAGGACTATACAGCACATGTACTTGAAGAGGCAGTGGCAGGCACATTTATGGTGTTACAGAATGGGCCAGAGGCAACGAGGATGGCTCTCCAAATGATAAGGGGCAATGAGCAGGAGGAGAGCTGTCTTGATTTTTGTGCATGAGAGCATTAGATAACTAAACAAAAGGTACAGTTGTTGGAATCAAAGTGAAACATCTACAGTCCTGCTGTACATGTTTACTAGATACCAGATGATCCTGCTGACTCCCATTAAGTTTTTGGTTTTCACCTTTTCTTTACTCAGTCACACGATGCCTCATAACAGCATAATTTGGACAGCTGGAGACAGTACCATCTTTACCTGCTGGTGAATAGTGTAATTATCCTTCTCTCTATATTCTCCTAAATTGTTATTATCGTAGCTAGTGATAGGAAATTGTTTGCCCCATGTAAAGCCTGTGTGGTACAGTCCTTCCATTGTCATTTATACAGGAAGGCCTGGTGACTGAAATGGAGACCCCCTTGAAAGAACAGAAAAGTATGTTATTCTTAGGACATGACCATGAAATGACATGACCTAAATGATGAGAGGAATCCCATTTTCATGTAGAAAGCAACTATAAATAACTATATTAGATAATACTCACTGAATGACATATACTGGTGAAATAGCTTCATAATGAAAAAAAATTACCATTGGTCTGCTTTAATGGATTCTCAATGAGAAGAATATTATTCTACAATTTTGTACTAGCCATGTCAACATAAATAAATCTAATAGCAATTCATTTTCATGTAATTATGTTGAACTGGAATTAATTGACGTTGTTTTTGTATAGAGAAAGAAAAAACCTCTCCCAAACCATGCTAATGCCTTCTGCTGAAAATGAAGCCTTTGTTAGAAAAAATGTACTGTAAAACACATTACATACTTAAGGGGAACCTGTAATGTTGAAAATATAGTCCAAACTGTGTACAGAATGCCATAGAGAAGTAGTAGCTGAGCAGATTGATAAATGTTTTTTTTTCAATATAACTCATGATTTAGTTATTTAAATCTCTTTTCATTGTAGGTTTAGGATTTCAGTGAGCAGTCCTACTCGGCAATTGACATATATTAAGTATATTCACTCATAGATGAAATACAGATGTATAAATGTAATATTTAAATTGATTTTTTAACAAAATTATGTATTGAAAAAAGTCACCAATTTTTGCATCTTTTCAAATATTTTTAAAAGGGGTTGTTGATACCTCTGCTAAACAGCTGAATATGTGGGTGAAAGTCACTCCAAACTGTTCGCCAGAATGACTGCTTTATGTGACAACATTTCTCTTGCACTAGCAGCAGTAGGAGGAAAGTCTATTTGGAGTGACTTTCACCTGCACATTGAGGCTTTCATTTCTAACTAGTAGAGAGGATCCCCAAAAGATGGGAAGATAAACCCTTTAATAAAATTTTATGATAGTACAAATATTTGAAACAGCTCTTTTTAACAGTTTTTTCCATTTTGATAGTTTTGATAAATGAAGCCTAGTAAGTTCAATATTCTATTAAAATGTGTACAGTGTCTATACAGTATATCCTATAAATCAATTAAAAGCATTGCAGGAAAACATTGGTGGGTCTGTCACTCCACAGGATAAATTTTCTCACCAGGACAATATGTGAGGTTGCAGTCAAACCTTGCATTTGCTTTCAGTATTGTTGCTTTTATAAGAAGCTGCTGGTCGGACTACCTGGCTAAAAGTTAGAAAGACAAATAAAAGCATTTTATGGAGAGGATTGAATGTACTCTGGAATAGCTGCTCTGCGAATAATGATCGTACAAGACGACATGACATTTGTGCTTGAAAGAAACAGTCCTTTCACAGAGATATACAATGCTTCTGATAGCATCTGAGTGTTCAATATGATTAAACCCCTCACATAAGCCAGCACACTTATTCCGGAGCAACAGCAATTTCTTAGACCCTTTTTGCCATATTTTTTGCTTGCATGACTGCAGTGATGACTGTTTTTAACATTATTTCTCCCCCTTTCTTTATTTCTGTATTCCAGCTGTGGAGATGAGAGCCTTGATAAACACAGATATCGCTGAAAGAGTAATTTTCTAGAAATTTCCCAGGGCTGAAGAAGACTGATGCCCACAATATTCATTTTCAGCCTTTGTGTTGGTACAGGATTAAAAATTGCATTTTGAAAGTTACAAAATTACTTACTTGAGAAATTAAATATATAAATTTACTGTGCCAAACAACAGATATAGTAAGACAGATAAAACCAAGACAATATCAGGAATGCTTGTCATGTATATAATTGTTGAAATGACAACTTTACTTCTGGAAATACAGTGCATAAAAGAATTAAATAGAAAATGGCTAAAACATCAAAACCTATTGTACTACATATCCTCCAAAATAGATTTTTCTAATCTCTGTGGTCTCCTAGGTCTCTATTAGTAGGTCATGTAGCACTATAGTCTACAAATAGCAACAAGAGTAAAAAAGGACTACATCTGATATGACCATGAATATGAGAATTAGATGAAAATTGAATACAAATAAATTCTATTAATCCGCACCAGCTTGCTCCTAGTTTAGTGGACTTTTCTGACAGACGGACTGTTTTGAAATGTGAATGACACATTCATTTCTTTATAATTATAGGTGGCTGTGTATCTATGCAGGTTCCCTCTGGGGATTAATAAAGGTTTCTGTTCTATTCTATGTGAATCTAATATGCGATCAATTTTTTTACTTGTTTCTTTGTCGGAAAAGGACCATGGCTTCACAGGGAAAAGGTGGGTGACTTAAATGCACCAAAATGTGCCAAAATGTTAGAGTAAAATTCTGGACAAAAGTACGGATGTTTCCGAATCTAACTGTTCTCCAATTTGGTTAAAGATTTCAACTTGTCTTAAAACCAATTCAATACAAAATCATAAAATGCTAATAAAGCCTTGAAAGGCTGCAATTCACCCTCCCCAACTGTATTGTCACACATAGACACAAACAGGATAGTTAGCATGGCACTTTCTGATGCCATAAAACCATGTTGTGTTCAGAAAAGCTGCTTAACTTGTAATGCATGTATCTGGACATGCACAGTCATGAGGACAGGTAAAGGGGGACAACAAGTAAACCAAAGTCTGTTGTTTGTTGACACATTTGCAGGGCCACAGTGAGGAATTTAAAGGGGTTTTCTGGCCAAAATTGAGTTTTCATACTGATAACCTATCTTTAGGATAAGCCATCATTATCTGATCTTGCTGAAAAATCCATTTGGTGGACTATGCCCCTTTAAAACTTTAAGCCCTTTTATTCTGCAAATGTATACAGAGAATACCATTATTGTTAAAGAAACTATTCTTAAGACATGGGTTTGAAGACCTTAAAACTGCAATCAAAAATTAGGATGAGGAAATTGTAAACTTGCCAGTTATTACTGGCCAACATTTACTAATAGACAGTGTAAAACTTTACAAGCAGTCTGAAAATTTATCGCAGTGGCTGATGCTATATGAAAAATCTAATGAATATTTAGGCTGTTTAGTCAATCTTTATACCATCTATTATATGGCGTCATTCGAGCCAGAATTTTACACCAAAATGAATTTTGTATCATGAATTTAGTCCACTAACTCTCGCACCTGCTCCTTCTCAAATACTTTTTTTAAAAATTTTTTTTCATTATAACTTTTACATAGTAGTAGTTTATCTTTGAACACCGATAGAAATATATTCTGCCTTTACAATATGGTTATAAATTGATTAAAACAAGAAGCCACATTATTGATAGATATCACTGGATACTTCAGTTGGAATAAGTTCCTTCTCCTAAAAGATTGTCTAATAACTTTTGAGAAATATAAGCTTATTATGTCAGCAATTTTCAGATGACCCAACATGGCCTTGTTTATGGAGAAAGTATCTTAGGTATCCACATAGTGTAGGAAGAGATTTATGCACCAGATTAGTAATCTTATGTTTTTTTTAAATCTGTGCCAAATAGAGGCTGACATCTTATTAATAGCTGTCTGTAAGGTAGACTACACATATTTCCCTTTAAATGGTTCTTCCTGTTATAAAGATGCATTGGGAGAAACTGGGCAGATAACATCACAAAATTAGCATAAAGCACATGGTTCACAATGACCATTACAACCATGTAAACAAAGGCAGGGAAGATCGAATAAAGAACTTTTCTTATTTTCTGGCAATGGGCAACTTTTTAGATATCTAAGAAAATCTCTATAACCATGTACCAAAGTGGAGTTCTACTTTATATAGATCTGTTTCATTTCCTTTTCTTAACTTTTTTCCAGTCTGATAGTTACCTGAGGTCATTTGATTATCTAGTTATTATGTATCATTGATAAACCACGTCCTAGTGGCAGATCTGCTGGGTAGATTAGTGAACTGAAATTAAAATTATATACCTATCATATACAAGTACAATATATAGTATATTAAGAGAATTTCTTAAAGTGATTTTTCAAGCTAAATAAATCTTAGGCAGCTTCCACTTCCATTGATGAGCTCCGATCTTCCCCATTGGAATATGTTAACAAAGAGCCATATAATGTACAGCGGCTTGCAAAAGAATTCATATCCCTTGAACTTTTTCACATTTTGTCACCTTACAACCCCTTACAACTTAACTGTATTTTACTGAGATTTCAAGTGATAGACCAACACAAAGTAGCACATAATTGTGAAGTGGAAGGAAAATGATACATGGTTTTCAAAATTTTAATCAAATAAAAATCTCAAAAAGTGTGACGTGCAAAAGTATTCAGCCCCCTATATCAATACTTTGTAGAGCCACCTTTTGCTGCAATTACAGCTGCAAATCTTTTGGGGTATATCTCTACCAACTCTGCGTATCTAGAGACTAAGATTTTTGCCTATTCTTCTTTGCAAAATAGCTCAAGATCAGCCAGTTGGATGGAGAGCGTCTTTAAACAGTAATTTCATGTCTTGCCACAGATGCTCAATGGGATTTAGGTCTGGACTTTGACTGGGCCATTCTAATACATGAATATTCTTTGATCTAAACCATTCCAATGTAACTCTGGCTGTATCTTTAGGGTCATTGTCTTGCTGGAAGGTGAATCAAACTGCAAACGGCACCTCTTATGTCTTTCTTTCAACAATGGTTTACTTCATAGGCCTCTAGGCTGCTTCTCTGACCAGTGCTCTCCTTGCTCGAACTGTCAGTTTAGGTGGACGGCCATGACTTGGTGGGTTTGCCGTTGTAGAATACTTTTTCTATTTTTGGATGATGGATTGAACAGTGCTTCCTGGGATGCTCAAATCTTGTGGTATGTTTTTATAACCTAACCCTGCTTTAAACTTCTCCACAACTTTATCTCTGACCTGTCCCTTAGTCTTCATGATGTGATGGTCTATCACGTAAAATCTCAATAAAATACATTTAAGTTTGTGGTTGTAAGGTGACAAAATGTGAAAAAGTTCAAGGGTATGAATACTTTTGCAAGCCACTGTATACAGATAACATTAATGGCAATGACTGGCTTCAGTAGTGATCTGTGTATATGATTTCTCTCTGGTGCAGACATATAAACATATCCCACACAGTACTGAATCTCATCACTGGAAGCAGCAGCCAGAAGAACAAATAATTATAGCTTATTATATATTTTTTTTCATTATTCCCAGCACTTGCCATGAGATTTTTATAATTTCGAAAATCCCTTTAAATACAACCATCAGTCATACCTACATAAATATAGTATGAGAAAAATATATATATTAGACATTTAGTAATCTTCCTAAGAAATTTAGACAACTTTGAAACTTAAAAAACAAACAATTGCAACTGTAAGTAATCTATTAATGGCAGTACTATTCTATGGACTAAATTTGTCAATAGAAGAGGCCCCATACCAACAGTGCATATCTGCGCCATATTTTAAGCCTATAGTCAAGTCCTGTAAATCCATGTGTAGTAACTTACAGTCATGGCCAAAAGTTTTGAGAATGATACAAATATTAATTTTTACAAAGTCTACTGCTTCAGTTTTTCTAATGGCAATTTGCATATACTCCAGAATGTTATAAAGAGTGATCAGCTTAACAGCAATTACTTGTAAAGTCAATATTTGCCTAGAAAATGAACTTTAGCCCCCAAAACACATTTCAACATCATTGCAGCCCTGCCTTAAAAGGACCACCTAACATTGTTTCAGTGATTGCTCCATTAACACAGGTGTGGGTGTTGATGAGGACAGGGCTGGAGATCAATCTGTCATGATTAAGTAAGAATGACACCACTGGACACTTTAAAAGGAGGCTGGTGCTTGCCATCATTGTTTCTCTTCTGTTAACCATGGTTATCTCTAAAGAAACACGTGCAGTCATCATTGCACTGCACAAAAATGGCCTAACTGGGAAGAGTATTGCAGCTAGAAAGATTGCACCTCAGTCAACAATCTATCGCATCATCAAGAACTTCAAGGAGAGAGGTTCCATTGGTGCCAAAAAGGCTCCAGGGCGCCCAAGAAAGACCAGCAAGCGGCAGGACCATCTCTTAAAAGTGTTTCAGCTGCGGGATCGGGCTACCAGCAGTGCAGAGCTTGCTGAGGAATGGCAGCAGGCAGGTGTGAGTGCATCTGCACGCACTGTGAGGCGGAGACTCTTGGAGCAAGGCCTGGTCTCAAGGAGGGCAGCAAAGAAGCCACTTCTCTCCAGAAAAAACATCAGGGACAGACTGATATTCTGCAAAAGGTACAGGGAGTGGACTGCTGAGGACTGGGGTAAAGTCATTTTCTCTGATGAATCCCCTTTTCGATTGTTTGGAACATCTGGAAAACAGCTTATTCGGAGAAGAAGAGGTGAGCACTACCACCAGTCTTGTCTCATGCCAACTGTAAAGCATCCTGAAACCATTCATGTGTGGGGTTGCTTCTCAGCCAAGGGAATCGGCTCTCTCACAGTCTTGCCTAAAAACACAGCCATGAATAAAGAATGGTACCAGAATGTCCTCCAAGAGCAACTTATCCCAACCGTCCAAGAGCAGTTTGGCGCTCAACAATGCCTTTTCCAGCATGATGGAGCACCTTGCCATAAAGCAAAGGTGATAACTAAATGGCTCAGGAAACAAAACATAGAGATTTTGGGTCCATGGCCTGGAAACTCCCCAGATCTTAATCCCATTGAGAACTTGTGGTCAATCATCAAGAGACGGGTGGACAAACAAAAACCAACAAATTCAGACAAAATTAAAGCATTGATTCTGCAAGAATGGACTGCTATCAGTCAGGATTTGGTCCAGAAGTTGATTGAGAGCATGCCAGGGAGAATTGCAGAGGTCCTGAAGAAGAAGGGTCAACACTGCAAATATTGACTTGCTGCATTAACTCATTCTAACTGTCAATATAAGCTTTTGTTACTCATAATATGAATGCAATTATATTTCTGTATGTGATAAAAACATCTGACAAACACACATAAAAACCAGAGGGCAGCAGATCATGTGAAAATATAATATTTGTGTCATTCTCAAAACTTTTGGCCATGACTGTAGACCTCTGTTTACAAGTATGTCTCAATACATAAGTATAAGTAGAGACCTAAATCCAACAGATTTCTCTACATTGCAGGACTTCTGACTACTTATTAGAATTAAAGAATTATTTGGTCACCAATTGATTTTGAAGTAAGCCATGTGATTTCTTATTTTTATACATTTTTATTGCAACAAAAATATGGTATCGGTATAACTAATGTGTGACATATGAAACACACAACATTAATAAGTCAACCTTATTTCCCTTTCCCCATCCACCATCCCTGAAAGTGCAAAAGATAAAAATGTATTTATCTCCTTTTCAATTCTTATATGGGTAACAAGGAATAATATATTGTTTCAATCAGGGCTCCTTCAGTTCAATAAAGGTGTGATATTTTCCTTACAGATTATATGTTCTAGATTTATAAACAATACAATATTGCATCATAATCTCCAAATGTTTAACTGTTCTCCTATAACACACACATACTATAGAGTGACAGCAGTTTGTAGGGTCTTTCACCATCAAGACCCCTGTAATTACAATGTATGAGGTAGACATGCAGCTCCAAAGATTTTACCTGTTATTTGATATAGTATGCTTCTGTAGTCATATATCATTGTATAAATATAGAATATGTATAAATATAGAAATAGTAAATTTTAACATTACAAATAATGCATCAACTACACTTTGGCACAGAGTGGTAACACAACATTTTCAAAAGATTTCAATGGTTTTTCTTTTCTGTGACAAGGTATAGAGTGCTGTTCGTGTAATCTTAAACTTTGCTAAACATAAAGCATTAACTGTAAACTTTACTATTTTTTCCACCACAGTTTATATTAAACATGTCTTTTACAGTGCACTGTTTGACACATGTACAGTCATTATTAAATACAAAAGTAAACTGTGAATATCAGTACTAAAATATTAAAATATCAAAAGTGATGTGTGACATCCATCTAGAAGAAGGTGCAACTGCCTAAGGACAAGCTAGTTATGGTAATTACATATAGTATTTTTATTACATATTTTATCATAAATACAATAAAATACCTCAATGAAGAAGAACTTATGAGGCCTCCCCAGGAAAAGTTATTCAGGTTAGATAAGATTCAAGTTTACCAATTTATCTCAAATATTTACAAAATTATAAACAAGCAAACTTTGTAAGGGACAGAGTGGCGACAAGATCACACAGTAAAATGCAGTGGACTGAAATATTGACATGTTTATAGTGAACTCATTATTTCTGATTTGGTTTATTATACTAAGCTGCTATTATCATCCTGCATTATTGTGTAACATTGTTTAAATAAAGAGGGTACTGTATTCTGTCATTAATATTTACTCTTTATTTAGACATTAACACTTATATCAGAAAAAAATTACATTGTATATAGAAAGCCATACCTAATTTCCTGAAACACCCTTAGGCATGAGGGGGGTGTATATAAATGTATATCTTTTTTTCCCTCAATTTGAAAGGGCACAATTCCTTTTTTTCTTCTTCAAGATGAGCTATTCAGATAAAAGATAGTTCTCTAACATCATTCAAAACATGATACAATCTCTCATATAAAAGGACCTTATACACCTAAACTTTCTATTTTAAAAACAGATGTAATGTTTTCACTTACAATTTCTTAAAATCTTCAATCTTGCTAAAAGGTGTACATAATATACATATTTATGCCCCAAAGAATGCCCCCAAAAAACAAAGACAGATTCTGAACAATCGTAAACTGAAAATCGCACTTAAATGCTGTAGGATTTGTGTAATAGTGTGAAATGTATAATTTTTGAACACTTTCATAGGAAGTGGGAAAAAAAACCTTCATTGATAGTGCCATGTTTGGGCCAAGCCAAAGAATCTTAAAATTCTCAATTATACAGGTTTTTACAATTACACAGTGCTTTACAATATGTAGTTCAACCTAAATCGAGAAAAATGATGACAGCAATTCAGTGAGATCCCAGAAATACTTTTTATAAATAACAGACCAGTGACATTGTTACATGACCCAAATTATTTTCCCTGTTAAAAGAATAGTAAAGACCCTTTTAATTTTAGTTTGGGGCACTACACATTTATGAAAAAATAGATATACCCTCTTTCATAGTTACATGGTTAGTATGGTTGAAAAAAGCCATATGTCCTTCAAATTCAACCAGGGAATGGGAAAGGGCATGACATTCTATGCATTTTCATAACCATCAATGCTATTTTTCTCTAAAAATACACCTAATCCTTTTTTAAAGCTGTCAGCTGTGACTGCTGTGACCAGCTCCAAAGGTAGGCTAATGCACACATTCACAGTCCTTACAGAGAAGAAGCCTTGTCAGCTCTTGAGGTTAAACCTTTATTTTCTCCAGACAGAGGGAGCACCCCCTTGTCTTTTGAAGGTATTTTACATGGAACAGCTTTTCCCCATATTTCTTGTATGGGCCATTTATATATTTATAGAGGTTTATCACATCTCCCCTTAAACGCCTCTTCTCTGGACTAAACAGATTTAACTCCTTTAATTTCTCCTTATAACTGAGGTCCTCCATGCCCCTTATCAGTTTTGTGGCTTTCCATTGAACCTTTTCCAACTCTAGGACGTCCTCTGTATGAACTGGTGCCCAGAACTGTTTTCTCTGGATTTGTATACAGAGATAACAGGGGCTCTGATTAACCACTGTTCTAGCCATTATCAGGACTCAATAGCTAAGTGCGCTTTGTAGAGCTGATAAAAGGCTCCACAAGCCATCAATCATAGTGAACAGAAGAGAATAGAGATGCTCAGGAACCAACCACTGCACCTTAAATAATAGAGGTGGTCTGAAACCTAGGCATAATGAGAAGTATTTGACAAACTGTAAAAGATAGATAAAGCAATGTATTGTAATGTATTGTATACTACAGTTATCCTAAGATGTAACATTAATAATAATTTTCTTCTGCTTTATCTAGCTGAAACTTCAAATTTATCTGTCTGTGCCATACATCTTTATCTGTTACTTAAATAATATTACTTTAATATAAGCTGGGGGGTTTGCCAAAATCCTTTCTGTACATCTCTTATATCACAAAGTGATATTTTATTAGTGTTTTATTAATGTCTGGCTATCCATTTGTTTTCTAATTTGCAGCCTTTCAAGATTTTTGCTAACATTTTGCAATATTATATGCAACTCATTTTAAGAGAAATTAGTCCTGAACCAAATTTATGTTGATTTTTTTAAATTCATTTTCTGTGTCTCTATATTTTAAAAATAAAAAACTTCTAATATCACACAGCTACTAAGCCTAATATTATGCTAACACTTCCAGTTCTGTGGGAAATGTATTTGCAGAAGTCACCTCATTATCAGAATAGGCAAGATTACAATGAAAGGTATAATCTATATATAGATGACATAGAGACCATCATTCACAATAGGTGATCTATTCTACTCCCCTTAACTGCACAATGTCTGCACAGGTCACAGAGCATGTCTAAAAAAAAACTCCACGCTGTAAAGCATATCCTTAAATGTTGTGCACAGCAGCACAGGCAAGATGGCTTCCTCCATAAATATGTAAAGAATATAGAAAAAAATATAAAATTACAAAGCAAAAACAGACCAGAAAAAATAATATGTTCCTCTATCCGTTTCTAATTTAAAAAATATCCCTTCCATCTAAGAAAACACACATCTATACCTCAACCATGAATGGCGAGTGACCAGATTTTTTACTAACCCCAGCTTGTTAATCAATGTCAGTCCAATACAGGGCAAAGTATTAGAAGTTTTAGAATAACATGAGTATTGACATGATGCTAAGTGTTTGTCTCCTGTAGGGAGAACACAGCAGGAAAATAATGTTAATTAAATTAAATACAGTATATTTTTGTTAACCTAAATTCCTAGCATTCCAGGGCAGTACTCTCGCACTATATTAGAAAAAAAAAGAAAGTAAAAGAAACCCTCTCAAGTCAATTTTTCCTACCCATAACCCATTAGATACCTAATAAACATCCTAACAAACTCCTATACCAAGCATTGCCTTACTCATTTCCAACACCTCTGATATAATTTGCTTTCAGATTACTAATTTAAACCATTTAAAACTCCAACCAGGATATAATAGAAAATGTAATGAACACATTTGTGTGTCCCGGGTACCCAGGTACCAAACCCGACACCTGCCCCAAGTGGACAGGGGTTCATTAATAATCCTGTTTAGATTCAACATTAAATGGGTTGAGTGCAATGGGAGCTGAGCTGCAGTACCAGGGACATCTGATTCTGGCCCCATGTTGTATAGTATAGATGCACGAAGTTAGATAAATAGCAATTTTGCTGGTAAAAGCAAATATGTGTCCACACTTTATTATCTCTAATTTGGTTAAGTACAACATTTTTCTTTAAACCATCTGAAAACAATACTACAACATGCTAACAAAAGCCTTGAAAGGCTGTAATTCACCCTCCTCTACTGGGTGGCCACTTCTAGACACAAATAGAATAGTTAGCATATAATTTTATGATAACTTAGCATGTTTTAGGCAATTCATTTTAATGGCTATGCCACTTTTAAGCTTTTTTGTGCCAGTCTCGCACTTTTCTGAAAGTGAGGTACGACGTTGGCGGGGTCAACACCCACACCATATTATTCATTACTCATTATTCATGGTCATACCTCACTTTCAGAAAAGTGGCTAGACTGGCACAAAAAAGCTTAAAAGTGGCATAGCAATTAAGATGAATTGCCTCAAACAAAGGGAAACCATAGATTTGAGCCTAGATGCAAGGGCATTGGAGTATTCACCTAATTCGGAATGAGGCAATGAGGTGATGCGTATAATACGCCGGTCTTGATAAATCCCCTGTTGTGTTTGGCCATGGCCACCAAAGAGGACAGGTAATAGAGGACACATCTGTCTTGATGTCCCCTGTTTCAGTAGTTAGACCTATCATAAACTCATTTTTTTTATTAATTTGCTCAGGATTTGCAACAACATGTAGGGTAGCTTGTCCTTTTTTCCTCTTCATCATTAACTGCTTCTCACATTATTGCACCAGGCTGTATAATCACCATAGGGCTGGTTGGCTCTCTACACAATCCTCTTCTGACCAAACATGTTGATTTGGAGTTCTCTGGTGCTTGAGAAGGGAACTGCAGGTACTTATTAAATTTAGCTGCAGATTTAGAAGCTAAGTCTCTAATAACCCTTCTGGTCAAAAAATTGTCAACTTTTTTATTGCTTTTTTCTTATTGATTTTGTTTGGATAAGTCAAATAATCGTTACACAAGTTAGGTACTGTACATCTTACCTAAAGTCCAAGGAGTACCAGCCTAGCCAATAATAAGCAGAAGCAACCAATATAATAAGCAGTAAAGATAATAGAAGTTGGAACAGTCTCATCCAGATCTGCCAAAAGTGGGTGAATTCAGGACCTGCTTGTCAGAATATTGCACATAAAAATTGTAATTTTTAGTCCTACAGTTTACATCCTTCTTTTTTCCTAGATTCACTGTAGAGCATGTGGCATTCTTTCTATGTGCTCAGGCCACCAGATGCCACATTTAAGGTTTCTCACACAGAAGCACTCCATGATGGACCCCATGGGAACCTGCCCCACTAGAGAGTAAGGCAACACCAGTTTGTGACTGTAGGGAGCCGTGTCTGCCCACTGCGCATACTCTGAGCCCACTGCTTAGAATTCACTGCCTAGGAGAGCTGAAATTCAGAGTAATGGAGTTGCACAAAGTGGGAGGAATGAGGCAGTAGATGTGACTTACCACTCATATGTTTCAACAGTATGCTGTTCTTTTTATTATATAAAGACAGCACACCCTAAGTCAGTGTTGTGTAGGTAAACAGAACATCAGTTTGATAACATCTGCCCGCCATGGACCATTACTGGAGCAGTCAAAATAACAACATAATAAGAAACTGTAGACAAGCTTACAATCACCAGGACAATTATGTAGTTTATATCCTCTATTATTCCAGCAGTAGTATAATAATGATTTTTGGAAGAAAAGGGACTTTAATGTACACTGACCTGCACTATATCTAAAAGACTGAAAAATACAGGAGATTTTAAAAACAGAACAAATAAAGAGGTGAAAAACAAAAGAAAACGCAATGTCTATAATGGGATTTACAGTATACTGTGAGTAGTATAAAAGTGAGGATATAATAACAAGTGATGTGCTTCTATTCCCAAGGAAATGTGTTCAACCTTTGTGCTTTAAGTCGCACAGTAAATCTTTCTGCTATAATCTTTATTTCTGTAGTCCGTATATACTGCATAGCATGAGCTGTTGGAAAATCTTTTCATTATTGCAAGAACACCTCTTAATCACAGTCTTCGAACATCATTATTTTACACTCTGTACTTTAAATTGCTCAGTTACAATGTGGATGTGCTTGCGGTAAAAGAGAAAAGATCAAAAATGAAGGCAGATTCAGCACCTGGCTGATCAGACTCTCCATTCAGTTCAGTGAAATTCAGTATAAAGAATAAACTGCCCCTACTCCCTAACCCCATATTACACATATATACACCCTGCCTGTCCTCTTGGCTGCTCATTTCCAAATATGTTCAGCACAAATTAAGCAGCCTTCCTAAACATGGTTTTGTGACATCTTAGAAAGTGATATCTTATTTACGTGTATGTGTGACCACCATATTTGTTTGCATACATATATGCATGTGTATTATATATGAATATGAATATACACCTATACACCTACACATTAGGTATTGGGATACAAATTTTATTCATAAAATTCAGGTGGATCATTCAGTCCCATTGCTATGGCTGTACAAGATCTAGCATGCAGTCTGCCTTTACATATATTTGTGATAGAATGGGTCATTCTAAAGAGATCACTGAATGTAACAGTGGTACTGTTATAGGATGACACCACTGCAAGAAATCAGTTTGTGAAATTTCTTCCCTCCTAGGTATTCCAGTGGGTGGTATTGAAAGTAGAAATGTTTAGGAACCACAGCAGCAGCAGCAAAGAAACAAACCAAGTAAAGTTATGTAGTGCTGTGGTGGATAGTGCATATAAGTCGCCAATGCTGTGCTGAACGATGGAGTGGTGTAAAGCACTGTTGCAGGGAAATATGTTCAGTGGAGTGATAAAGTATGCTTCTCTATCTGACACACTCATGGACAAGCCAGAAGAATGTTACCTGTCTGACTGCATTGTGCCAACTGTAAAGTATGGTGGAGGTGAGATAATGCTATTGGGTTGTTTATCAGGGGATGGCCTAGCCCCATAGTTCCAGTGAACGAAACATTTTAGCCATTTTAGATTTGTGGGAACAGATTAAAGAAGTCCCTTTTGTGCTCAAGAATGACTGTGCTCCAGTGCACAAAATATGTTCTATAAAGGCATTGTTGGGTGTGAACCAGACCCTAATGTCCAACAGCAGTGTATTACCTTACAAATATTCTTCTGGATAAATGAACAACAATTTCCAAAGATATACTTCAAAATTTTGTAGAAAGCCTTTTCAAAAGAGTGGAACTCTAAAATACAAATACATATATAGCTATCTTTTCCATAATCTACAGCGTCAGTTAAACAAGGGGACATTGTGTATGTGTAGACAAAAGGTTTCTACAGCTGTTTCCACAGTGAACTAATTTTGAGTCCAGTTTGGTTAATATGGTCATGTTGAAACAAATTCAAGACAATATCACTAGATGCTAACAACTGGGCTGTCATTAGAGATGACAGAATTAATTTGGCATGAATAAAATGCGGTTTCAATTTTCTATAAAATTTGTGTTCCAGCAAATCTGAAATTTTTTGATGATTAATTGCTCAAAATTAAAAAGCAGAAAAACCTATTGTACCATATTTATTTATGTAATATAACAATCACAACAAATAAGCTTTTTGTATTGTACGGGTTAATCCAATAATGAGGATTCCAAATATGACATTATTATTTACTGAGTTGTAAAAATTGCATTTAAAACTATGTCTACTGTAATAATTTTTCCAAATAAAAAATCTTACTATTAATTTTTAGCTCTTTCTTATGCTGAAAATGTATTGGTATATACAGATATATCACACATTACGTCTGTCAAGGAGAAGGTTGGGCTGATGATATCCTATCATAAACAGCTGAACCTATAATTCACTTTTAGGTGAATTAATTCACTTGAAGCCTCACATTGTGAAAACGTTGCATTTTTGCCACTGCCGAAATGCCGCGGCAAAACACACTGCACAGTACCTGCAAAATGAATGGGATTCTGGCTAATCCCAGCCTCATATTGCAGAAGAAAATCTGCAGCGGAAAAGCTGCGTTTTCAAAAACGCCCACGTTTTTGAAAATCGCAAGATGTCAATTATACCTGCTTAAATTCTGGCCTTTTCCATATAGGTATAATAAGGACAGGAAGTTTGTAGACAAAAACTTTGCGAAAATGCATAAAAAATTCTGCAGAAAAAACTGTGATACGTTGCCGCTGCGTTTTTTTCTGCAACGTTTTTTTCCGCAGCGTTTCACTACATGGGGCCTTAGCCTTAATGTCCTTGTCACCCATGCTGTAGATTGTGGGTTACAAGAACAGTTTCAAAATTACTTACAGTATATATTAGGTCCTCTCCAGAAAGTGTTAAGCAAGCAGATGAGGACACCTTCCATGACCCATTGTGTTGGAGAAGGAATCTACACAGAACACATGTACAGGGCAGCATCTGTGTAGATTCTCTTGCTGAATATACAGAATATTCAGGAATCAGCAGTAGGCCCTTGCCCAACCTTGCTGGGTATAATAGAAGCCATGTCAGTATGAAATAGAAGCCCTGGACTTTGAGCCTTCAATAGGCACCTGACTGTCATGTAATGGATCGCTGCCTCCAGATATTGTTCCAGGAAACAGCAACCCTACTAAACATGGTACTTCTCACATGATGCTTTTCTTCAGATACTTTGGTCACATTTGTCTGAGGCATCTAAAGACTTCAATGTTGGTAATCAGATTTTTTTGAGGGGGCTCCATGTTTAAAGACCTGACATCTGTAATGACATGATAAAGAATAAGAAAATGTCTACACCTAGGTCAATACTCTCGGAATAATAAGAGTTTTTCTTAATATGTTTATTTCAAGGGCATGGAAATATATAAATACACTTTCATTGCTACTTGACTTATATTCACCAGTTACTTCTGGGAGTGTTAAGAATTACATATTTAGATAGTCATCTTCTTGCAAATTCTGATACGTTCCCTGAAAACTTAAAAGTCATTTGCCTGAGGCTAGGTTGAGTCATAATAGTTGTATTAGAATAGCTTTACTTGCATTATAGATACAGTCATGTTCGAATGAATTTCACAGTACCTATTCTTTTTAAAGATCTGCTGTGCACAGTATTGTGTAGTTTTGTGGATTTTCCAAGAATGAATTTCTGTCAATCAGCAGTGATTTATTGACTTACTGCAGTTTAGCGCAGCACATTGCTCTATAACAGAGATTATTAAACATCCCCTGTTAGAATTTCAGAGATCTAGATCTCTTTAGTCATTCCGATTTTATGTTATTTACATTTTAGTTTGTGAGTAATGTTTCTTACATCTTTTATGCATTATGCCTTTGGCAGTTTTTCTATATGAGTTTTCTATTATAAATATGTAAGGATGTTAAATTTTCAGCACACTTGTCAATCAGCAATACACGACTATTGTTTGTAGCCTCAATTTATTTGAAAATGTATATTCTACAGACACATATTCTACATTTTACAGAAACATATGATATGTCATGTTAAATCTGTTGGAATATACAATATGTCACAGGGAATAAGCCAATACTGTTTTATGTTTAAGGTGTAATGTCTTTGTTTCTTGCATATTGGAATATTTTTTTGCTATAAGACCATAGTTTACCTCCACATGCCTTCATGTGTCAACGCAGACATCATTATATTGTGGGATGCTTACAAATCCACGGCACAGATCTGTGTTACCATGGCATGGTGGTTCAGTGGTCAGCACTGTTGCCTTGCAGGGGTCCTGGATTCAAATATCTGTATGGAGTTTGTATGTTCTCCTCATGTTTGTGTGGGTTTCCTTCCACATGCCAAAAATATACTGGTAAATTGGCTTCCTGTAAAACTACTGACCCTTATGGGTGCTGAACATGAGTGCCTGTACAGCAACCAATGACTCCCCTACTCCATGCTCTTTGAGTCCCTTTGCGTGAGAAAAGCACTTTACAAATATTTTTCATTACCATATAGCGTCCATAGACATACATTTAACAAGTCTTCATACTACCAATGTTTTTTTAATCTAAAAGTGTAAAAATGCAAAGTGTTATCGTTAAGAGTTACAGTTACATGCAAAGAAATAGTCTTGTTGGTAAACTATAAAGATAATGTACCTGGCGCTGCAGGTGATATGTGGAAAACTAGAGGATGTGGATACAACTGCATGCGGTGATAAATGGCATCAGGGACTTTAGGAAACCATGTACTATATCAGGGGGGTAGCTAGGTGGTGGGCAACTAGGGCTTTCGCCGTGGTGGCTGGTTGTCAGAGAGGATATCAACAAGCTACTTTAATGTATTAAAATACAGAATTAGGGCACTGAGCTGAACCTTTCTCCTGGGGTATGGAATGTCTAGCTACATCTATGACTATAAAACGGTGAGGGCAATTGTCCATGGTGACGTGTAAGCTATGCCAATGAGAGTGGTAATATCTTTATTACTTATTTTATTGAACTTACTAAATTGTTATTTAATTTAAATTTATCAAAATATATATCAAAAAACATTTATAATATTTTACTTATACGGTCACTATTTATAAATGCTCACATGGAGATTCTTACCAATTCTTAATACTACAGGTCATACAACTAGCAATATTACATGAAAAGTACACTAGATTGTTATTTTCCTTGGCCTGAAGCTGACAGCTATATTCTGTATACTACACTGTACATTTGCACTTTGGGGAATATCTTTATTTCAGTAGCATTTCTTCCAATATTACAGTATTACACAAATAGGAAAGATACATATAATAATTAAAGTCCTGGTGTCCTTTTTCAGAATTCATTCATGACTCAGCTTACTGACAGAATTGAGGAAAACTGAGCAGTATATTAAATAAAATGTGAAAACATTTCCCTGAATGTCACATTTATTTATATAGTCAACCATTGTGTATATTATTATCATGCCTCACTACTGTATGTGAATTTCTAGGTGCATATACCATGCAGGAAGAGTGAGTATAATTTTTCATTTTTGTTTATTGCTTTTTTTTTCAAAGATTCTATTCAGATATAGTTCAGATGTTTTCTGTTTTTTAGGCTTATCCTACATATGGATGTATTTACACATGCTGTTTTTGATGATGTTGTGTTATTCTACAGTGGGGAAAAAAAGGATTTAGTCAGCCACCAATTGTGCAAGTTCTCCCACTTAAAAAGATGAGAGAGGCCTGTAATTGACATCATAGGTAGACCTCAACTATGAGATACAAAATGAGAAAACAAATCCAGAAAACCACATTGTCTGATTTTTAAAGAATTTATTTGCAAATTATGGTGGAAAATAAGTATTTGGTCAATAACAAAAGTTCATCTCAATACTTTGTTATATATCCTTTGTTGGCAATGACAGAGGTCAAACGTTTTCTGTAAGTCTTCACAAGGTTGGCACACACTGTTGCTGGTATGTTGGCCCATTCCTCCATGCAGATCTCCTCTAGAGCAGTGATGTTTTGGGGCTGTCGCTGGGCAAAACGGACTTTCAACTCCCTCCAAAGGTTTTCTATGGGGTTGAGATCTGGAGACTGGCTAGGCCACTCCAGGACCTTGAAATGCTTCTTATGAAGCCACTCCTTCGTTGCCCTGGCATTGTGCTTGGGATCATTGTCATGCTGAAAGACCCAGCCACGTTTCATCTTCAATGCCCTTGCTGATGGAAGGAGGTTTGCACTCAAAATCTCACCATACATGGCCCCATTCATTCTTTCATGTACACGGATCAGTTGTCCGGGTCCCTTTGCAGAGAAACAGCACCAAAGCATGTTGTTGCCACCCCCATGCTTCACAGTAGGTATGGTGTTCTTTGAATGCAACTCAGCATTCACTCTCCTCCAAACACGACGAGTTGTGTTTCTACCAAACAGTTCTACTTTGGTTTCATCTGACCATATGACATTGTCCCAATACTCTTCACTCTTCTGGAACATCCAAATGCTCTCTAGTAAACTTCAGATGGGCCCGGATATGTACTGGCTTAAGCAGGGGGACAAGTCTGGCACTGTAGGATCTGAGTCCCTGGCGGCGAAGTGTGTTACTGATGGTAGCCTTTGTTACGTTGGTCCCAGCTTTCTGCAAGTCATTCACTAGATCCTCCCGTGTGGTTCTGGGATTTTTGCTCAACATTCTTGTGATCATTTTGACCCCAAGGGGTGAGATCTTGCGTGGAGCCCCTGATCGAGGGAGATTATCAGTGGTCTTGTATGTTCCATTTTCTAATTATTGCTCCCATAGTTGATTTCTTCACACCAAGCTGCTTGCCTATTGCAGATTCAGTCTTCCCAGCCTGGTGCAGGTCTACAATTTTGTTTCTGGTGTCCTTCCACAGCTCTTTGGTCTTCACCATAGTGGAGTTTGGAGTGTGACTGTTTGAGGTTGTGGACAGGTGTCTTTTATACTGATAACAATTTCAAACAGGTGCCATTACTACAGGTAATGAATGGAGGACAGAGGAGCCTCTTAAAGAAGAAGTTACAGGTCTGTGAGAGCCAGAAATCTTGCTTAGTTGTAGGTGATCAAATACTTATTTTCCACCATAATTTGAAAATAAATTCTTAAAAAATCAGACAATGTGATTTTCTAGATATGTTTTCTCATTTTGTCTCTCATAGTTGAGGTCTACCTATGATGTCAATTACAAACCTCTGTCATCTTTTTAAGTGGGAGAACTTGCACAATTGGTGGCTGACTAAATACTTTTTTTTCCCCACTGTATATTTTGGTTGCCAAAGCCAAGAGTAAATCATTAGGGTAGGCAAGTGCATGGAAAAGGGTCTACTTCTCTCATAGTAATTAACTCCTAATATTGATATAAAGCTGTGTAAGGCAATACATCAGTGTGTAAAATGGGGGTACAAGTGTTTACAAAGGGTTGAGTACCAAACCCATTCAGAATTCTCACAGTAAAGTTTCTTTCCCCTTAAGTCCTTCTATGAGACTTTTACAAATGTCTTTTCTACATCAGCTACATTAAGGGATTTAGTTGTATAGGTAATATCTGGACTTCTTTGCTTGAACTGTGCCCAATGAATTATGTAGGCCCTGTTTTTGTTAGTCATGAGATAAAGCAACGAGAAGTCTACAGCAATACGTAAAAATGGTCTTGCAATTCAATACATAGTTGGCTCTTTTTGCTAAAATACACATTATGGGGGAAATTCCTTTCCTTTAAGGCCACTTTAAAGCTACGTTCACACGGTGGAAAATTAAGAGAAATTCCTCTTAATTTTTCGCTGCCGAATTCGGAATTCGAAGCTGGGCATCAGGATTCCATTGCGGCTTTCCACTGCTGATTAGACCCAGATGAATGGTCCTAATCAGCAGGAAGTCTGGAGCCGTGGAATCTGCGGCTGAATCAGGCTTGTAATCCACGGTAGGATGCTGATTCTGCTGTAATTTCTGCCTCCCACTGAAAAAAAATCTGCGGCAAATTCCTGCATGTGAACGTACCCTCAGGACACACTACAGTATTTGGGTTTTACAGGATGCAAAACTTTTTTTGTTTTGTTTTTCATCATTAGTGGGTGTAGCTGAGGGGAGCAACTGGGGAATGTGCCCTGAGCGCTAATTATCGAGGGAGTGCCAACAAAATACATAAATGTATTTATATGCAAAATTATAGCAGTGAACATATAGTGCCTTGCGAAACTTTTCAACCTTTTGCCACATTTCAGGCTTCAAACATAAAGATATTAAATTTTAATTTTTTGGTGAAGAATCAACAAGTGGGACACAATTGTGAAGTGGAACGAAATTTATTGGTTATTTTAAACTTTTGTAAAAAATAAAAAACTGAAAAGTGGGGCGTGCAATATTATTCGGCCCCTTTACTTTCAGTGCAGCAAACTCACTCCAGAAGTTCAGTGAGGATCTCTGAATGATCCAATGTTGTCCTAAATGACTGATGATGATAAATATAATCCACCTGTTTGTAATCAAGTCTCCGTATAAATGCACCTGCTCTGTGATAGACTCAGGGTTCTATTTAAAGCGCAGAGAGCATCATGAAGACCAAGGAACACACCAGGCAGGTCCGTGATACTTTTGTGGAGAAGTTTTAAGCTGGATTTGGATACAAAAAGATTTCCCAAACTTTAAACATCCCAAGGAGCACTGTGCAAGCGATCATATTGAAATGGAAGGAGTATCAGACCACTGCAAATCTACCAAGACCCGGCCGTCCCTCTAAACTTTCATCTCAAACAAGGAGAAGACTGATCAGAGATGCAGCCAAGAGGCCCATGATCATTCTGGATGAACTGCAGAGATCTACAGCTGAGGTGGGAGAGTCTGTCCATAGGACAACAATCAGTCGTACACTGCACAAATCTGGCCTTTATGGAAGAGTGGCAAGAAGAAAGCCATTTCTCAAAGATAGCCATAAAAAGTCTTGTGTAAAGTTTGCCACAAGCCACCTGGGAGACACACCAAACATGTGGAAGAAGATGCTCGGGTCAGATGAAACCAAAAATTTAACTTTTTGGCCACAATGCAAAACTATATGTTTGGCGTAAAAGCAATACAGCTCATCACCCTGAACACACCATCCCCACTGTCAAACATGGTGGTGGCAGCATCATGGTTTGGGCCTGCTTTTCTTCAGCAGAGACAGGGAAGATGGTTAAAATTGATGGGAAAATGGATGGAGCCAAATACAGGACCATTCTGGAAGAAAATCTGTTGGAGTCTGCAAAAGACCTGAGACTGGGATGGAGATTTATCTTCCAACAAGACAATGATCCCAAACATAAAGCAAAATCTACAATGGAATGGTTCACAAATAAACGTATCCAGGTGTTAGAATGGCCAAGTCAAAGTCCAGACCTGAATCCAATCGAGAATCTGTGGAAAGAGCTGAAAACTGCTGTTCACAAACGCTCTCCATACAACCTCACTGAGCTCCAGCTGTTTTCCAAGGAAGAATGGGCAAGAATTTCAGTCTCTCGATGTGCAAAACTGATAGAGACATACCCCAAGTGACTTGCAGCTGTAATTGCAGCAAAAGGTGTCGCAACAAAGTATTAACTTAAGGGGGCCGAATAATTTGGCACGCCCCACTTTTCAGTTTTTTATCTTTTACAAAAAGTTAAAATATCCAATAAATTCCGTTCCACTTCACGATTGTGTCCCACTTGTTGATTCTTCACCAAAAAATTTAAATTTTATAACTTTATGTTTAAGGCCTGAAATGTAGCAAAAGGTTGAAAAGTTCAAGGGGGCCGAATACTTTCGCAAGGCACTGTAATCTGTGCCCCTGGTGAAGGAAAGTCTCATTACAGCAACATGTGCCCCATGGGAAGCTACAGTTCCGCAATATCATTTTTAATTCCCTGACCATACAGCTATATGAGGTGTTGTTATTTATGAAAAGAGTTGTGTTTTAATGGTACTATAAAAGCAAGTTTTTGATTAGTTTTTATTTCAATTTTATGGGAGGTAGAATGAACAAAAAGAGCTTTTCTGACATTGCAGATGCAGCAATTTTTTCTCCATAGTAAAAATATTGTGTAATGGAAAAAGTTTTTGTTTTGTTTCCAGTTTCTCATCAGTAAATTTAAAATGTGGTTTATTTATTTTATTCTATTTTATTTGGGGGAGGGGGTTAACTAAGAAAAAAAAACCAAAATGGACCAAAAACAAGATTCCCTCCTGTGGCCACAATAAAACAGATAGAATAAGACCTGATTGATTACACATTGCTCTTCTATTAACCTAGTTGAAAGTGCATTTATCCTGTGCAATCTAAGGCTGGGATTAGGTAACAAAGATTATAAATAACTTTCACAATTAATTGCAATATTAATCTTCTTTATGTGTCATTGTATGACAAACATGGATGACGCTACTATAGTTTGTTTTTTTGCTTTATTTTAATCTATGAGTTTAAATACAATGTACTATGATTAAATAGTACTCAATATCATACCCTGGTATACATGGGTAACTTCATGGGCACTGCTTGATGGTAAAAATGCCACAGAATGAGGTCCAATTTGCTAGACATGCTCATGGGTTTGCATGCATTTTGCTCTTATTTCCTCTAATAAAACAGAAGACTATATACAGACTTAGGGTGCGTTCACATATGTCCGGTGCAGCTGTCAGAAACTGATGTCAGGACGGACCCCATAGTTTTTTACAACCAGGCAGAAGGGAGGGAGCGTTATTTGGTTTTTGGCGCACAGATTTAGATGGTTTGGTTTTTGGACGTCATGACACTTTTGCAGATCTCTTGAAATGCCAGTAAATGCCAGCTCCCGAGTCTCCAGCACACTGCATCAGGGGTTCGTTTCTCAGGTAAGGGCCAAGAGGGTTGTACTATACAGCTATAACTCACCCTAAAAGTAAAAAGTGATAGTAAAAACTGATGGTAAACACTGATGACAACTTATGAAAACTGATTGTTTTGGAGTAGAAATTTGTGAAAAAGCCTGATGACAACTGATGCATTTTCGCATCAGTTTTGGCATCAGTTGTAATGACTAAAGGACAAAAAAACTAATACTGGTGCAACTGACCTTTGTGAACCTACCCTTAAAAAGGTATATTTTTCATACATACTGTACAAATTATGCCCTGAGCACTCTTTGTCTGAACCCTGACATGTCTGACATATCAGGAAAAGAAGTAAAAGTGTCCTATTTACATGGAAAGAAAAGGTTGTTTTTATTTATTTATTTATTATTATTATTATTATTATTTTTTTTTATTATTATTATTTTTTTTACACTTTTTTCTGTACACTTTATATAATTTTTATTAGCCACACTATGGAATCTATGAGAGAAACAACATGCAATGCCAAGGTCCAAAGACGCAGGAGACCTGTGGTGATTCATGAAGGTGAGCCATTACAAAAACCATTATTGATTTTCAATGGTCTTTGCAGACCACTCTGCTGATAGCATGTTTGTTATGTGTGTCCCCAGCCTAATGTTGTGTCTGTCTGGGCAAGTGCACAGGTGGCACTTTTTCACATGATAGTGAATAATGGTCATGCAATGGCCATATAGAACCCATGAATTTCAATGGGTCTATTCACATCAATATCCATTTTCACTGACAAAAATAGTACGTCAGATTTTTTGATAGCTGTGAAAAACAGACTGTCAAAAAAATGAACATGTGAATAACCACACTGAATGCAATGTGTTGTCAAAACGGACATGTGATGGACATTGCTAAATCAGCCATCACACATCCATTTTTCACAGTTGTATGAATTAGCCTTTAAGTGTAGGACTTACGAAAAGTCCTGATGCGCCTGTGAAGCCTTATGTACATGTGTTTGTGCTCTGTGCATTTCTTTACATTGTAATAATTAAGTGCATTTCTCTGCACTCTAAAATGCCGCAAAAACCGCGTTGTTTTATGGTCCCTGCAAAGTGGTTGGGATTCACATTGTAGAAAAATACAAGTAACAGAAATGCTGCGAATTCCAAAACCACTGCGTTTTTGGAAATCGCAGCATGTCAATTATACCTACGGAAATGCCAGCTGGTTTCATTATAGGTGTAAGCACTACGAGAAACGTGATGTGTTTCCGCAGCAGTTTTTCCTGCAGCGTTTTTTTGCTGGTGCCTGTTACGTGGGGCCTTAGCCTTACTTAGGTTTTCCAGAAAGCTAACAGAGCAAGCAACAGCGTTAGCCTGGAATACCAAGGTCCAAGGGAGTTCTGCGTTCTGTGAAGCTGATGTGTAACTTCTGTGAAACCACTGTGGAGGCCTAGCGAAATCTTAGCAACAATTATTCACAGGAATGTTCTAATGAGCATAAATACTTTGTTAATTTCATTGATGTGTGATTATACCCCTAGAAAATATCAATCCTTATCTGAATCATGAAACAAGTAATGACTTTGCTTAGACAATGGGGGAATTTATTAATACTGCTTTTTCATGGCCACAACTAAGCCCACCTACGCCAGTTAGCTGGCTTGGAAAGAATAGAAAATTCCCCAAATGTGTTCTCTGTACTGCATCTAACTTTTAAAGCTGTCCTTAAGGCTAAGGCTTCACGTAGCGAGTCGCAGCAAAAAAAAAACACTGTGGAAAAAACCTAGGTGGAAATGCATCACGTTTTTTTCCACAGCCTTTTTCACAGAAATCCTGGAGAGTTTTCTTCTGCGGACTTTCTGCCCCTATTATACCTATATGGAAAATGCCAGCGTTTCCATAGGTATAATTTACATGTTGCGATTTTCAAAAACGCAAGCGGTTTTGAAAACACAGCTTTTCTGCTGCAGATTTTTTTCTGCAATGTGTGGATTGGATTAGCCAAAATCCCATCCACTTTGCAGGTACTGTAAAACGCAGCCCAAAAATTCTACCATATAATATTACAGAATCCGTCACAATCAGGATTTTTTTTTGTTATTGTTGATGTCAGTGGGAAACAGATTAAAAAAACGCTGGAAACTAATGCAAACTGATGTCTGTTTGTCATCCTTTTTTTATCTATTTACATCATTTTGAAGGTAAAAAAAGGAACCCTAAGGCCTATTTAACACTTTGAAGTTTTGATAGAGTGTTTCTGTGAAATTCTTAGTGAAAAAAAAGAGTGGAGCCTACAGTGATGAGAATTATAAATGAAAGCTTTAGGAGACTCCTCTACTCATGGATTTATTCCTAGTTTTAGCTACAAAAAAACTACATTAAAATGCAAAGTGTGACCTATTATAAATCTTTACTACAAATGATAGGAATTTTTCTTCAGAAAGTAGAAAAATAAATTGAAGTTTTGCTGCAGAATCTTCACCAGGCAAGCCTGGCCATTGCTGCAATGAATTGGGCAGTTTCAAACACACATGGGGGAATTTAATAACCCATCTAAGGCCAAGGGCCCCTTGTGATGGAAACACTGCAGTTTGGCCACAGCAAAAATGCTGTGGCAACAACTGTGGCGTTTTACAGTCCCTGCAAAGAGGATGGGATTCTAGCGAATCCCATTCACACATTACAGAAAAATACATGCAGAGGAAATGCTGCGATTTCCAAAACCGTTGTGGTTTTGGAAATCACAGCATGTCGATTATACTTACGGAAATGCCAGTGGTTTCCCTATAGGTATAATTGAAGAAGAAAGTCCAGAGAGGAAACCTCTGTGGATTTTCTGTGAAATGTGCTGTAGGAAAAAACGTGATGCATTTCCGCCACAGTTTTTCCTGCAGCAATTTTTCGCTACAGCCCACTACGTGGGGAGTTAGCCTAAGGCTGAGGCCCCACATTGTGGAAATGCAGCTTTTTTTGTTGTGGATTTTTCTGTGGTTTTTTTTTAGCCAAAGCCAGGAGTGGATTGAGCCAAAGGTAGAAGTATACATACTTCCTATATACAGTGCCTTGCGAAAGTATTCGGCCCCCTTGAACTTTTCACCCTTTTGCCACATTTCAGGCTTCAAACATAAGGATATAAAATTTTAATTTTTTGGTGAAGAATCAACAACAAGTGGGACACAATTGTGAAGTGGAATGAAATTTATTGGTTATTTTAAACTTTTGTAAAAAATAAAAAACTGAAAAGTGGGGCGTGCAATATTATTCGGCCCCTTTACTTTCAGTGCAGCCAACTCACTCCAGAAGTTCAGTGAGGATCTCTGAATGATCCAATGTTGTCCTAAATGACTGATGATGATAAATATAATCCACCTGTGTGTAATCAAGTCTCCGTATAAATGCACCTGCTCTTTGATAGTCTCAGGGTTCTGTTTAAAGTGCAGAGAGCATCATGAAGACCAAGGAACACACCAGTCAGGTTCGTGATACTGTTGTGGAGAAGTTTAAAGCCGGATTTGGATACAAAAAGATTTCCCAAACTTTAAATATCCCAAGCAGGACTGTGCAAGCGATCATATTGAAATAGAAGGACTATCAGACCACTTCAAATCTACCAAGACCCGTTTCATCTGACCAGAGCACCTTCTTCCACATGTTTGGTGTGTCTCCCAGGTGGCTTGTGGCAAACTTTACAGAAGACTTTTTATGGATCTTTGAGAAATGACTTTCTTCTTGCCACTCTTCCATAAAGGCCAGATTTGTGCAGTGTACGACTGATTGTTGTCCTATGGACAGACTCTCCCACCTCAGCTGTAGATCTCTGCAGTTCATCCAGAGTGATCATGGGCCTCTTGGCTGCATCTCTGATCAGTCTTCTCCTTGTTTGAGATGAAAGTTTAGAGGGACGGCCGGGTCTTGGGGACAAGAATCTCTCACATTGAGGAGAGCACCAGTGAACCAAAATCGAACTTTTTGGCCACAATGCAAAACGATATGTTTGGCGTAAAAGCAACACAGCTCATAACCCTGAACACGCCATCCCCACTGTGAAACATGGTGGTGGCAGAATCATGGTTTGGGCCTGCTTTTCTTCAGCAGAGACAGGGAAGATGGTTAAAATTGATGGGAAGATGGATGGAGCCAAATACAGGACCATTCTGGAAGAAAACCTGTTGGAGTCTGCAAAAGACCTGAGATTGGGACGGAGATTTATCTTCCAACAAGACAATGATCCCAAACATAAAGCAAAATCTACAATGGAATGGTTCACAAATAAACGTATCCAGGTGTTAGAATGGCCAAGTCAAAGTCCAGACCTGAATCCAATCAAGAATCTGTGGAAAGAGCTGAAAACTGCTGTTCACAAACGCTCTCCATCCAACCTCACTGAGCTCCAGCTGTTTTCCAAGGAAGAATGGGCAAGAATTTCAGTCTCTCGATGTGCAAAACTGATAGAGACATACCCCAAGTGACTTGCAGCTGTAATCACAGCAAAAGGTGGCGCTACAAAGTATTAACTTAAGGGGGCCGAATAATTTGGCACGCCCCACTTTTCAGTTTTTTATTTTTTACAAAAGTTTAAACTATCCAATAAATTTCGTTCCACTTCACGATTGTGTCCCACTTGTTGTTGATTCTTCACCAAAAAAATTAAAATTTTATATCCTTATGTTTGAAGCCTGAAATGTGGCAAGAGGTTGAAAAGTTCAAGGGGGCCGAATACTTTCGCAAGGCACTGTATTTCCCATTTCTTCTGTAGCCATTCTTGGCTTTGGATCAAAAAACCGCAGCAAAATATGCAACAAAAAAGCTGCTTTTCCGCATTTCAAAAATGCTGTATTTTATAGTACCTGCAAAGTGAATGGGATTCTGGCTAATCCCATCCACACATTGCTGGTGTTTTCCATATAGGTATTATAAGGGACAAAAGTAATGAGTTTGAACCTAATTTAAGTAACAGATTTTTTTCATATTAGGGAAGGCTGTGAGACTATTTATTGGGTGAGCAAGAAAAAAAAATGCATAAAGGGGTTTTCCTGGCAAAAAAAACCTTTTGCTATCAATGAGTTAATTATTGCACCAAAACACCTTTAGGAGTGTTTTGAGTGATTTCCAGCTTTCTCTTGAAGATCCTGGCATCCTCTGCATTTGTTTACATGCTTCCCTAGCTTCCTGCGGTCTTAGCCTACAACTCCAATGATCCCACTCTCCTCCCTGTTTCCCTAGCTAGTCCACAGACTAATTTATTTATTTATTATGCTTACTTATATAGCGCCATCTTATTCCGCAGCGCTTTACAGACATTGTCAGTCACTGTCCCATACAGGGCTCACAATCTACATTCCTTATCAGTATGTCTTTGGAGTGTGGGAGGATACCGGAGTACCCGGAGAAAACCCGTGCAAACACGGGGAGAACATACAAACTCTTTGCAGATGTTGTCCTTGGTGGGATTTGAACCCAGGACTCCAGCGGTGCAAAGCTGCAGTGCTAACCACTGAGCTACCGTGCTGCCCCTAATAGCCCTATCTATTTACCTATCTAACTCAGCCCCAATCCCCCTCCAAATCATATTTACCTTTCTTCTGGAGATGAGTTTCTTTGGTCCCGCTGGCATCTTCTTCTGTGGACTTCTTGCGCATGCATGGTATGTGCCTTTCACTTCTGCCGGAGAGTGTACAATAAAGCTCTGTTGCGCTGGCGCTAGCAGAAGTGGAGGAAGTGACACTTCTTGCCAGAAGACTGAAGATAGGTAAGTATGATGGGGGGGAGTATTGGTGATGCTTTGTTTATGGAAATGCGGAAACGGAATGTCACCGGATCATCAGAAAATGTGCCTGGGGCAGTCCCAGGTATATACGTAAATATAGATTTTTTTTTTATGACGTTAATTAGAGGTTAGGTGGGGGGAGGGGGTTTAGTTTAGGTATTCATTTTCAATTTATCCCGGACAACCCCTTTAAGAAACTGTGATTTTTTTTCAGAATAGCAAGTTCTGTTACACTGTTTATTGGGTGAGCAAAAAAAGAAAACCCTTAAATGACAATTTTTCAGATTTGCACAGGTGGATTTAGCATTTCACTGTAAGAACAGCAGTTTGTATGTATTTAACAAAAAAGTAACTCTTGCACTTAAAAAACCATTACGAAAAGATTTTTCACTTACAGGACTTACTTTGTCAGTAAAAAACTATGTGAAACAAACTGTGGACACATCAAGCTGCTCTATTGCAAAACAGACTTAGACAAAATTAGATTATTCACAATGACTGTCCTTTGTCTGAATTACTGCTGCAGTTAGGTTCACATAGCACAGATACACTCATTAACTATGAAATCTATGATTTCTATCACTAATCTACCTAGACTAAACTGTGTTCTAATTCTCCTACTCCTAGCTGTATTGCAAACTTTGCAGTACTCAGAGCTCTGTTAATGCAGTGATGAATAACACATCCATCCCCTACTTCCACCATCACTGATATGCCTTGTGTCCCAGCCCACACAACCTTAAATATTGTATATGACCATGCAACCACTGACTATTGACTGAGAGTCTGTCAGGTAGCACCAGAACGTCACCGTGACTCACAAGACACATGTCTCTTCTGTATTTTTACTGTGCAATACATGTGGCGGTGGCCATTTTACTTAATCTGAGACAAATCGGCATTTATTGGGTTTCTTTAGATAAATCGGATTAACTATCTATAATACAGAGCAAAGGAGCATCAGCCACTGGAGACAGATGTACAAGGAGAGGATTTTTATGTTTATATCCCAATAGCAGCACTATTAAATCATAAAAACTGGATAACCCCTTTAAACTTTTTTTAAACTAAACATAAAAAACTATAAATATAAATTTGGTATTATACTGACCCATAGAATATAGTTAACATGTCATTTTTACTGCAGGTGAATGGCATAAAAAAACTATAAAACAATGCCAAAAAATATGTAATGTCTGTTTTCTTTATTATCCCTACAAAAAATGTATGCAGTTTAATACATTATATGGTACAATAATTAGTGCAATTGAAAAAATGTAACTTGTCTATCAAAAAAGCCCTTGTCCGACTTTGTCAGAGAAAAATGAATGTGGCTCTGGTATCATTATTTTAACAAGTTACTTTCACATGGCACCTAAAATACATCCATGACATTTTGTTTTGGCTGTACAAAGGTTCTTCCAAGTTATGCACCTGCAACTAAAAGTCAACATCTTACCTATATCACACGTTTCACCACAATAAATAGCAACACATAAAAAAAGCACTTAAAGGGGTTGTCCAGGATATAGGTTTTTCTGGTCAATCCTTAGGACAAGCCATAAATATCTGATTGATGGGTGGCCAACAGATATTTATGACCTATCCTAAGGACAGATCATAAAAACCTGTAACCTGAACAACCCCTTTAAAACTGTTTAAACATCTAAACAGAGGATTATACTATTACAAATTTGTAAAAAAAAAAATAGAAATATTATGCAAAATAAATTATTCTAAAAAGCTACAATACCGTAACAGAAACTGTAAAGATTTACTAGATCTGATAAATGTTTGAATTTTTCTCCAGCAGTATAACATTAGTTTAAAAGATGAGACATGACCTAAAAAATCAATAGACATGTAGCAGGAATCATAAAAATGCATTGCAATTAAATTGAATTAGATTACCATTGTATGGTTTGCTGGACTGTGAACACAATTTAGTAAGAAAAACTGCTGTGAGATAACCAATTAGACAGAGATTTTTTTCAGAGTTGTTTATGGTTTATTAATCTGTAAAGCACCTGAGCTGGCCAAACTCATTCTTGAATTTAGGACACAAAATCAATGCAAGTGGTGAGAGTTACTAAAGAGGTGCAGAGTCTACAAACACAATATTGCCAGACCATATTCCAGCCTGCACTCTCTGTGGGGCAAGCAGACCTGTATAAGGTGTCTTATTAACTTTTTTATTATCTGTTATAATTTAAAGGGTTTACCCCATTAGTAGAAATTACAGGTGTAATGCAGGTTGCCTGGGTCAGCTCCACCAAAACAGGGCAAACTTTTTGCTAGTGGATTTCCTCCTTGGCTAATAGAGGGATATTCCAAACAGAGGATCCCATCTATGACAGACATATGCCAGAATAAGTCATAAGTAGAGGGCTGTCATCATGAGTTAACCCCTTTCACACAAAAAATTAGAAGAGGATGATAATGATGAAGACCATAGCTCAATAAATAAGGGAATTGACATTACATTATGCTTTCTAATGCCACACAAAGAAGAATTTAGCTTCACATCTTAAGAATGTGGTAACACTGTTACAAGAAAGATGTGTGTACCACAATCTATCTCAGATGTTTTCCATACATATTCTTTTAGTGCATTGATAGTTTACAAAGTTCGTTGCTTTTGTGCATAAAATTGCTCATCAGTTCCAGGATAGTGATGTGTTCTTCCAACACTCATTACTAATAGAAAAATAAAACTGAGGTATGTCCATGTTTGACAGAACATTTGTTAACCCTTCCCACAGACTGACATTTAGATGCTGCATACGTCTCAGTTTGCAGCATTAAGCTTATAAATGTCAAAGTAACAACAACAGCTGCCATCTTCTCCCCAGGCAGCCCTTACTGAAGTTCTAGAGTCAGCAGCAGTCAGACAGTCCAATGACGGATCAAGGAACTGGTTCTATTGACAGCATACTATTGTATATGGCTACTTTGAAAAATAAATTCATTTTATCTTTCAGAGAAGAATATTTTATTGTACAACACTTATCCTTACTTACTATACAATAATAATTTTACAGCATCTAATTTTTAAAAAATATATTATGATAACTGCAGTTTTAGTCAGATGCTGGGATCGCCAGTTTTAGGGTAGATATTAAGAATTTCAGTTTGCCAAAAGTATCCAGGTCCCAAACTAATCTCAGACAGTTTTATTATCTTTGCACATAGCAAACATCCCTACCTGTCAAGGTGTTTGTGCACACTCCAAATCATACACAGCTCATACCAAAACTCTTGGTTATGGCTCTCCAAGTTTTTGGTGCCTGTCACCCTCAGAATGAGAGCTCTGCATGAAAGGCTAATATCCCCTTTAAAAAGAACTGTCTCCGATTCATAACACCAATTCAAAAACACCAAAATGGATGGGTAGAATGGGAGTAGGGATGAGTGAAACAGATTGAGCTGGGTTTGTTTTGAATTTTCAAAAAAAAAAAAAAAATCTAAGTTTTGGGGGTTTGCCACTCACAAATTGTTATTATACTCTGAGTTTTATTTGAGAGATTGGGACTCAGAGTTCAGATGGGCCACGCTGACACACTTTTACTCAAGAGTCATAGTATCAGTGCATCCCATGTAACTGCTGAGGCCCAATCACAAGCCTAAGTGGTGACCCCAGGGCCCATGACATCACAGAAGAAGACTGACGACGCCAGAGAATGCGCATCAGTCGCTGTGAGGGAGCCCAGCAGACATGCGAGATGGTGAGTATGAGTGTTACTCTGGTAATCTGGGTCCTTTTCTGGGTTCTACATCCCTACATTCTACATTCCATGCAGAAACTACTCCATAACTGATTCTGTGACAAATTATTTGAAATCTCTCACAGCTCAAGATAAATGTTTGAAAAAAGTTGAAACACCTCAAAATATCACTTTTGGGGGGTTCTTGTGTAGTGATTTGGGAAAAAATGCAAATTAAAAAAGGGGCAAAATAGGACCATGAATAAATGCCAGAGAACTGATTGTGGTCAAACTATTGGAATATAAAGTAAACATTAAAACTAAAAATATATAGATTTAATGTTTGTATAAAATATGGCTAAAAAGTCTGGATTCCTAAGGTCAGTTTTTTTTTATTTTAAAGTCAAATGTAAAATTTGTATGACATTGCAATGTTTTCCTATGATGGAAAAAGGTGCAAAAAACTTGCACTTAGCTAAGGATTTCTTAGCAAAAATAATAATAATAATAATAATAATAATAATAATAGTAATAGTCTTGCAAATGAAAAAGTAGCAAAATAATGTAAAAAAAAAAATTAGAAAAAGAGGAAAAATACAGGAAATTTAAAGTTTTCATCAGGAATCAATACTATTTTACATAGCACTGAGCACTGGTAAATGATTGGGAAAAGAAATGAAATGTATTAGTATACAAATTAATAGTTCATATACTCCCTTCCATTGTGTAGTCAGGAGCACTCTCCGCTGTATTCTCCTCTATACTAGGTTTGGCATAGCTGTAAGGGTTTTTAAATCCTTTCCTTTCATTTACAACTGACTATAATGTATAACGTAGCAAATTGGCTAAATGTTCAGCTGCAGCTTTTATTTGACTTTCAAAGTACTGTCAAGTTTACAACAGCTTGCAAATAGTAAAAATCTGTGTATCAACTAAAGGAAAGTAAATAAAGTGAGAATTTCCCAAAAGCCTACTACTACCTTTCTCTTGCTGGAGCACTGTTGTGCTAAAGATTAAGTGAACACCTCTATAAAGATTTTTTTTAATTAAACAAACGCCTTTTCCTTAAACTCTCCATTGTACAATGCAGGCACGCTGACTACAGATAAAAGTATTAGGAGAATGTCTGAAAGGAGTGATATTACAAACTTGGCAGCACTGCATTATGTCTGACTGTACTGTAGAGAAAAAAACCAAGCATGTGCCAAAGTATAGACTTCAGATAAAATAACAATATAACACGCTGACCTTACTGAGAGCTGTTGCTATGCAATTTTGTTGCCAAATTTGTTATACATATAGATGTATCTATGCAGTATCATATATATGAAAGCAGCATCCTCAAAAGCAACATAACATGAGCTTGGACAGTTTTCCAATGAGAAAAAAAATATTTCATTTGCATAAAGATGAAAGAGCCCTTTCCAACTTCTAGGATGTATTTGATGTAACAAATGTAATAAATAAATCCATGTTGTGTTGTTTAATTAAAGATGTTGTCTGAGATCATTTACAAGGTGTCCAAAACAATTAAGGCTAAGACCACATGTTGCAGCAAAGCAGCGTTTTTCGCTGTAGTGGAAAAGCAACAGAAAAAAATGCTACGTTTCCAGTACCAACAAAGCAAATGAGATTTTGTCTAATCTCATCCTGCCATTGTGGAGAAAAAAAGAGCTACAGAAAAGCTACTTTTTCAAAAACATACATTTTTGAAAATGCACCATGTTAATTTTAGCTAGGGAATGGCAAGCATTTTACCTATAAATTTAATAGGGGAAGAAGTAAAGCAGAGACAATCTCAGCAAAAACTTGATTTGTTTTTGCTGCATTTTTTATCTGTGGGGCCTTAGCCTAAATGTGATAGGCTGGACTTTGTTTACCTGACTGCATTGACCATGTGCCCGTATTCCATTATGTCATAGTTGCAATCATTCATCCACAGTTGATGCCCAAAAGAGGTAATGGGAAGTGAATATGAATTTGTTTGGGCCTCCACCTATTATACTCTGAAGAGATCCCAGAGTATATTGATATCACTTTCACATTGACATAACTTTGGTTGCGTTTGCCTTAGAGATCTATAAATTAGATAGATATGTTTCTAGGAGACCTATGAGTGTACACTATGTTTTAAGCCAATTTAAGGTGTGGTTTGTACCAAACTTGTTCAACCTGAAACAAATCAGGGACCCAAGCCACCGAACCCGAACACGAAATGAATCTTGAGAGGTTCACCAATCTCTAACAGTTAGATAAAAGAGAACATCCCAGGAATAATAGCAGATTGTGAAAGAAGGGTAGGCAAAAAAAGGTCAGAAATTTAGAAAATCCAGATTTTTGTGACTTGCCTCTCATCTTTATAATCTCTTCACCTCCAACCTTCTACCACTCTCATTACACAGAAACTATTTGTTCCTGAAAGCAAATCCTCTGGCTCTCCTTACATGTCTTTCTACATCCTTGTTCAGTATGCCATATTAAATAATTCTGAAGTATCCATTCTAATAACTCTGTTGTGCTGTTCCTGTTATTCCTTCAGAAATATATCAATGAAGGGGTAGGGGACGACCAAAAAAAATTACGGAATACACCACTATTGTTCATGTTTATTTTGCAGTGATAAGAAAGAAATTAATTTATTAGAAACTCTTTTACATGAGTCTTGAAGCAAACCCGACACTATGATATATCCATTAAAATAAGGACATCAATGTTATTACCCTAAAGGAATGACCCATGAAAGTACCCACTAATATCTCTTAAAAAATGGGCTACAAAGAAAATTCTTCCTAGCAGCAGCTTTGAAAAGAATCATGTCATAGAGTCTGACATGAGGACCTAAAGAGCATTCATCTACCACATCATCTGCTCTAATTTACAGTGACCTGACATTATCTTTAAAGGGATGTTTTTGGCCCCAAATGAAATTTTCATACTGACCTGTGGCTGTCCAACACCTAAACCGTGTTGTTCCAGAAGACTATCTAGGTGCCAGAAGCTGGTGCAGTGGACAGGGAACGTATACAGGCTACTCCTATTCAAGTAAAAGCGGTGGTTCTGGGGAATTGTAGAGCTGCTCCTATTATTTAAATAAGAGCAGCATACGTGTGCTTCCCATTCACAGTTTCCAGCGCCTAGAGGCTGCCAGCACAGCTGATCTATGTGGCGTCTGGGTGTCATACTGATGACTTATCCTGTGGATAGATCATCAGTATGAAAACTCCATTTGAGACCAGAAAACCCCTGAGGTGCCTCTCACCTCTGTATTACAGAGTCAAATTCTAGACCATAAGACAACACAGATACTGCTCTTAACTTCTGGAATAGTCTATACTTATCTATACATTGGGACGTAGGATTATAAGCACAGTGAATGTCATAGTAGGCAGCATCCCCCAAGAGAGAGAGACTTGACCTAAGATGATTACTTATATTCTCGCAAATTATCTTTCCTCTTATTGTACTTGCTTGCTTATTATCTTTTCTTTTATTAAAATCATGTAAATTAGTGGTATGTAGCATTCTTGTCTCTCACTATCCTTTGAAACCACCGTAAAACACTACCATATTTCTTATTACTGTTTAAAGGGAGTCTATCATTGAGATTTTAAATTTTTAGCTAAGGCTATATTCATGTAGCCTTTAGAAAGGCTATTGTAGGCATACCTTTTATTTCCTGACTCTTGCCGGAATTTTTCAGGAAAAGCCTTTTTCTTCATATGTAAATTAGCTTCCATGGAGCACAGGGGGCATTCCCCTTGTGCGCTGAGCACCCCTCGCATCATCACTCTCTCCCTGCATTGCCGCCCCCTTCTTCATTCTTGTTGACGCCTTCTCCTCCTCTTCTTTGCTTCTTCCTCCTGTCAGCTCGAACGAAATCTCGCTCATGCGTGAGATTTCGTTCACGGCGATGGGAGAAAGAAGCAAAGAGGCGGAGCAGGCGTTACCAAGAAGGAAGAAGGGGGTGGCGATGCAGGGAGAGGGTGATGAGGCGGGGGGCTGCTCGGACAACAGGGTGAACACCCCCTGTGCTCCGTGGAAGCTAATTTACATAACAAGGAAAAGGCTTTTTCTGAAAAATGCCGGCAAGAGTCAGGAAATAAAAGGTATGCCTACAATAGCCTTTCTAAAGGCTACATGAATATAGCCTTAGCTAAAAATTGAAAATCTCAATGATAGACTCCCTTTAATTTTCTAGAGAAGATAGATTTATTCCTCTATGTTACAGTATCAATTAGGTTTTGAGCTTTAGCAAGTAGGGCCTCCTGTCCAGTTATTTTGTTTGCAGATTTTAGTCAACATTTGTTTTGTCATATGTAAGCCCCTTCTATGACATTCGCCATACATGTATCGCATTTGTTGGGTCTTTAAAAATGGTGCCCACTCAAAGTCTCTGAGTGTTTTAAACATTGGAGAACTGATGACAATACCTGCAATCACAATCTCCTCTGATCATGGCCATTAACCCTTGGTAAAAAGTGTCTGAGGCACCTGAAGAGCAGCAGCATTATGTTCACTGGTATTTCCATCCTCCAGAGCAAGAAACAGGGGCAGCGATCCATTACCATGACAGCCAGGAACCTATTTAAGGCTCCCAGACCTGTCGTTACTGAGCTTCTATTACAATCTGCCTTAGGCAGTCTGTAATAGAAATCAATGGATTTTAAAACATACTGCAATACATTAGTACTGCAGTATTTTGAATAGATGATAAGACCCCCCTAGGATTCAATCCCTAGGTCTAAAAATAAAAGTAAAAAAGAAAATTACATCCCTACATTACATGTAAAATAAATAAGGAACAAATTAACATGTAATGTACCCCCCTCATCCAAAAATGGTCAAACTATAAACATATACAAATATTTACCCCATATGGTAAATACTGTAGTGAATAGCCAAACCACCATTTTTGTGCCATTTTGCTTCCTAAAAAAATAAAATGCAATCAAATTGTCAGACAATCCCCAAAATGGTTTCAATAAAAGATAAATCTTGCCCCACCAAAAAGACACCTTACAAAGCTACATGCTCAGAAGTGCAAAGAGAGTTATGGGTGTCAGAATTTGGTAACCTGAAAAATATCTCTTACTTTTCTAGCACATCATTTTTGATGTATAGTGAACACCCTAAAAAAACGAAAGAAAATGGTGCAATTGCAGTTTTGTTTTGTTTTTTGCAATTCCACACCATTCTGGATTTTTTTTTTTCCAGCTTCTCAGTACATCATATGGAATATTAAATTAAATACTAAAAAGTTCAATTTGCCCTGCAAAAAAATAAGACCTTATGTGGCTCTGTGAATTAAAAGCAAAGTAAAATAGTTATGGCTTTTGGAAGGAGGTGAGTAAAAAAATTAATATGCAAAGATGAATGGTTGCAGTAGGAAGGGGTTAATATTGATTACATCCTCTGTAAAGCTCTCCTAAATATATTGTCATCATATGAATAAATTATTATTAGCATTATTATTGCTATTGTTATTTAGATTTATCTAGTATGTTATACCAAAGTTGTAAGGAAAATATATTTTCCAACTAGCTGACAGTTTTGTAATATATATAATATTTATCTGATGCATGTAGACAAGATGAAAATACAATTTTCTCTATTGCTCTAGTTCTTGTCTGTGTTACAATCACTAGCTGCAATGCAGACATAAATTACTTTTGCAATTAACTTGGTGCACAATGGTACCAGAAAAGCAGTGGATACATCTTTCAGATTTTAGAATAATTTTCTGCTACGTTTAATTAGGACATTTCTACAGACGGGAATGAGATGGAAGATTAATTTTACATTTTCGTTTAGCTGTGGTGGTATACACTAGTGGACAATATAATGAAGAATATTTGTGATATTCTCTTTTTATGGAATGTTGCTTCTCCTTATTCTCAGCATACTCTAACAGCTAACATTTCTATAGCATAATATTCTATGGTTTTACCCTTAAGATGTTGAGGGACATTTTTTGTCTATGAAGAGATACAGATCCTAGAATTTAAATTTGGTTCTTATAGTAAAAGGCCATGATTCAGTGAGAACATGAATTGATCCAGAGCCTAAGCCAACATTCAGACGACCGTGGGTAAAAACCGCAGTGAAAAACATCCGCTTTCCACCCATGGGGGACCTGTTTTCATGGATCCCTCATACATTGCAGTGTATGAAAACTGACAGAACTAGAACATGACCTATATTTTGAAGGTTTTACAAAACATTGGTCATGTGAATAGCCTTCATTCACAGACAGTGAAATTAATGTGGCCGTGTGCCGGCTGTTAAAAAAAAAAAGGCCGCTGTTAAAAAAAAAAAAGGCCATCACATGGCCGATATTTACTGTCGTATGAATACAGGGTAAGTAGAGGATAAGACACTAGGTGAGAGCAGTAGATAGGTAGAGCAGTTGCTCATAGCAAGTCAATCTGGGTGCTACATTCATTTTCCAAATGACCATTGAAAAATTCAATCAGATCGGTTACCCCACTTTCACTTTGGTTTTGTTTGTTGGTTTAAAATTCTTAAACCTGATGTATGCGCAATTTCTCTATGAATTTATATTGGTGACCTATTAATATTTGAACAGCTTGCATTAGCAAAACAGCTT
This sequence comes from Leptodactylus fallax, assembly GCA_947044405.1. Lineage (NCBI taxonomy): Eukaryota > Metazoa > Chordata > Amphibia > Anura > Leptodactylidae > Leptodactylus > Leptodactylus fallax. The sequence continues at coordinate 690,699 of CAMRHE010000414.1, forward strand.
CATCAGTGTTGTACCTTAGTCAGAGGGAATGATGGATAGCATAGAGATAAACTGTACTTACTGTAAGTGCTTGCTGTAGGTGTAAGAAGTTGAATCCACAGTGCTATCTTTCTAACAATCCTATTTTAAGTTAGTCGTATTTAAAAAAATAAGACTAATAAAATAAGATAATTGACAGAAAAATCACAATCTGATGTCTGAGCCTGATAATTATACTGAGATGACAGTGGCATAACTAGGAATGGCTGGGCCCCAAGGCGAACATTTGACATGGGGCCCCCCCCCAACCGCCGTCTTTTCAGACCCCAGAGTATAATGATCGGAGACCCAGGGTAGGATACAAACATAAAAAACAATGCTACCTACCTCTCCCTGGTACCGGCGCACTCCCCGCTACTTCAGCAATCTTCAATGTTGGACCAGATCTTGCGTGAGCTAGGCCGGCGTCGCGACGCATAATGACATCGGTTGACGTCTGGGACGTCACCAAACAGGCCTGAAGCCTGTCAGAGTGTAGGAGAGGTAAGTAACAGTGTTTTTTTATATTTTCTCAGCTCCCCTGGGCCCCTGATCGTTATACTCCGAGGTCTGAAAAGATCCTGAAGTATAATGATAGCAGTGTTTGTGGGGCTCATGATAGCGGCTGCCACAGGGCTCCGGGCCCCTTAATGTCCCAGGCCCTGTGGCAGCCGCTACCGCTGTTACCCCGGTATTTACACCCCTGTGAGATGAGTATTGCTACATATGCTGCTGATCTCTTGCTGCAGGAGAGGTCTACCCAGATCACTTTTATAGGAAATTTCTTCTCTTGTACCATCCCCTGATTTAATAATATGTAATTCTCTGTCCTATTTTTAAGAATAAAGTGGTTGTAGTGTTTTTAGGGAGCTATTACCCTATATTCATATGACCGTGATAACTGGCCGTGGGAGAGACTTTTTTAACGGCTGGCACATTGCCGTACTAATTTCACTGAGGGCTATTCACATGACCAATATTTTAATGGTCCATTGTAAAGGACCGTAAAAATATAGGTCATGCTCTATTTTGTCCCTTTTCACGGATCCTTCCATACAATGCATTGTATAAGGGACCTGTGAAAATGGGCGTCCCTGGGGGCAAAAGAGCCATGAAAAATGGACATTTTTAATGCTCGTTTTTACCTATGGTAGTGTGAATGTAGGCTTATTTGAGATGATGGTAATGCATATGCTTTATTGCTAATTGCCATTCTGCCATCTTGCCCCTGTTTCAAGTTGAAGCTTGGCATTAGTTATAAACCACATGCATTCATTACCCAATGCTTGGAGGCAAATAAGCACCCTCATAGCAAAACCAGCATTATCCACAACTCAGCCTTTAGACCTTCTCCATGACAATGAAATTGTTCCAATGATTGACAAGAATCCTCCCCTTCAGATAAGATCAAATGTTAAGTCTGCTACACATAGGCATATCAAAAAAGAGGTTTTGCAGCATCTGAGCTGCATACTGTAAGGAGTAATGTTACTAATAATCCTTGTTAAATGACAATATCAGTTCAAGGATAATTACATTTTAAGGCCAATTATATCCCAAAAAGCCATTTGAAATAGTTTTCACTTTATCTTAATGGCTAAGTGGTGTAAACTCTCAGAATATTTCTCATTTAACAGCAGCTGGAGGACTGAACAGGAAAGGGAACCATAATGCTACTGATATTACATACTATATGTAACACAATCCGGCATAAGGGAAAAATACAATTAAACAAGAACATATCAGTCATCTTGAAACATTTGCTTAGCATGAGATACACCAAATATGATCAGTTTAAAAAAATAAAGAACATACAATTCCAGAAAGAAAAGAAATGGATACAATGCAAAATGGACCTAGGAAAGACCACACTATTATAATATATATTTCTCCTATTAGAGCAGTGCCGAATGCAGAGTTATTACTAGAGCAATGTCTAGCAAGAATTTAACAATTCCATGCAAGACTTAGTAAAGCTTGTTCTCAAACAGGTTCCCACTTTACTAAAATTCCCATAGGTGGGTAGGATTATATGCAACCATGTGACTAAATCTCTGCCTTAATTTTTGACAAGTAATGGCATCCTTTGCTCGTTCTTGTGTGGACTTCCCTTCTGCTTTTCAGTCCAATACGTGTTTAGTTTTTCTATTTAAGCATCACTGAGCGAAGAATTGTCTGCATGTGCAGCAAGTGAATTTGGCCATGTATAATAGTCTCTAATGACTTATTCAGTACTTCAAAAAGATGGCAGCAATGGAAGGGACAAAATCCAGTAAGTGGTAACATGTTAAAGGGGATGGCCCAAGTTTTAATGGTATCCTCCATCCCTATCCCCTGGGCATACTCCCTGCCGCTACATTCTTTATGACACTGCCAGAGATAACTGAGCATGTGGAAATTGTGAAATGAATGTTGTTAATGCAATAAACGCTTTTTGTGGTCCACACCCAGTTTTCAAACACTGCAGCCAATGACCTGAAAGTAGAAAAGTGCTCTCCAAGCAGACAAAGGTGCCATGTGTGTCTAATACTAATAATTAAAATGGTATAGAAAGAAACCAACTCATTCTGACTGAGGCTATAAGGTGAGCATAAAGAGCCACAATGTTCATTTACAGTAAGTCAAAAAAGTCCAACTTCTATAAACTAGTCATCCTTACATGTCATAGGTTAAATATTAGCTCATGTAAATTGAAGTGATAAAAAAGAGGCAGAACTGTAGAAAGGTAAATTAGCTTTAAGTTCCAGGTCTGATATTTTTTACAGAGCATTCTGGAGAAGATGCTTTCTTTAAATGAAATAAATTTAGCTTTATAGCCAATATTTGCAATGTATTGAGGGAAAAATTGCAACTATCACAATATTAAGAAATATTAAATTTATCTGTAATATATTAAAATCTTGCAATATTATTCCAGGCCTCTGCATATTAATATGTTTGCTGAGTAAATGTCATTCAAGCCACAAAGAAAAATCCTTTTTATGGAAGCTGCAATGGATATTGTTATTTAAATTCTTGTATACTTAGAATGACACATTCACCTGAATTTGCATAAATCTGTTGTTACAGGTGCAAAGAAGCTATTTATGCATCCGTATTTATACACACTTTAAAGAATCCTACTGTGCACCAGCTATTCCATGGTGCCGTTTCATCTAGCCAACCAGATCTAATTCTGTAGTTATATTTCTCTGCCACTGCCGCATGCTCAGCACTTTTATTATGTTATTAGGATATGTGGGAGCATTTGACTGGTACCTTGCGAGCATGAAACATCAATAGATAGGGATGGTTATTTAAAGATCAGTTCACAGCAGCAAGGCTAAGAAAATCTGTGCTGCTGCTGTGTAGAGTCTTAGGATCTTCTGCATTCCAAATTCTGAAATACTGATTTATATTCATGACAATACGATACATTCAGTGAGGTAAAACATATGCTGAGCCGTTTTATATAAAAAGCTATATTTGAGGAATATGCATCATATCTGTTACGTTCTGTGACTATGGCAAGCAGTTAGTGAGTAGCTTTCCTATATGGCAGTTCATGCAATGGTTGTCTGATTGTGAGGGTGTTTTCAAGGTGTCAAGATTAATATGATTAACCTACCGATAAATGTAAAGGCATTAAATAAACAATAACAGTAAACTTTTTATAATACATGACTACAATTAGAGTGTAAATATATATGAAACGAGTGGCCTGTAAAATACTAATGATTTAGAGAGACAAATGACAACAAGCACTGCAGATATATCAATATTAAACAGGTTTTATGAAATTACAACACTGAAGGACTATCCTTAGGATTAGTGAGGATTTAACCCCTGGAAAGTCAGATGATAGCTGTTTTAAGGGTCACAGCCTCCTCATTGTTTACAATAGCCAGTACACATAGACTCTGTACTTTCATAAGCAATATCCTATATAACCACTACTAAGTGCATTGTTTATAGGTGTATGGATTGATACCAACAATGAATAGGCTTTAGTGCCATGGTCCCCTGAAACTGCTGATCAGCATGTGTAATAGATGCCAGACCCACAACAATTTGATATTGATGCCCTATCCAAAGGATACACTAGAAATTCATATACTAAATACCGACTAATATAAAGAAATATCCTATAAACTAATAGTCCACATGTATTGACATAATTAAACAGGTGTATATGATGCTCTGTACTGTACACCACCATGATAAACCAATGACTGCATGAAAAAGGAGAGTAGGGGAAGAAAAGGGTTACGTTACATACTGTAGATCTATGTGTAAAACTTAACATTTTAAAATGAGATTAATTATTGCATATTAAAATATATAAAATTGTATATATATATATATATATATATATATATATATATATATATATATACTGTTCAAATAGTTATTATATAGTAAATATTAGACCAGAGAATAACCAGTAGCACAAAGGCAAGTGTATTGATTTGCTTGGCTTTCCCTTGCTGATTTGTTCCAGATGAATGGTGCTAATCAGCAAAGTGACTCACGCTATTGACTCTGTGGCAAAATCAGCCAAAGTATCCGCATCAGGATCAAGCAGGTTGTTTTATTCCAGTATCCTGCTTCAATATCTTCCTGCCATTGAAATACTAAGAGGCAGATTCAAGTCGGAAATTGTTGCTGATTTTGAGGTGGAATCAAAATGAGCAGGAAATTCCATTGTGTGAGCATACCCTAGTAATGTGTAAGGGCTTGCTGCACTATACACTCGGGTCCACAGTCAAATAACAAATGGGGAACCTACGCTTTGTTAACGGGAGTCTACCACCATCAAAATCGCTTCTAAACCACATATATGCTATTGTAAGGGCAGTTAATGGCATTGTGAACATACTTTATTTCTGTCAAGTGTTATATTGCTGCTGAGACAGTTAACCTTTAATGCCTATGCAAATGAAACCCAGGGTGTGGCTGTGCCTGCTAGAGCAACTGTTTACTCTGTTATCACCACCCAGTGCCGCACCCTGTGTGCAGTGATCACAGGCAATAATGGGTGCTCTGGCAAATGTAGGCACATCCCAGGTGCATTAAACAGTTGATCTGCATACAGTTAACAGTTGATATTCTCAGCAAGCACTTTGACACAGAAAAGTTATGTTCACTACATCACCAATGCACCCCACATCAGCATATACGGATAGTGGATTGGAAGTGATTTTGGTAGAGGTGGACTCACTTTAACACCACAATTAGCACTGACCACTGTGTTTTAAGTACTGAACAGTCAAGATTGGAAATTTCTCTGATTTTGGTAATTGCTATAGGTAGACAGGCAGCACAACTGTTGTTCAGGGCTGGCGTTAGGCAATTGCCCAGGGCCCCGACCCCAAAGGGACCCCCGGGATCCCGGAGTCAGGACCGGCCATATTGATAACAGAAAGGGACCCAGCGTCATGCGCTGCAGGGCCCCTTTCCGAGGTGAGTAAAAATAGCAAACATTTTTACTCACCTGTCCTTGTGTCCGATGTCATCTTCTGGTGTTCCAGATATCACCACTGAGGCCAGGCCTCAGCCTCAGCGATCACGTGGGGCGTGCTCACGTAATCGCTGAGGCCCAATCACAGGCTTAGAAGAGGAAGCCTGGCGCAGGTGGGGATAGCGGAGCAGCGTGAGGAGGCCCAGCAGAGGTAAGGCAAGGTAAGTATAACTATTTATTTTCCTTTACTTCCCCCGGGCCTTCGCTTATTATACTCTGGGGTCTGAAGAGACCCCAAAGTATAATATAATACTAGCACTAAGGGAGTCTGTAGGGCCACTGTGGAGCATTATACTGGGGGGTCCCCTCTGGATAGCATATTATACTGTGTGGGGCCCCTGTGGAGCATTATACTGGAGAGGGGGCCCTCTGGAGAGCATATTATACTGTGTGGGGCCCCTGTGGAGCATTATACTGGGGAGGGAGCCCTCTGGAGAGCATATTATACTGTGTGGGGCCCCTGTGGAGCATTATACTGGGTAGGCGGCCCTCTGGATAGCATATTATACTGTGTGGGGCCCCTGTCGAGCATTATACTGGGGAGGGGGCCCTCTGGAGAGCATATTATACTGTATGGGGCCTCTGTGGAGCATTATAATGTGGGGGCTCTAGAGAGCATGTTATATTCTCTGGGGCCACTTTGAAGCATTATACTGGGGGGCCCCTCTGGAGAGCATATTATACTGTGTGGGGCCACCATGGAGCATTATACTGTGGGGGGGCCCTTCTGGAGAGCATATTATACTGTTTTGGGCCACTGTGGAACATTATACTGGGGGAACCTCTCTGGGCAGTATATTATACTGTGTTGAGGCCATTCTGGAGCATGTTATACTGTGTGTGGTCACTGTGGAGCATTATTCTGGGGGGGGCACCTGCAGAGCATATTATATTGCGTGGCGCCACTGTGGGGCATTATTCGGGGGGAACTAAGGAGCATTATACTAGGGGGCCTTCTGGGGAGTATATTATACTTTGTGGGGCCTAAAGTGGAGCATTATACTGGGGGGACACTCTGGGGAGCATAATATATTGCGTGGGGCCACTGTGGAGCAAAATATTGGGGGGGGCACTGTGTAGCATTATACTAGCAGGGGCCCTCTGGGGAGCATATTATACTATGGGCCACTGTGGAGCTTTATACTGGGGGGGAAGGGGCAGTGTGGGGAGCCGGATATACTTTGTGGGGCCACTGTGGAGTTTATTATATTGTGTGGGGCTTCTCGGGGGCATATTATACTCTGTGGGGCCACTGTAGAGCATTATACTGGGGGGACTGTGGGGAGCATATTATACTGTGGGGGACCACTGTGGAGCATTTTATACTGTTAGGCCACTGTGGAGCATTATACTGGCGGGGGCACTGTAGGATGCATATTATACTGTATGGAGCATATTATATTGTGTGGGGCTGCTGGGGAGCATATTGTACTGTCTTGGGCCACTAAGAGGTTTTATACTGTGTGGAGCCTTATATACCATGTGGGGCCACTATGGGGGGCTCAGGGGAGCATTTTATACCGTGGATCATTATATACCATGTGGAGCATTATACTGTGGTGGGGGGGCTCAAAATTCCTGCTGGCAGCCCTGTGTGCTATGTCTGCATCACAGCTCCCTCACTATAATCTTGCATATACAGTACTGTGCATGAACTGGTCATGGAGTTATTGGGGCCTGCACAGTACTATAGGGGATGACTATACTGGGAACATACTCAGTAACGCCAGATAGTCAGCACATATGTAAGACTGTAGTGAAGGAGCCTGGGTATAGGCTATTAGCAGGAAGCCTAAGGCCCTTCAGTCTGACACTGTATAACGGAGAACTATATATAAGGGTGGGTTACTATATATAATTGGGAAACTTAAATATGAGGGGGCTATTATAAGGGGGAACTATTATTTATAAGACGGGCTATTATTTATAAGGGGGGAACTATTATATATAAGGCATCCATTATAAGGGGGAGCTATTTATGAGTGGAACTATTTATAAGGTGGGTATAATTAAGTGGGCTTATTTATAAAGGGGGCTATTAGTGATAATGGGGACTATTATTTATAAGGGTAACTATTATTTATGAGGGGGCTATTAATAAGGGAGCAGTATTACCTTTACGGGGTGACTGTTCCTGATATGGGGGAATATTACTGATACAGGGCACTAGTTATTTATAAGGGAGCGATTACTGATAAGGATGTAATATTATTTATAAGGAGGCGCTATAATAACTGATGACTGGGTGAAAAAATCTATTAGGCGGTACAAAGGTGCTCATTTGAATTGTGTGTGGTAAAATGGGGCTTCTTATTACTTTTTTGTTGGCAGAAAGGAGGCATTACTATAGGGGTTGCCTCTGGAAGACGATGGTGTTGTTTGCATATCAGCATTTGGGGCCCTGCTTTTAATTTTGCCCAGGGCCCCACTTTGTCTAAAACCGGCCCTGCTGCTGTTTCCATGATTTTTTGGCAAAACAAACATTGGTTCTCACACATCTCCGCCCTCTAGTGAGCCCCGCTATGGACCCACTCCAGTTTGCTTATCGGCCGGGCATTGGGGTAGATGATGCCATCATCCATCTTCTGCACAGGGCTCTGTCTCACCTGGAGAAACCAGGGAACACGGTGAGAATAATGTTCTTTGACTTCTCCAGTGCTTTTAACACCGTACAGCCCAGGTTATTGAGGGACAAGCTGGGCCTTGCTGGAGTGGACCACCACCTCTCCAACTGGATCCTAGACTACCTCACAAATCGACCTCAATACGTGAGAGCCCGAGACTGTGTGTCAGGTACCGTGATCTGTAATACGGGGGGCACCTCAGGGTACGGTTCTCGCCCCTTTCCTCTTCACACTGTACACTGCAGATTTTAGGTGCAACTCATCCAGCTGCTACCTACAGAAGTATTCTGACGACTCTGCAATAGTGGGTCTCATCACAGATGATGATGACAGGGAGTACAGAGAACTGAACCAGCATTTTGTGGATTGGTGCCACCGGAACCACCTGAAGATTAACGCGGGGAAGACCAAGGAGATGGTGGTGGACTTCCGCAAAGGCAGAAGCCCTCCTAAACCAGTGGACATCCTGGGGACGGGCATCGAGATTGTGAACACCTATAAGTACCTGGGTTTGCTCCTTAATAATAAGCTGGACTGGGCAGATCATATGGAGGCCCTGTACAGGAAGGGCCACAGCAGGCTCTACCTGCTTAGGAAACTGAGAGCCTTTGGAATCCGGGGGGCACTTCTTAGGACTTTCTTCAACTCGGTAGTGGCATCAGCCATCTTCTTTGGAGTGGCCTGCTGGGGGAGCAGTATATCAACCAGGGACAGAAATAAACTTGACAAGCTGATTAGAAGGGCCAGCTCTGTCCTGGGGAGCCCACTGGACCCAGTGCAGGTGGTGGGTGACAGAAGGATACTGTCCGTGGTGAGCTCCATGCGGGAGAATAACTCCCATCCCATACATGAGACTGTGATCGCGCTGAGCAGTACTGTCAGTGACCGACTGCTCCACCCTAGGTGTGAGAAGGAGCGCTATTGGAAGTCTTTCCTCCCCACCGCGGTTAGGCTGTACAACCAACACCGACCTAAGCGGAGATCATTACACACAGAGAACTGAAATATCTCTCTGCCTGTTAAATCCCCCCCCCCCCTGCTACGTCCTATCTGTCTTTCGGCTATTAATGTAATGCCTCTCACCTTGGAACATTCCTGTACATGTTGTATTTGTATTTGTATCTGCTTATCTTATCTTATCTTTGCTGCTGTAACACACTGAATTTCCCCATTGTGGGACTATTAAAGGACTTATTATTATTATTATTATTATTATTATAAAAAGTAGAATAGGAGTTAGATGTGCTGTACTGCATGCTGCAGAATCACATAAAAATTAAGTCCTACGATCCAATGTACAACATAGTCTTTAGACGTTCGAGCTAACAGTTTCTATGTGATTGTATAATTTTATTTAATTAAACCTGACAGAGTTTTATACAGATAATAATACAATTTTTGTTCCACGCAGTACTTAGCAACTGCTGATAATAATATAGTGAGTGTATATCAGTGAGACACAGGGAAAGCTGACATGTCTGGGCTATTCCACAAACAAATATCATTCTATCTGTCATGCAAAAAGAAAAAATCCATCACAAAAGAGTGATTGCTGTACTGCCAGCTCAGGCCTAACTTTACATCAAAAGCTAGTTATCTACACTGAACATCCATAAATTATCAAGGGGAGCAGCAGGATATGGCAGGCACAACTGCTCTAAAATTTCCTGAGGATTTTCTAGACCAAAATGTGTTTTTGTATCCTGTGTAACAATTTTTTCTTTGATTGCTTTAGATTTCTGTCATACAAAAGTGATCCATTGAAGTCTGACACTCTTGGTGCACCTAAAGGTTTTGTTACTAAGCACTGTGATTTACAAAAACTTATATCTGCTCTTTATGTGCTCATTGTGGTGTACTTAACAGCTTTACCCAAATTATAATATACTCTATCATGCTTTCTTTGATACATGTCAGACTAAAGTAGAGGTCAGTCACGTTTTGTAGGCGGCAAGAAACACTTTTAAATTATAGTAGGTAGGAGGTGCCGAGCCACACTGAATATTAAAACCGAAAAAAGTCTATGGCTTTTACCTAGTCTTGATAGTCATTGGTACTAGGTAGTAGTGCTATGACTTCCCTGGTGAAATTTAAGAATAATAGTATATAGAACTGGCAACAGCTGGGGAGCCACATGCAAGCTGCAGACCCGGTGAATAAATATCACTGAACCAGAGGATAGCTTGTTATATTGGTGGCAATATGAAAATGGCACTGTTGTAAGAATAAGGCCTTATTTTTATTTCTTCACTGTGTCTACTATTTCACAAACTTTTCTAAATTCATTTTACTTGGGATTCGATTGATTTTGACCCTAGATTTGTTTCGGTCCAAATAAATTTGCTTTGAATCGAAAGTGCAAATTGACCTGAAAAGCCATGTATGACATTCTCAGGATTCTTACAAACCAACCTTTTTTCTAGCTCTTCAACAAAAACAATGCATTAGTAATGTAACACAGACAGAAATACAAATGGCTATTGGTAAACGGATGGTAGTCAGTGGTAAACTAATTTGCTGAAGGATTTTTTGTAACTAAACAATGAATTGCAGTTTAAATAATGGTGGTGTCGCTATATTGTCACTTTGCTTAGACACAGATTGAATGGGAGAATTGTGGTGCAGCAGCGGTGACCGACTGTCCTTAATCACTGTCTGACACTGACTCCAGTCTCTCTCCCTTCAATCTATCTATTAAATATATCTAACTATCTACACTCATATACTAATCCTCACACACTGTCTACCTGTATCTGTACTTATTCTGTGATTTTCCACACTCCTCTCTCTTCCCTCTATGCCCACATAATGGCAATGTTCTTTTTGTGCTCTTATATAGTGACTATGATGTCATCAGTTACCTCTCATACACAGTCTCTCGTGACTGACTGCATGCAATGTATTATGGAAAAGCCTGTCTGTCCTCATAGGCATGTGATCCTTCTCTCCACGTGTCTGCTTTGACATGTCTGGGGCATTTTTTTTGGCAATTTCATCTGCATAAATCATAAAAGTTTTGGATTTGATGAAATCTGTTGGACCCTGGAGAAACTTTAGAAACATTCAAGCTGAATTTCACTTGTTAGGAACTGATTCACTCGTTTCTAATTGGTGGGCAATATAACATGTAAAATTTCAGTGAAATACAATTGTAATATGAAACATATAAGGTGCAAGATGCATGTGTTAACAATGATACTAGGGAAGCTCTGTAATATGCAATATGGCATGCAATGGATGGATTTGAGAAGCATGATACATAGGAAATTAGAGTCAGGCAGATTTAAAGAAAGACCCCATTCATCTTTGAGTGTGCCTTATTACAATTCAATGAAAAATCATTAAAAAGCTAGTATAGCACAGAAAGCATTGAGCATGAGCCTACAAAAAACAAAACGGTCCCCCTTATCAGATAGTTTCGTTTCTAGCATTAATGTTGATGGAGCGATTCAAAACTCAAGTTGAGTTGTGACTGTCCAAAATGTAATGTATATGGGCAGCTTGGCATTCCAACTTCATAGTGGTCCTACTGGTCTGATTGTCAACACAACCAGTACAATACTTATTTGTCTTTACCAAGTAGTAACTGTGAAATAAAAACATCTCCTGGGGTGTCCTTATCTTATCTATGTCTATGCAAGACATCTCTAAAATGTTTTCAGAATATGTGCATTTAAAAAGTATCCAACTGACTCGTTCACAAAAGAAAAAAAAGAGAATTTTGTCACAGCTTTATGTGGTCACTGCACAATTAGTAGAATTACAGGCATTATCTCTATTTCAATGACTGATGAAAAGCAGGTTTATTGACAATATCATTGCTAGCAATTTACTCTTCCTCATGCTATAATATCTGTTGTCTCATTTGACTAATTATCTTGAATTCTCCACTGGATGTTCAAGTGATAGGGGGAATACAAAGACGCATGTAATCTCTTAGGTTTGTAGAGTTTTTGTTATGGCAAGTTTTTGAATCGTATTAGTTTATGAATCATTTTGATTTTTAGAAGGCAGTCTCGCCTATTCACAGGCTTAACAGCTTGCATGAAATCAGCTCTAGCTAACTGAATAACCTGCAAATTTGTCTAACAATTCCATATCCTAGCCTCTTAAATATAATAAGACATACATTATTCTAAACAGAATAAAAGAGATGGTTTCACAAATTTGTTCTCTGTATGCGTATTAGGAATAAGGTCATTTATATTGTTGCAAACAATAGTCAGCAAATTGCATGTGTCATTTTGTTTAAAGGCATTGTCCAGAAATTTGGCAAACTTCGGATAAGGCCCAGGGCAGGTGTAACATTAAAAAAAAAGCATACTCAGCTGTCCCCCACAGTTTGTTGTACCTTGTGCAGTGCCTAGTCCCTGGAAGCCCTGTGCCCCATGTGACCACTGAGAGGGATCGGTGAATTCAATCACATATATCACTGGACCTGAAGCTGATTGGCCTCAGTGATCATGTGGGGCGCAAGGCTTCTGGGGACTGAAGCTCAGTGCACGAAAGAATGGACTGGGGTGGCGAACATCGGGGCGCCAAGGACACGTGAGTGTGCTTTTTTTCATGTTCCACCTGCCCGAGACTCTCTAGAGTTTTTGCAAATTCATGGACAATCCCTTTAAACATTTGCGTTTCAGAGCAACTCAGTGAAAACAATTTTACTCCAAATGTATTTATGACCCCTTATGGCTCTATTAGAACAAACCTTACACTAGGAAACTAAAGATCCCTGTGATGATGTACATTTAAATTTGTTGAATAATGCGCTTTTCAGTTGTTACTACAGATGCAAAAATGTAGCTGTATTTTGCTTGTGTATAAAACCAGAACACATGGCATTCTAATTATGCTATAGTGTTTTTATTTTTTTAATCATGCAATTTTTTTATACTAAAGGTGAAGATTTTGCTTTTCTTCATCCAAGTGTGAATCACACACAAAAAGTGCACAATACAATTGGTCTTGGAGCTATAATAAACTTATATAATCACAGCAAGTACGGTTCTGCATGAATACACTGTACCTCTTTACAGAGGACATGTCCTTTCAGCTCCAACTGCTTTTTTCTGGTTTCTGAATCTCCCAGCCTGGAAACACACACTCTCCTCTTTCCCCAAAGGTATGGGTCCAGTTGCAGACCAAGTTTCCTCCAGCTTCAAAGCACTGGAGTTTCTCACAGGTAGAATTTGTGATGTGGGAGAATTTTACAAGGAAAAAAGCATGCAAACACTGTGTACACAGAAGTAAGGTGCATCTATGCAGAACTGTGCTAGCTGTTATTATACAAGTTTATTATAGCAACAAGACAAATCGCAATTATATTGTGGACTATTTTCCAGACAAAGGGCCCAGGCAGTTGTGTGTTTTTGAGTTATTTGTAGCACTTTACTGTGCTTTCTGCTGCTTGATATAGAGTTCTATGGCAATCTAATTTCACTTCAGCAGAATCATGAATGGTCCAGCTTTCAAGACCATACTACAGCCATTTTAAACACTTCTAAGAATGGTTATACCCTAGTATCATATGTAAAAATGTCTGCCTTCATATTACAGACACAAATCTAGGACTGGAGCACAATAACCTACACTAACATCATGGATCCCTTAGGACAAATGAGCAGATGAACTCCTGGCATCTGGCCTGTAACTACAAACACAGAAAAAAGGAAACACTTTTCTGGTTATTTTCAATTATTCTGATTATGGTAAACCATTTAAATGTATAAAATCTAAAAATATTTTAAAAGGTTGTCCGATGTTTTAACAAATTTGACTTAAACCAGTTGCACATGACCGTGTGATACCCGGCTGCCGGGAATGAACGGCACGAGCGGCGCACGGGGGACACATGAAATTTATCTGTGTGCAGCCCATGTACGGGCCGTGCTTCTGTGGCCCCTTTCATTCAATGAATAGAAGCCGTGGAAACAGGTCCGCAAAATCGGACAGGAATAGGACCTGTTCAATATTTTGCAGCCCAGACTGTTGGCCCACACATGTAACCATGCAATTCACGGTCATGTGTACGGGCCGATAGAAATGAATGGATCAGTGTGCTATCCGGGAAAAACCCGGATAGCACACTGACCATTCATACGGTCAAATTGAAGATAAGGGGAACCACTTAATAAGTGGTGAAGGAAACAGATATCCTTAATAATATATATTACAATGTTTCTTATATTCACTTGTTCTATTCATTTATGACAAGTTGTTTATAACTGGAGGTATGCTTTAAGCAACTGCCTGTTTCTCAGTAATGTAGTCAATTATATTCTATGTTTTAATGTGAACTCATTTCTATTATATCTCTAAGGTTAAGTTATTGATGCTTTTTAAACTCAATACAAGAATACATGGAAAGAAACAAGTTTTTCCTCTCAAATTTTTCCTTGCATTTCACATAGTGGTTCATTTGATTAATATCTGTGGTTTGCAAGTGAACTTAATATGAACAAGCCTATTTTGCTAACTGTCAAAAGAACTATATTAACATTACATGGAATTCATCAAACATTTATGCCTTGGTACAGATTGGAAAGAGGAATAATTCCAGTCTTTCCTAGAAATTATAACTATTAATCAGTCATTTTACAGTGTCAAAAACGAGAGCAATTGAAAGCACTGGGCAGGTGTATCCAATTTCTCTAATAGCTATCCTTTCCCTGTTGATAAGTAAGAGGTTACAGAAGAAAATTATTCCATGCTTCCTTTAAAGTAATAACTCAAATAAATTAATACCAATATAACATCTTTCAGCTGTCGCTGTCGCTGCAGATGGGGCAGAATGTTTTGTGTATTCTGTTTCAGAGTATCCATACATCTTGTGAGATAAGACCATTAAAAATGGGATGATGAGCTTGTAATTTGGGTTAGTTCCGAATATAACACCTGGTTATTTTATACAATAATTGCAAAGTCTGAAAAAGCTGCAGCTCAGAGCTAAAGAGGATGCTGCAGAAATTCAAATGGGAATTCTATAAGACATTTTGATTTCAATTTTTTTTATTTTATCCATTTCTTCATTCTTATTAAACAAGCTTTCATCACTGTACGCTACCTCTTTAACAATTCAATCAGGAGTGTAAAATATGGATGCCAGGCTTTTTCCTCCTTTCGAAAGTTTCTGTCATGCTTTTTGTTTTTTTTACATTTGTCATTACAGGGCCATTTAAGTCTGTTGCTCTCATCCTATGATGGATGAAAGCAATGTACTTTAAGGCTAAGGACCCAAATTGTGGAAAGGCAGCACTTTTAGCTGCTGCGGAAATGCAGTGCAGAAAACGCTGCATTTTACAGTACTAACAAACTGAATGAGATTTCATTAATCTCATCCAAACACTGTGTCAAAGAGTGGTGGAAAAGCTGCATTTTAAAAATGCAGGCATTTTTGGAAACACCACATGTTAAAAGAAAAAAACGTATAGAAAAACAGAGCAAAAAATTATGAAAAATGCTGAGAAAAAAAAATCAATATATTTTCACTGCGTTTTTTCAAGAGCATTTTTTTGCTGCATTTCACTATGCAGGGCTTAGTCTAAGAAAGAAAATGTGAGCTTAGTCTTGGTTATTTTAGATATTTTTCTCCCAAAATAATCCTTTAAGGCTAAGGCCCCATGTTGCGGAAATGCCACATTTTTTGGCTGCTGTGGGAATGCACCAGAAAAAAATGTTGGATTTTACAGTACCATTGTGGTTAATCTCATCCACACACAGCGGAAAAAAAGAGCTGCGGAAAAGCTGCTTTTTCAAAAATGCATACGTTTAAAAAAAAAAAAAAAAAAACTATTTTAGCTGTGGAAATGCAAGCATTTTCCCTATAGATTTAATACGGGAAGAAAAAACACAGAAAAATGCAATGAAAAATGCTATTTTTTTTTCTGCAGCGTTTTTTGGCTGGGGTTCGCTACATGAGGCCTTAGCCTAAGACATCCTACAATCGATTTATCTTTTCAACACTGCTCATTCTCTGAGGTTGTATTGTCTGAGACAGTGCAGCTGTCGTCCACCCAATTACAATTTGGAGGCACTTTTGTGAATGCAATTAGAATGGTTCCTACAAGAACTAACTAAAAGCATCTGCAGGACACCTGTGTTTTGTAGTGGACCTGTCAAAGATATGTCTTCAGAGTGTTTTAAAAATCTCTGTATTATTATGGTACCTTGGGGCATTACAACCATGTCAGCACAGTATTTCTTTGTGCACCAGTACCTCTGTACACCCTGACACACGTTTTGCCAGGAAGGCTTCGTCTGCCGATGATGAAGCCTTCCTGGCAAATCACGTGTCGGGACACATTCATCCTTCACGGTATGTATAGGGCTATACATAATATTTATTTAGCTCTCAGGGTGGCTCTTATTACTCTGTATGTATTCATATGCACACCATTTTGTTGCATAGTCGGCATACTATGTTCCTTGATTTTCAGTGTATTTTGCACTTATATCGGTAGATTGTAGCTTTTGTACTATGAAATGTATCATTTACCCTTTACAGGCATCCGGGATTTTTTTTTATATGTGGATTTTCTTCATGCCGCCATTACTTTATATATCATTTCTGTTCACTATATTTGTATTTAATTAATAAAGATGTATTATATTTTTAATATTTGTGCTGTAAGTTTTTGGCTTCTGTTTTGTGCACCAGTATGAAACAGACTTAAATTCCCACATTACGGAAACACAGTGTTTTTGCCTGCTGTGGAAACACAGAAGAAAAAAAATTCAGCATTTTACAGTACCAGCAAAGTGAATGAGATTTTGGTTAATCTCATCCACACATTGTGGGAAAAAAAATGCAGTGGAAAAACTGCATTTTTGAAAAACGCCACACTTTTAGCTGTGGGAAACACAAGTGGAGAAAAGATGTGAAGAGAACGCAGCAAATACACTGCTATGACTTAGGCCCCACGAAGCAAAACGCAGCAAAAAAAAATGCTGCACAATAAAACGCAGTGGAAACACATTAGGTTTTTTATGCAACATTTTTCATTGCGTTTTTGCTGAGTTTTTCTCAGATTTCCTGCACTTATTATATCTATAGGGAAAACGCCAGCGTTTCCACAGCAGCAGATTTTTTTTTACTGCAATGTGAGGATGGGATTAGCCAGAATCACATTCACTTTGCAGGTACTGTAAAACGCAATGTTTTTTTGCCGTGGCATTTCCACAGAAAATGGATTTTTTTTATTCATCTATTTTTTTAAATTTTTTTATTCATTATTTTTCATTCATTATTTTTTATTTGAATTATTACAGTAAACTACATTGTGTTGTATCTGTTTTTGTGCCCTAGTAAGTCTACAGCACTTAAAGCGGATTACTTCCTTCAGTGCCTAGTTAACCTATTGTATATTCACAACATGTTGATTTGTCCTGTAAATGGAAGTTGTGATAGAGCTTAGAACATGCATTCAATACCAGATTTGCTACATTTTGTATTTCAGACTATTATGACTGGTTTTGTCCAGTGTCAATTTATTCTGTTTAACATAGAGATACAGTAGCCTGATAATAAATATCATGTTTCCCATTACAATTCAGAACACTGCATAATTCAGGACACAGAATATGTGCATATGAAATGAATGTCATTGTTATGTTTCACCTATTTATACAATCTGAATGATTTTTTTTTTTTTGTTTAAATTTTGTAACGAAAACTTTTTCTCTGTTTGCATACACATAACCAAACTTTTATTTTATTTTGTGCAGTAGTAACACTCTTATGCTAAAGCTCCACATGGCGTAAACACCGCGGAAAAAATTGCGGCATTTTACAGTCAGAGCAAAGTGGATAGGATTCTAGTGAATCCCATGTCCATTTTGCGGAAAAAAAAACGCTCTGGGGACCCACGGCAATTTTCGAAACCGGCACAGTTTTGGAAATCGCAGCATGTCAATTATACCTACGGAAACGCCGGCGGTTTCCCTATAGGTATAATTGAAACAGAAAGTCCGCAGAGGAAGACTCTGCAAACTTTCTGTCTAAAGCGCTGTGGAAAGAACTTAGATGGCGATCCCGCCGCGGTTTCTCCCACAGCACTTTTTTTTCTGCGGGACGCCACATGGGGCGTTAGCCTTAAAGGGAGTCTGTCACCAGGGTGAAGCCCCGACACTCAAATAAGTAAAGGGGGATGGAGGGGGTATTAGAGCAGAGTGGAGCTCCAGATTGCTCATTTGCATATACTGAAATAAATGAATATCTTGGGACAAATTTGTTACAATCAGGTAAGCCTGACCTATCTAATTATGTTGCTGGTTTAGTATGCTTGTGACAGACTCCCTTTAAAGGGAATTTTTGTGAATTTTTTAATGCTAGGAAACTTGATATGAAACCAAGCACAGTGCATTGTAGACAATATTATAATGAGCACCATCATACCTTTACATAGTCCAAAAGATGCACCATTACCTTGAAAAAGTAATTTCTATAAATATGCAAATGAGGTTCAAGTGCAAGGAACAGTGACAGGCACATCCCCCACTGCACTTGTTCCTCATTTGTGTATTTCTATAAACTGGTTTTTCAAGGATATGGTTCATCTATTTGGCTTTCTAAAGGTATGATGGAGTCTAGCATAATATTCCCTACAATTCACTGTGGCTGGTTTGATATTAAGTTTTCTGGTGATAGATTCCCTTTAAGGCATTTACCTACCCCAGGGAATGAAATACAAAAAAAAAAAAAAAAATCAGTACTCACCTAACCAATATCTCGACTGATATAGCGTCACCATTCAGGGGGTCTTTGCCAGTCCTGGAATGATGACATCCTGTCATTCATGTGGCTGCTTTATCCAAACACTGACTGTAACTCACTGCTGAGGCCAGTTATTGGCTGAAGCAGTCATGTAAAGTCTGTTGTTAGTGTCTTTCTCTGCAAGACCTGCCAGGACCACTGGAGAGACCAGTGCTGGAGTGGAAGGCAAATATAATGTGGCAGTACCATTTACCGTTTACATAGTTAAAAAATAAAGTAAAATGGTGACAAAAAGTCACATGACAAAAAAGGTACTGAAGCTGGTTTACTTTGAGTTGAAGTTAAACAATGCATTTTTGGTGCATTTAAGCCATGCACCCTTTTCTGAGTATCCACACCTACATGTTTAGCAAGTAAAAAAAAAAAGTGAATAACAGCAACGCCAAAAATGCCAATTTGGCCAATAGGCCACTTGAGCTTAGCACAGAAACACTGTGTTTTGTCAAAAAATTCAAATGGTGAAATCATAGAGGACCCATCCCCACCAATAGTGTTGTGGTGGACGTGGTATATTAAATTGAGCCATATGCGTTTCTCAGATAAATGCGTTTCTCAAATAAACATAGCTTTAATAGTGCCATCTGAGGCACATCCCAGACAACTACAGGATATCTTCAATAGACTTCTATGATATTTAACCAATTAATGTATTGCTTGGAAATCTATTTAAAGTAAACATTGTAGAACCACATTCTCTCCTTGAAAAATGTCTTTGTAACTACAGATCAGTACACGTGACCTTTGTTTCCCATCAGGTTTAACAATGCACTAACATTTTTTTATCAGTATGTAGATACAGGTGCAATTGATGTATTACCTTTGAATTGAGATGGCCATACACACTTGCTATATAATACTATTGGATTACATTGAATAATGCTAGCTCCAACAAAAGGCCTGCAAAGACAAATGACTCTAATGCTCGTATAGCAGAGCAGTGTATGTGAATATAAATTAAGTAAAACTGGGTTGCATCCCGACCAAAAATAAAACTATAAGGCTAAACCCAATCAATTATTTTTACCATGCAGGCTCAAATCGTGTGCTGCAAACATTAAGTTGTATGCTTGCTTTTACTTGAGACAGAATTGGCTTTGTGCATAAGGATCTTTTGTGATTTACTTCATAATATATTTTAAACAGAAGTCAAAGTTTAATTTCTTCATGGTCAATAAATACACACACTATATACTCTAGGGTTATAGCTGCTACATTGTTTCAAATATAAAACAGCAAGAACCACCAAGTGTGCTGTATATTGAGACTTATACTGACTATTCTATTTAAAATATTTACAAGTCCACAAGGGAGTCTGTCTACAGTAATTTAGTTATAAAACTAATCCTAGTACCTTGTGGATATCTGTTATTCAGTATTGGAGCCCCATTTTCATGTACATCACAATTTTTCATATGCAAATGAGAGGTAAGTGCTTTGGGAGTGTGCTTTAGGTTGTCTCCAAAGCTTTTTTGGAAACTCTAGAATCACCTCTACAAGGTATTGTGATTAGGTTTATAACAATTTACTTCTTAAGTTAGGTTCACACCTGCTCTTGGGTTTCCGTTCTTCAGGTCCGCGTGGGAACCCAAAGAACGGAAACCCAATCCACTTAAAAAGTGGTTACCTGCTTGCAGGACTATTCTCTCCGCCTTTTTAAAGCAGAGTTGGGGGACGGAATCCCCGAACGGAAAGTGAGCGATGGTGTGAATCCACCCTGACAGACTCCCTTTAAGTCTTGCATGAAATTCTTAAGGTTCAGTTTACACTAGTATAACTGTTCCATCCTGTAGTATATCAACTCAACTATTTTACATAGGGAAACACTTATTTCAAGTCAATGGGATGCAATAGGATCAGTTACAAAATTGATTCATTGCAAAGAATCAAATCTATGAACTAAGTGTTTAATTTTGTATTTCACAGTAAAATATATTATCATCCATTGACTACTACCAATAATAGGTGGCTAGAAGTGTATGTTAGCATATTGTACACTAACTCCTAATTTGGATGTTATTAGTGTTATGTAGTAGCAGGAAGCCATTTTACTAAGAACCATATATTACCCATTGAAGCATTGTTTACATGTCGGCTTCTAGAGTGGGGTGTCAGATGCAAAATGATTTAAGAACGGAAATGGTACATGAATTAATATAATAAAAGGTGATCCTCTTACAAGACTAAAACCAAAGTGTGGAAATACTGCACATAATAAAGATGTACTAAGATAACACTTGTGATCGTGTCCACATCTATTAGTGAAAGACTAAAAACTCAGACATTTTGATTTGATAGTTTATGGTTTTGCTTAGGAAAAGCTATTCATAAATCTGTATTTAAATGTAAAATCTGGGCATAATGACAACAAGCTGTCTTCAAGACAAATTCTTCTAATGGTGAACAGCATTCAAATACTGTATACCTGAAAGTATTAAGCACAAAGAAACTGATGATGCAAGAATAGCTGTAAATATCAACTTGATAAATGCCTTAGAAAGAAGAAAGTATTCGCTTTGATTACACACTGAAAACTGAAGCAATTAACTCAAGCGCATTATTAATAGCTGACTGCTCCAAATTCTGCTTTGAGAAATATACAAGGCAAAAACAAGTAATTCACTTAATCCTACGCAACCTGAGACTAATGAAATAAAATACATGTAAAATACAGGATAGTTCTCTACCCCTTAGTCCTCTTAAGTCCAACCATCCTGATCTAAATGTATTGGTATCTATTTAACACAGAGGTTAATTATGTCATCTGCGCCAATTTTGTGGCATAAAAAAAGAGCACACTACATTTGCCATATTATTTTAAACCCTTCAAAAGTAGCGAGAAAGTGGACAAACAAGTGGGCGGGGTTTAGCTCAAAGGACAAACAAATTTACTATAACTTGTGCCAGAAATTTACAAAAATTATAATTGTGCACCTGCTCATACAAGGCTTAGATTTCAATCTCTAGTGCAAGGACAGCCAAAGATGTGCTAAATTTATTTTCTTCGAATAGAATTTGAGTGCTGTATTATTTATTATTATTATTATTATTATTATTATTATTATTGTTTATTTATATAGCACCATTAATTCCATGGTGCTTTACATTTGTGGATTTACATACAGTACACCAGATATACAAAACAGATAATGCTAACAGAGACCAATTGGCACAGTGGGATAGAGGGCCCTGCCCGCAAGGGCTTACAATCAATGAGGGAAGAGGGATAGAGACAGAGGGTGGGGTAGAGGCTGTTCAGGTAGTGGTGTGGTGACAGCAGTGTTATTGGGGGTTGTAGGCCTTCCTGAATAGGTGAGTCTTCAGGGCCTTCTTGAAGCTTGTGATTGTGGGGGAAAGTCTTATGTGTCCTGGTAGTGAGTTCCAGAGTATGGGGGATGCACGGGAGAAGTCTTGGAGACGTTTGTGTGAGGAGCTAAGTAGGAGGTCTTTGGAGGATCGGAAGTTACGTGTGGGCAGGTAGCAGGAGATTAGGTTGGAGATGTATGGAGAGGACAGGTTGTGGATGGCTTTGTATGTCAGCATTTGTAATTTGAACTCTATTCACTGGGCAACGGGTAGCCAGTGAAGAGATTGGCAGAGGGGGGCGGCCGATGAAGAACGGGGGCAGAGGTGTATTAGTCGAGCAGCACAATTTAAGGTGTACTGGAGGGGGGCGAGAGTGTTTGCTGGGAGACCATGGAGAAGGGTGTTACAGTAGTCTAAGCGGGAGATTATGAGGGCATGGACTAGCATCTTTGTAGTTTCAGGGGTGAGGAAGGAGCGGATTCGATGGATGTTCTTGAGTTGGAGGCGGCAGGAGGTGTTGAGGGTTTGAATATGTGGTTTGAAGGATAGGTCAGAGTCTAGGGTTATCCCAAGGAAGCGGGCTTGTGGGACCAGGGTGAGAGTGGTTCCATTAATTTTTATAGATGGGTCAGGTAGGGGGGTCGTGCGTGGAGGGGTGAAGATTATGAACTCCGTTTTCTCCATATTGAGGTTGAGAAAGCGGGAGGAGAGAAAGGAGGCTACGGCTGCTAGGCATTCTGGGACTCTGGACAACAGAGAGGTAATTTCTGGTCCAGAGAGATATATTTGGGTGTCGTCAGCATAGCAATAGCAATGGAAACCATGGGATTCTATGAGTTGGCCAAAGCCTAGGGTGTAGATTGAGAATAGGAGGGGTCCTAGGATGAAGCCTTGGGGGACACCTACAGAAAGAGGGCGTGGCGGGGAGGTGGTGTGTGAGTGGGAGACGCTGAATGTGCGGTTGCTGAGGTATGAGGATATCCAGGAAAGGGCCAGGTCTGAGATGCCAAGGGATGAGAGCATTTCTTGCAGGAGGGAATGGTCAACTGTGTGAAAGGCAGAGGAGAGGTCGAGGAGGAGGACAGAATAGTGACATTTGGCTTTGGCAGTTAGAAGGTCGTTAGTGACCTTGGTTAGGGAAGTTTCTGTGGAGTGATGGGGTCTGAAGCCTGACTGTAGTCTGTCAAAGAGCATATTGGATGAGAGATAAGAGGAAAGTTTGGAGTCGATTTGTTGCTCCAGTAATTTTGAGGCATACAGGAGCAGTGAAATGGGGCGATAGTTAGCTGGAGTGGATGGGTCCAGGGAGGGTTTCTTAAGTATAGGTGTGACAGTAGCATGTTTGAAGGTGGAAGGGAAGGATCCATTGGTTAGGGATTGGTTGAAGAGATGGGTTAGGGCAGGAGTAATGTCTTCAGAGAGTTTTGGGATGAGATGTGACTGGATTGGGTCGAGTGTACAGGAGGTGAGGTGGGATTTAGAGATTAGAGTGGAGAGCTTTTCATCAGTGACTGTGGAGAAACAGGTTAAAGATGAAGAGCACCGAGCAGTTGGATAGAGTGGTTGTGGGGGGTGTAGGGTGAGACTGTCTCTGATGGTGTCAATTTTGCTTTTGAAATAAGAGGCAAAGTCGTCGGCTGTAATAAGTGATGTCAGAGGGGGCACAGGAGGACAGAGAAGGGAGTTGAAGGTAGTGAATAGCTGTTTGGGGTTGCGGGATAGAGCAGATATTAGTATGGTAAAGTAGACCTGCTTTGCAGAGGTGAGTGCATTCTTGAATGTAAGAACTGCCTCTTTATACCTAAGGAAGTCCTCCTGGAAGTGGCTTTTCTTCCAGAGGCGCTCTGCAACCTGTGAGGCACGTCTCAGTTTTTTAGTCAGGTCAGTGTGCCAGGGCTGCCTATTGATCAACCGGGTTCTGGTGTTAGTGAGAGGGTCAAGGGCAGCAGTGATGGTGGTATTGTAGAAGTCAGCAGCGGCATCTGTGTCCTGGAGTGAGGATATGTCAGCAAGCAGTCGGAGAGAGTCTGAGAGCGTGCAGATGTCAAGGCGATCAAGGTTCCTGCGGGGGCGTGTTGGTTTATGGGTTGGGGGGTCAATTACAGAGGAGAGGGCCGAGAATGTCAGCAGGTTGTGATCGGAGAGCGTGGACTGAGAGTTAGAGAGGTTGTCTAGGGAGCAGAGGTGGGTGAATATGAGGTCCAGCGTGTGTCCCTTTGTGTGGGTGGCAGAGGAGGACCATTGAGAGAGACTAAAGGAGGTAGTGAGTGATAGGAGACTGGAAGCGAGGGGTGGGTTGTGTTAATGGGGATGCTGCAATAACCCATGATGATGGTGGGGGTGTCTGTGGATAGGAAGCGCATTAGCCAGGTGGTGAAGTGGTCGATAAAGGCAGCAGTTGGTCCTGGCGGTCGATATATGACAGCCAGTTGAAGGTTGGAGGGCAAGTACATGCAAACAGAGTGCACTTCAAAGGAGGGGAGGGTGAGAGCAGGTATCGGTTGTATTGGGGCAAAGGAGCAATCATCAGACAGGAGTAAGCCTATGCCTCCACCAGGTTTATTGTTGGGGCGGGGAGTGTGCGAGAATTGCAGACCTCCATAGGAGAGGGCAGCAGGGGAGGTGGTGTCTGTGGGTGTCAGCCATGTTTCTGTGATACCAAGAAATGATAATTTATGAGAAATGAAGAGGTCGTGGATGTAGGCAAGTTTGTTGCATACAGAGTGAGCATTCTATAGTGCACCGGGGAGTATGTGGGGAGTGGCAGGAGCAGGTGAGATAGGGGTAAGATTTAGGGGGTTCCGTGCGCTGATGTCGGTTGTGCTGAAAGATCCGAGAGCAGGGAGGTGCTGGGGCGGTCCAGGATTACGAGATATGTCGCCAGAAGTGAGGAGTAGCAGGGAGAGGGATAGCAGTGCTGTATGACACATCTGTATTAATAAATCTACCTCTATGTTTTATCAGGCCTTTTATACATTGAATTTTATACTGTATAGATTTTATGTACGTTTGCATGTGTAATAGGCTATTTTGATGAGGATTAGCTATTTTCATTAGGGGCTTAAAGAATTTTTGGTGACAATAACTGTCTATAGCACTATTCTTGCCATCAGTACCAGAATCCCAACTGAAACCTGAAGGATACTATATGTCAACAGGGTCCTCTAAGATTTATCAGAATCTTCAAAATACACACCCACAATATCTGTCACGGTTCCATTATGAACCAAGCCATTCACTATTGTGAACAGAGCCTTATCTGTACCTATAAAATACAATAATACTCCTTCATCTTTTAAAGCAATGAGACTACAGATTTTGTATCCATAGAATAAAAACACTTGCCATATTCTGTTGCCATATTCTGATTTGTATTGTTAAAAACTGTCTTTACCAAAATTTATGGAAAGGTAAGGGTTCACAAATTTGTATATAATGTATGGCTTTGACAAAAGAATGAACTATCATGATTCTGGTAAAGTGAGTGTCTTTAGCTTGTCTCTATATTCAACTAAATCATTAGAAGTATAACTGTGTGGCCCTACGCATGCCTGTGACTGAATGGTTCCACTACCAGCAAATAACTCACTTTGCCCTAGCTCATTTTGGATCCACACAGGTCTCACTACCCATGGCCTTTGAGAGACTGTGCCGAGCTGGCACCTCTACCAGGGGGCTCATAACCAGTATATCTAGGCTCCTATCTTCCCCTGAGAGGGCGACTCCTCCCGCCTCATAAATATATGGTTAGGTGGGCTGAGTCTCTGGATAAGCAGATCTCACCCGGGCAGTGGCAGATAATTTGATCCCAAGCGGCTAAGTCCTCATCCTGTGTCACATTTAATGAAACTCAATATAAAATCCTAATGCACTGGTACCATATGCCAACTCTGCTCCACACCCTTAATCCTACTATTCCCTCCTCATGTTGGCGTTGCCAGTCCTCATTGGGCACTGTGTACCATATATTCTGGGACTGCCTCATCCTCCGCCCTTTTTGGAGGGAAGTTAAACTCCTTACTGATGCTCTATTTGTGCAGGGAGTTCCATTAGACCCTCTTACTTACCTACTCAATTTGCCTCCCAGACATTTAAGCAAAAAGACGTCTAAGCTGTTCCTCTTTCTGTGTACTGCGGCAAAGACCCTTGTTGTCCTACATTGGAAGGAGGTGTTCCCTCCCACGGGGTCTGAGTTAGTTGCCCAAATGAAGGATGTCCGTAGCCTTGAGTTCGTAACTACAACTCTCCACCACGCAGTGGAAGCATTTTATGCCATCTGGTCACACTAGGACACCTACTGTACGCTACATGGTCTATGATACCTGTTTACACTATCCCTTCCTCTCTCCCCCTTCCCCTGTCTTTTGTCTGTTGTTGTTTGTCCTCTTATTGGTTCTTGTTTTCTTTGTATACGGTTCATACTGTCAGATTGTTATGCCACATGTTGTGGCCCATTTTCTCCTCTTCTTGGTTGATGTATATTATATTGTAAAATTCTTTAATAAAAATCACAGTTAAAAAAAAAAGAAGTGTAACTGTGTGATTACTAGTATGATTTAAGGGTTAATCTACAGTTTTATTTTTACTACTTGGATCAATTCATATTTGTTGTATCTTCAGATTGGTAACTAAGAACCATCTTGAACCAACATAATTTACAAAGAATATACACCATAATGATCACAGGCCTGAAGTAGCTAGCAGCCATATTTACTATGTGTCCATATGTTATTATAAGACAAAACTAATTCTGACTTACAGCTTCTTCTAGGCAAATGATAAAAACCATATTCGTGATTAGATTAAATGTCATGGCTACTGTTACTCAAGATCTATAATGGTTTTGGTTTGGCAATTACTATAGGTCATATTGATTATAGTTTACCAATATAACATAATATCATTCACATTATATTGCAATGACTGTGAATGTAGAACCTCAATTGAATGAGAACATCCTTAACTCCTAGCTAAGAGATCAGAATGAGATATCAAGCCACAGCTTGGGATTCTGTTTGTCCTATTAAACCACTCCAAAGGCTTTTAATATCATGAGCGAGGAGATTTTAGATGTCTTCCTTAAGGCAACTGACAATCAGTATGTCAAACTGCAAACATTGAACTTAATGCAATTCTCAGACCTGAAAAATATGTGTCTGCAGGAAACAATTGTGATTCCTGTTAAAAAATTTAATAGCTTAGGCTGTAGAAAAATGACTTTGTCAGGACAGGAGCAGAGTAAAATAATGCAATGTTCATAAAGAACGACCAAGCACTTGAATGTTCTGGTAATATAAAGTGTCATTTTAAATAAAATTAGCTAGTTTACCACCTTCAAAGCAAACTACTTATATGCTGTTGTAGAGCTGGTTAGCTGGTTAGTGACATAGTGAACATACCCTTCTCGTCAAAGTGCAGTCTTACTGCTGAAAAATTCACCTTTTATTCCAAATGCAAATGACCTCAGTGCACTCTTGGCAGGGTTAGACCTACTGGGGCACAATCTTCTTTTGTGGTCACTGCAAATTGCTGTCCATGGTACTTGTTAGTTTTTCTCTTTTGGGGCAACACTGGGTGGCAACTGCAAAAGAAACCTTCTCTTTTGTCTGTAATATTGTAATAAAACAATTGCCAAAAAAAGCATCAAGAAGGAGTTGTCCTGTCCTGAAGCTTTCTCTATGACTATAATGATGATCTATGGAAGTGATTACAATATTACAGCCAAAGGAGAAGGTTATTGGGGAAAACTGTACAATTGAGATACGGCAGGACATGCAAATATATAAGTTCTGTATGGTATCCTGTGGCACATTTACCCACAGATGTTACAGCTGTGGCCCCCACACAGCATAATATGCTCCACTGAGGCCCCCACACAGTAAAATATGCTCCACAGTGGCCCCACAGTATATGTTCCACAGTGGCACTACACAATATAATATGCTCCACAGTGTCCCACACAGTATATTATGCTCCACAGTGGTCCCACACAATATGCTCCACAGTGGCCCAACACAGTATAATATGCACCACTGTGGCCCCCGCACTGTATAATATGCTCCACAGTAGCCCCAAACAATATAATATGCTCCACAGGGGCCCCACACAGTATAATATACTCTACAGTGGTCCCCACACAGTATAATATACTACACAGTGGAGGGTGTTTGGGCTATACTGACGTCATGCCTGCTATATTTGAATCACGGATAGTCGAGAGACAGAGAGTATGCACATGCACGGCTCTCTGCCAGTGGTGGCAGGCATGGGCAGAGTAACCTGACTAACATTCCACTGT
Source organism: Leptodactylus fallax (assembly GCA_947044405.1). Classification (NCBI taxonomy): domain Eukaryota; kingdom Metazoa; phylum Chordata; class Amphibia; order Anura; family Leptodactylidae; genus Leptodactylus; species Leptodactylus fallax. Next base: position 719,213 of record CAMRHE010000414.1, read on the forward strand.
CTTTGTTAAGTTGCGGGTTTGGAAAGAGAAGGACCGCAATGCTCACTGGGAGTAAGTGACGTCCCCAGGACTGGCAATGCCCCTATACTTCAGTCCCTGCAACGTCACCAGATTCAAAAACATTATGCATGGAGGGGTCATGTGATGAGGGAACCGAACAGCTCACAACAGCAAGATTTACAATGTAAGTGATTTACAAATTTTCATGGGAGCACACGAGGGACACAATGTTAAAATATCGGTATATCCTAGAAACACTTTTAAGGGTTAATGGTTTCTGTTTTGAAATGTAACATTTAAAACAATTATACAATAACAATCTGAAACAGATGCAAGGTGATGTATATGCAAACAGCTCTATAAAATATGTTTTGTCAGGCCTAGACCTTGATGGTCAGCACTTCTGCTATTATGCCAAACACAATCCATGATCTAGTGGTCAAACATAAATATTATACCTATAATAATTATTAAAAGCTGACCTCATACAATGGTTGCCAATGGATATGACCATGATGCAGTAATGTTCTATGTTCAGAAACTTGTCAGAAAATCATCCAAGATGTCCTTATTGTGGACAGGTTACCAGGCAGGGACAATACATACATGAGAAGGTAACCTGGCCACAATAACTGGGTTTCTGACAAGTCGAAAACGATCAGGGCAAAAGACTATCACCCCTAAGATGTGGCTTTAAGTTACTTATTTGCAAAAATGTTTAACTTTTAATTGTCTACAAATTTAAACATAGATATGCTCGTGGGAAAATCCCTTCAAGGTCCTTAAAGAGGACATACTGTATATGAATAATATCCTCACAATGTCTCAGTGTTCTCTGATATTTCAAGAATAACAAATACAATTATTAAAGTGAATCTGTCAGCTGAATATGTGGCCTTATGAGCATAAGATTACAGATTTGGTAAAAGTGTGTATTCATTTTAGCCAAACAGCACAAAAATAATGTACCATTTGGTGAATATTAGCAATAAAAGACAGTTATGATTCTGTTATATTTATGAGTGAATTTCCTCTCTGTCCCTCACAGTGGTGACTGAAAGGCTTCTGTGTATACAGCAATATTTTAGAGACAATATATATGCGGAAGAACAATGTTGACTTTGGGAACATTTGTTTAGCATTTGTGGTAGATACAGTCACGGCCAAAAGTTTTGAGAATGATACAAATATTAATTTTTACAAAGTCTACTGCTTCAGTTTTTCTAATGGCAATTTGCATATACTCCAGAATGTTATAAAGAGTGATCAGTTTAACAGCAATTACTTGCAAAGTCAATATTTGCCTAGAAAATGAACTTTATCCCCCAAAACACATTTCAACATCACTGTAGCCCTGCCTTAAAAGGACCACCTAACATCGTTTCAGTGATTGCTCCATTAACACAGGTGTGGGTGTTGATGAGGACAGGGCTGGAGATCAATCTGTCATGATTAAGTAAGAATGACACCACTGGACACTTTAAAAGGAGGCTGGTGCTTGCCATCATTGTTTCTCTTCTGTTAACCATGGTTATCTCTAAAGAAACACGTGCAGTCATCATTGCACTGCACAAAAATGGCCTAACTGGGAAGAGTATTGCAGCTAGAAAGATTGCACCTCAGTCAACAATCTATCGCATCATCAAGAACTTCAAGGAGAGAGGTTCCATTGGTGCCAAAAGGCTCCAGGGCGCCCAAGAAAGACCAGCAAGCGGCAGGACCGTCTCTTAAAAGTGTTTCAGCTGCGGGATCGGGCTACCAGCAGTGCAGAGCTTGCTGAGGAATGGCAGCAGGCAGGTGTGAGTGCATCTGCACGCACTGTGAGGCGGAGACTCTTGGAGCAAGGCCTGGTCTCAAGGAGGGCAGCAAAGAAGCCACTTCTCTCCAGAAAATCATCAGGGACAGACTGATATTCTGCAAAAGGTACAGGGAGTGGACTGCTGAGGACTGGGGTAAAGTCATTTTCTCTGATGAATCCCCTTTTCGATTGTTTGGAACATCTGGAAAACAGCTTATTCGGAGAAGAAGAGGTGAGCGCTACCACCAGTCTTGTCTCATGCCAACTGTAAAGCATCCTGAAACCATTCATGTGTGGGGTTGCTTCTCAGCCAAGGGAATCGGCTCTCTCACAGTCTTGCCTAAAAACACAGCCATGAATAAAGAATGGTACCAGAATGTCCTCCAAGAGCAACTTCTCCCAACCGTCCAAGAGCAGTTTGGCGCTCAACAATGCCTTTTCCAGCATGATGGAGCACCTTGCCTTAAAGCAAAGGTGATAACTAAATGGCTCAGGGAACAAAACATAGAGATTTTGGGTCCATGGCCTGGAAACTCCCCAGATCTTAATCCCATTGAGAACTTGTGGTCAATCATCAAGAGACGGGTGGACAAACAAAAACCAACAAATTCAGACAAAATTAAAGCATTGATTCTGCAAGAATGGACTGCTATCAGTCAGGATTTGGTCCAGAAGTTGATTGAGAGCATGCCAGGGAGAATTGCAGAGGTCCTGAAGAAGAAGGGTCAACACTGCAAATATTGACTTGCTGCATTAACTCATCTAACTGTCAATATAAACTTCTGTTACTCATAATATGAATGCAATTATATTTCTGTATGTGATAAAAACATCTGACAAACACACATAAAAACCAGAGGGCAGCAGATCATGTGAAAATATAATATTTGTGTCATTCTCAAAACTTTTGGCCATGACTGTACACTGCAGTTTCCAGCTTAGCACAGTTCATGTCTGTACAGCTCTGTAGCTCATACACAATCTCTTGACTTTGTCCGTCTTACAGGATTTAGAATTAAAAAAAAAATAAAACAACTTCAAATTATAAAACAACTTTCATACATGAATAATCTAGGCGAATATAAGAACATTTAAGATATAAGTTATGAAAGATAGATACTTCTTTCTCCATTTTTCAGGCTGCTTTCCATTTTCCTGCTTTTAGAGATTCTGCTAACATAGGAATCTATGGGGAGGGGAGAGGGAGGAGTCTGCTGGAAGAGACTAGACCGCTACTGCTGATAAGCTCGGGGTTACACTGATCTTTTGGCACTACTATGCTTACATTGTACAGTGGTCCAAAGTTGTCTTACTCAATAAGTCAGTAAATCAAATACTGGCCATCAGTAACTACCTCCTCTCCCCTTCTCCCCTACACAAACTTCTGTGCACGAGAATGAATACTGATGATGGAATATACTAGTGATACGCCTGACTGAATGGAAGGAGAGGAAAACAGCCTGATAAGAGGACAAGGAAACATTTTTCTTAAGATATATTACTATATATTATTATAAAAAAGCCAAGGGTAGTGCTGATTCTGAAACAATTTGTTTTTCTAATACTGGACAATCCCATAATATATTATCCGCTTTTCTAGAGATTATATATCATTAGTCTTCACATTAATGGAATGAGGCCATCTTTGACAGATTTTATTAGTATTAACTATGCATAGGCAATATAGAATTCTGCTCCGGTATAAATGGTGAGTTCTATACTTGAATTGCAATTGTTTTCCAGACTTTTTGCCTTCTCGCAGGGAAGCCTGCCCCTAGTTGCTTTTGAAAATCTAATTAAAAAGAGCCCAAATAAATATGTTTGTAGAGAGCTTCTATAGTCAGTTTACAAAAACATAAATTATTTGTTGCATCTTAAAACTGTGTTAATTAATTCCCTTGTCTTATGCAAATAAAGAAATGTCATATTTTATATAAATATAACGGTAAAATGAATCAAGAGTTCCTCCAGACAAAAGATTACCCAAATTCATGAATTATGTATAAGTGCTCAGTGCAGACTTTAATTGCATTTTTATAATGTGGGGGAGTTTGCCAAAAAAAAAGGGACTAACATTTTCCAATCTTGTAGTATAAATGTACAAACAGAACCAAGTAATAATAATAATGATATAGCAAATACATTAGTGTGCCATGTTTCACTGTGGTGATATATTAATATTGAAAAATTGTATTTATTATGTAGTGGACACTACAACCTAAACTAGAACACATAAAAACTGCAATAATTTTTTTATGGCATAACTTATTACAGTAATGATATCACTCTAAAACAGCGGTCTCAAACATGCAGCCCCTGAAGTTGTCCTCTGCAGCTCATGGCCTTCTCCCCAATTCTATCAATCTAGCGCCTGCGCCCTACAATCTTGAGTGTAGATAATTACCTCTCTGCTCCCCTGTATCTCCTACTCTGCTCCCCTCCTCCAGTACACTGCTGTGAAGTAATGTGATATGAGCCGGGAGCAGAGGAAAAGCACACCAAGGAGCAGTGAGGTAAGTACCGGCTGGGGGCTACTGGCGGAGAACATTTAACTATATGGGGCCACTGTTGGGGACAATAAACTGTATGGGGTGCACTGTTGGTGGACATTAAACTGTGTGGGGCCACTTCTGGGGGGCATTAAACTATATGGGGCAACTGCTGGGGGGGATATTAAACTGTTTGGGGCCACTGCTGGGGATATTTAACAATACATTTGTATTGCATAGAATTTGAAAGAAATACAGCCCATCAACTGAGCCCTACATGGGACAGTGATTGACAAACATTTGTAAAGTGCTGCGGAATATGATGGCGCTAAATAAGTAAGAAAAATAAATAAATAATAAATAAATTTTTTTCTATGTGTGGCCCATTTGCCCAACCAAGTTTGAGACCCCTGCTCTAACCCCTCTGTATCACAAATTGCTTTCATGCACACTAATACAAAAAGATTAACTATTTTATATACTCTATGCATCTACCATACATGTGACTGTAATGTGGTAAGTGCCAACTTCAGACCACAGTTGTAGTCTTAAGTTTAGGATTGATTAGAAATCGCCAGGTCTTAATATTGTGCTGAGTTGGTTTATTGGAAATTAAAATCCTTAACAAAACTGGAGATCAGTTAATGTGTCAAATGCTAAAATACTGTAGACTAGTAAAAACCACAGTCCAAATGTCATTGTAGGGTTAACTAACCATGTTGTTTTTTACGTACATGGCCAGTAAATTTCTAAAATGTCATAAAGCTAAGGGTTAATGGGTTGCCTGAAATGGACTTCTACTCCATTATTCCGTTTGAACATCATATTGGGTGGGTCCCCTACTTGAGATCATTCTATTAACCAGAGAGAAGAGTAAGTGCAAAAAAAAAAACATCTGAATGTTCCAGAAAAACTGTGTACAGATGTGTGTACACTTAAAATAACACTACCATAAGCATTCTAATCTATGGCTGTTACAGAGATATACAATGTAAAATTGTTGGAAGGTAATCTTACCAGTGACTATATTTGTAAGGTATCCACCTTCTTCTGGTCAAGTGGCCATCAATAGGACTCTATAACTGCTACTGCATCTTATGTGACAGGAAGTCATTTTTTCTATGCAAGTCTGCACTCACATTGAAACTCTCATAGAAATGAATACAGAAACATAAGAAGTTGTGTCAGTTGGAGAGACAAAATGTCGTTCACATGGCACAACTGAAAAATAGAAGGAAGTAGATAACTCACATTACAGCCACCAATTAAAAGAGTACCTTCACTACACTTTACATTATGTACCATTTTAATGAGCCAAATAATATAGGATATTTAGCATATACAATGACGAGCAAAAAGGTAGCAATGTTCTGAACTTTTAACTTTCAGGCTCCATATCTCACCATCTAATACAGCTTAGAACACGAGGCTACCATAATTTTATAGACAATCATCTTGGCTATCTCATACATAAATTTGATTTGCAACTATTTAGTATACGATTAGTTATGCAGATTCTTGTCATGTAACTGCTACTGTTGTGTTCCTGGTGGTGGAAAAATATTTTTCTCCTCATATACTACAAATTCCAACCTGTTCTCACATTCCCTAATAGCTCAGCGTGTTATTAGGCTGATTCTCAAGTGAAAGGTCACTGGTTCAAATTGAGGATCAGCCATGAAGAAGATTTCCCAAGAAAAGAGAAACAGCATCATCCAACTCATTGATAGCGGTCTCTCGGGCAGTAAAATTGCCAAACTGCATCATGTGAGTGCCATGACAGATGGAAGAATATGAAATGAAGTCCGTACATCCATTCAAAAGCCAAGAGGTGGACATCCAGGCAAAATATTGAAGTCAACAAGTCAGCTAGTCACAAGATCTATCAATTCTGGTGACAAACACAGCAGTTGAGGTTACTCATAAGCTTTGCAATAGTGAGATAACATACGTGCATGCAAGAACTGTGTGACGCACATTACACAAGTCTGGAATGGTGGCCTTAAAAACGGTGAAGAAGCCTCAACTTCAATATCGTCATAATAAGCATCGACTCAAGTCTGCAAAAAGGTATGAAAAGTGGACAGTAGAAGATTGGAAACGGGTGATTTGGAGAGAAGAGATGACTCTGAAGGGTTCAAATGGGTCTGGAGGAAACAAGGGAAAAGAAGGCTAATGGATCGAGAAATTGAAGGAACCGTCAAGTTTGGTTGAGGAAGCCTGATGATATTGAGTTGTTTCACAGCCAAAGGCATTGGATACTTGATCAGGATCAATGGTGGTCTCAGTGTTGAGTTACTTTGCACAATCTAGTACGATGGGTATGAAAAGGATGACATAGTGTTCCAGCAGAACAACAACCTGAAGCATAGGTCGAGATTAGCTAAGAAATGGTTCAATGACAATGAAGTAGAGATGCTGGATTGGCCCCCACAGTCACCAGACCTCAACCCAATTGAACACTTGTGGGTAGAGTTGAAGAAAAAACTGTATTCATACCCAAGTAAGTCAACCAGAATGCACCAACATTGGGAACATATAGATTTTTAGGAGTAAAAGAGAATGACAAAACAAGAATCTGTATAACTAATCATATGCTAAATAGTTGCAAGTCAAATTTATGTATGAGATAATTGTTTATAAAATGATGGTAGTCTCACATTGGAAGCTGTAGTAGATGGTGAGATATGGAGCCTGAAAATCAAAACATTCGAAACATTGTTACCCTTTTGCTCGTCAGTGTATTTTGTGTTAACTTGTTATGTAACCATGTTACTTTTAGAAAAGATGCTTCATTTGTCATACACAATCAGTATCTGGACATGTCCAGTCACCAGGATGGGTAAGGAAAAAAACATCTATATTCAGAGGAACTATGCAACCACCTACAGATTGTCCATATAGGACAAACCCCTTTAACCAGACATGCATTCCCTTATGAGGTTATTGGCATGTGAAGTAGCTAATGGAAAGGTTATGTAAAGCAAAACCAAATCAATTTTCAAGAAGTTTTCCACTAAAACAACAATATATTAGTGGATCAAAAGATACAGTAGCTAGAGCTTGGCTATTTTCTAGACATTTAGCCATGTTTGTAAATGTGACGAGATTTCCCACCATATTGGTTGTCAATTTTGAATTAAATTCTCAGCCATGAATGTCAGACTGTAATTTCCCTTATTAACAGTACATGCTGAGAAAGTGACAGTTTGTCGGCCGTTTCAGAGGAGATACTGCAAAAGTGACAACCACTGTTGTCAATTTCTTGAAAATCTCCACTGAGCGAGAATAGAAAAATGACAATATCTATGTAAGTAGTAAGAACACAATTAACTAGTTTTGAGAGGAAATGCTCTGCAATATTTTATTATCCAGTTGACATTAAATTTTTCAAAACTATTTACTATTGAATCAAAATATGCAATGAACAAATACAATTTTCCCATGTCAAGAGTGTGATCTGCAAATTTAGAATGTTACTTTAGCTTTCTACATGTACAGATATACTTAACCTTAATACCCTCCTCACCATTTTCTCGCAGTGGGATAGGTACTTTGGTTGTTTTGTTTTTATTTTTTCACATTCTATTATTATTATCATCTTAAAAAGCAAACATTTTTTAACTGGAATGAAATATGATACATTACACCTTTCCAATACTGCAGTGAGAACTCGGAGGCCAACGTGTATAGCACTTAACATTATCCAATATTTAAGAGGCTTAGTCTGGTAATATTTGTTTTGGTCTCATCTAATTTTTCAGTAATATTAGATTAGGCTGTTAATATTGTAAATTTAACTATTCACATTAATATGATAACCTTTCAAATACACAATTGGAGCAGGATAAGCTGATTTTATTGTAGGTGAATAAAGTTGAACCACAAGCAACATCACACAAATTATCAACCTGACATATATTTCTAGAATAAAACAGCACAGTATACCATTTAAGCCTTTAAAGCTTTGTTGTGATAGCTATACAACACAATGGTGGGCATTTATCAAAACTAGTTACAAAGAAAAATGAGAAAGAAAGAGTTCTTGCCCATAGCAAACAATCAGGTGGCTGCTTTAAATTTCCGAAGAGCCTTGAATGAAAGGTATGTTTTGTTGCTATGGACATTTGGACAATTCCACTTTTCCTTTGTGCCAGTTTTAAAAGACCTCCACCAACATCTTTTTCAAAACTATCCTTGGGTTCACAAACAGCACATAACTAGCAATGCAGTGCTATCAAATGTTAGGGCAGATCTACTTTATTTGCACTTAGAAAGTGGCACTTGGTGCATTTCTGGCGCAAAATGTTAGATCTAGTTTTAGGCCATTGTTTCCAACCAGCGTGACAAGGTAGTTTAACTCGGATGAAAACCAGCATGACTTAGTGGAAAAGAGGGAGGCTTGAAAAGCAATATTTTATAGTGTTCCTCCGTACCATCTGTATTCATATTCATACAGCTTGCCTTGGTTTATATCTATAGGTGGTTGCCATTAACCAATTTGGATAGAAAAAGAATTTTGGCAGAGACTACAGATTCAACAAACCACAGATGTACTAAATGTTTGTCTTGTGCTATGGTGTGCTACGCAATTTGCATAGCGGAGAAACTCTAAAGAGATTTTCTGGACTCAAACCGAGTTTTCATACTGATGACCTATCATCAGTTTAAGTGCCGGACGCCGCTAGTGGATGTAGCACCACTGGGTGTTGGACTTGTGGATAAGTCATCAGTATGAAAACTTGGTTTGGGGCTGGGAATGAATGGGTGGCCAAACTATGCAAGTAGAGTATATGGGAACCTAAACAATTTTTAGAACTGCGGTGGCCAGCTCAGCTCACAGCTTCAAAAAAGGCTTAGATTCCTTTTTTAGAGAAAGATAGCATTGATGCTTAAGGAAATGCATAGAATGTCATGCCCTTTCCCATCCCCTGGTTCAACTTGATGGACATATGTGTTTTTTCAAGCATACTAACTATGTAACTATGCATGTTTGTTTGCCTCTTGCTATATCTTAAGCCTAATCAATAGATTGTGTAAACTTTTAGACAAGCAGTCTATACACCAGAATTACTATACAACCTGAGCCACTGTGATAAATCTGGTGCATTTCCAGGTTGCATGACTAAGTTTATGTTAAATATAAGTAAATGTTTGCCATTTTGTCTCTATATACAGTATGCATTCTTGGTGCTGCAGATTTGGAGTATAATTCTATTAGTACCTGCCAACAGTAGCTACACATAGAGTGAACAAGAACCTTATGTGTTGCTGTTGGAGAACAAAAATTTTAATTACTTAATTTTTAGCTATATGTAGTGAAGTGGTAGTCAACAAAGCAGGCCAGTGACTATTATGGATCTTTAACTATTATGCTTAAGAAATACACAAAGAACGGTGGGGAAGGGTAAGTATGGATATTGATAAATTATGCAAAGGTAATCTATTAAAGTTTCTAAACTGTGTTTAGAGTTAAAGCCCCTAAATTATTATTCTTCAGTCCTGTAGTACAGGGCATACTAATGTGCAGTGAACAATGCAGCCACTCACCAGGCTCATCATTGACTTCATTCATCTCCAGAACAGATCCCTGGCTAGTCATGTGATCGGCAGACTGACCTGCCAATTCACACACCAGCTGGAAGTCCTTGGTTTCTATGTAAGCCTAGGATAGCATAACACCCAAGCTCTCATAGGCTAACATGCAATAAGTGTGAAGCGATAGCTCAGCCTATCAATCACGTGACCAACCAGGAGAATTGTTCTTTACCTGAATAAAGTCAACGATGGGCCCGGTGAATGACTGCACCATCCACTTCATATTGGCATACATTTTACTACAGGGCATTTTACTACATGGGACTTTAAGATGAAAATTCAAAGCAATCTGGACTGATCTGAGGATGTGTTATTGACCGGCTCTAGGATACTGGACAGGTGTGATTGGGATAATGAATGATATTTTCTTCTCATATGGAGAAACTACATTTTTATTTGGGGTAATTTTGGATTTGATGGAGCTATTTGTATAGCTATAGTAAGACTTTTGTATGCTACAAGAAATCAGAGCAAGTACCAAGGTTAGCTAAGTGGAGGAAGGGTGTGGACAAGCTGGTATACTAGGATAGGCTGTCTTATGTTAGTGAGGATCATTATGAGCCGTTTAATATGATCTGGGAAGTAAAAAAAGGTCAATAAATTATGTTTATATATTTAACATTGCGCACACATAAATCTTTCTTTCAGGCATTGCTAACACTAGATTATATAAAATGTATTACATTGATGTATTTCGTTTCACACATTCCATGTTACCTTATATGTGACTTTACTAGCTTAGCTACTTGGATGCTTTTTTTGTATTTTTCTCGGCACTCATATATAACTGGAGCAATACAGCAGCAGAAGCATTTTGATTATCATTGAATTTTCCTTGCTCTCAGTGAAAGAGAGCACATAATGGCTGCATGCAGCCACCAGAGGATGAGATTGAAGAACTGATATGTGTCAGTATATATTGCCAATTTATCATTTTCAAAGGTATAAAGAGATTTTATTAGTTCCACTTTGCATTTTCGTTCTCAGCACATCTGTAACAGAAAGCATAGCAGAGTTTTATACTTGCAAACCTTAAACTGCAATTTCCACATTATCAGCTGCTAGGATGCTGCATATTAACACTAAAAATGGCAGCCTCACACTAAGAGAGGCAGAAAGGCTGCTTCCACCTGCTCCCTTCATACACATACATATCTTATATACAGTATCCTTCAATTGTTTTTGCTTCAAACAGCAATTATCACATCTCATCTTTCATGAACATAAGACCCTGAAATTCAATTCTCTGTTGACAGTGGCATATGTCATGGTAAAATTCAGTATATGAGAATGAACTGCTCATCATGATTACTGTAAACTTATTTTTCAGGCACACAGATGGTCAGGTACTGTCTAACAAGCCGGCAAATTATAAAAGGTCCATTAAATAACATGGACACAGAAATCCCCAGCTGCTGTCTCTGAGATTTGCCTGACTGGATTTTATTTTTTTTTATTAAAATTCATGGTGACAATTTGTTTCTCTTACCGGTTCCTCCATCAATGGAAGGATGGGAAAAAGAAAACTCTGCAGAACCCTGAAGCAATCAGTAGCTCGTATCAAGGAAATATTTTATGTGCAAGAATAAATAGTGAAAAAATGCCATGACCTGTTTCTGAAGATGTGTGCTTCTTATTGCTTTCAGCCACAGCATTCCCTTAAATGTGTACAGAGGAAAACATTTCCAAATGACTTGTCAAATTTAAAGAGTAAAATGCATAAAAGAATATCTAAATTCATTTTATAGATTTATTAACTATAGCCCTGTGATAAAAAGGTCATAGTAGTACTATAATTTTTATAATACCTTTGTAAAAGAAGAACACATGTTGTATCCTCGGCTTCTGTCATAATATGAACAGACACTAGTTTATTTTATGTTGATTATGTAATTAGTACAATTTAGTTATCTATACAGTAGCAGTCATGTAAAGATGTAGCAAATGTTAACTTGACAATTAATTTGCAATATGTTAAATAGCATTATTTGTACCTTATGTTGTTTATATGTTATAATGTCCATGTCCTCTTACGTATGTGGGATATACAATTGATATCTCATGCCAACAAATTAATAAACATAGGTCTAATATAACTAACATAGCGTTTCCAGACATTTAAAAAGAGTACCATAACGCTGATCCCGTTGATGAGTCCCAAAACATTCAGCATAAAACTAACACAGCATTTCAGAAAAAGAACATCATACTGATGTGGTGCTAGTGTGATTGTCTGGGGCTGCTTTGCTGTTTCAGGATCTGGATGACTTGCTGTAATTGATGGAACCATGAATTCTGCTCCCTACCATAAAATCCTGAAGGAGAATGTCCGGTCAACAATTCAGGACCTTAAGCTTGATCATACTTGGGTCCTGAATGATTCAAAGCACACCATTTGGGCAACCTCTGAATGGCTGAAAAAATCAAAATGAAGGTTTTGGAGTGGCCTAGTCAAAAGCTCTAACTTAAATTCGACTGAGATACTGTAGCATGAACTTAAACAAGCCATTCATGCTCAAAGACCCTTCAATGTGTCTGAATTAAAACAATTCTATGAAGAAGAGTGGGCCAAAATTCCTCCACAGAGATGTAAAAAACTCATTGCCAGTTATCGCAAACACTTGATTGCAATTGTTGCCACCAAGGGAAGCACAACCAGTTATTAGGTATAAGGGGGAATTACTTTTTCACATAGGGCAAGGTTGGTTTAGATAGCTTAATCCCTTAATAAATGAAATCATCATTGAAATATTGCAATTTGTATTCACCCAGGTTATCTTTGTCTAATGTTGAAATTTAATAAACTGGAAACTGTACATATGACAAAAAAGCAAAAACAAAAAGAATCTTTAAAGGGGTATTCCATTTCAAGAATCCTATCTATACTGCTAGCTTATGGAAATTCAAGAGCTTTCCTAAAAACATTGCTTTTAGCAATGCTGCTATGGTTACCTGCTCTGTGAAATTATTCCTCCCATTGTTTACACATTGTTTCCATGGAGCATGGCCTATATGATAAGACAAGGGATGACATGAGTCACTGATCCCTGGGGGGGCTGAGTGCTCTCACTGTTATGTACAGCTCTGCCTGAAAGTTAATCAGCTCAGCTAATTAGAGTTTGCTGATAAAGGCTCCAGGAGCTTTGTCTTTCTATGCAAACACAAAGATAACACTGAGTGCGTTCTCTAGAAGCATGGTAAGTGTTCTATACAAACCTGTGTAATGTAATATATATGTACTGAACATATTTGATCTTAATTTCTATTATATTTCTAATAATAATAATAAATAATCTCTCAATGTACAGGCAAAGTCTATACTGTGATACTTCATAGTGTCCTGTTCATCAAACAGTCAAAGCCGCCGCACACCAGCTTGTTGAAGAATACAGGAAGTGAGAAGAAGAGACAGGGAGATGCTGAGACAGGGAGATGAGAAAACCCCTTAAAGTGGCAAATACTTTTTCACAGCTTACTTAACTATTTTTATTAATGTGTTATGTGTTTATTGGTATGGTTTGCCAGTTTATATTTATTTTTTATTAGTATCTTTAATTATACTTTTAATTAATCTCTTATTGTTAATCCTTTTTCATTATGCTTCACTTCTGGTAAATGGAAATCACAGGGTTTGCTTTTTCTGTTTTTTTGACAGAATGGAACAATGCCACGATATGACGTAGCATCCCTTTTTTTTCCACTTGTGCCCCACTTACTGTAGGTGGAATAATGATTTGCCTCCTGCTGCCCTGATTCCAGTGGCACTTCCAGTGGCCCTAGTGCTGCTGTGATACATACAAGTAAATCCTTCTGGTGTGCCCTATATATACTTCATGTTTATTTAATACCTTATACCTTTGCAATGCATTGCTGAGCATTCTTTTTTACTTTACATATTGTTTTATGTATTAATATATTACCATTTGGATATGGACATTGGACCTTGTATCCCACTTGTTTCCTGCATTCTTCTATATATCTAGCATTATCACTACAAGTAAACATCTGGCTACTAGTATACATCTGGTCCCTGGACGAAGCCTGCATAGGCGAAATGCACGTTAATAATAAAAATGAATGGACGCGGCACTCCCTGGTATAGTATACTTTATACTAACGGATATCGCATTGGTCTACTACTGTGTTTGATGCGGCCCTTCATTTACTATACTAATTGTAGCAGTGTTATGTTGCATACTATTACTTGCTGGAGGCATTTTGTAATTAGTCTTCTTTATGTGACTTTTTATATCTATGTACTTTCCATACTACATATTCTGTGCTTATACCCATGTTAACTACCACATCATAATTGTGGGCATTGTTGATATTTAGATTATACTTGTCTTTCTTCTTCCTCCTATTATATGTATTCATGAAATTTACTGCTTTATGTATTTTTTTACTACGCATTAATACATCTGTTCTATTTTTATAAATGTGTGGGATTTTTTTGTATATCTAAATGGTGGTTTCTAATCCCATTCTACTATTGGATACTAGCCTCATTGTACAAATTGTACAGTGCTGCAGAATATGTTGGCGCTATATAAATAAAAATTATTATTATTATTGTATGGTTTGATGGTACCACCATGAAGCTTCACTGTGGAAATAGTGCTCTTGGGGTGATGGGAAGTGTTGGACTTGTGCCTCACGTAGCGTTTCCCACAAAGCTGTTAAATTTTACCTTACTAGAACTGCTTCTGCCATATGGTTGCTGCTGAGAAAACTCTAAGCCTGACTGTGTAAAGTGTACGACATATAGTGGTCCCATGGACAGATACTTCCATTTCCCCTGTGAATGTTTGGATCTCCTTCACTGTTATTATTGGTGTCTATTGAAGCTCTGATTAATGCCCTCCTTGCCTTGTCTGTGAGTTTTGGTGGGCGCCTGGACAGCCTTCTCTTGTAAAGTTTGTAGTTGTGCCATACTCTTTCCAATTTGGTATAATGGATTTAATGGTGTTCCATGTGATGTTCAAAGTTTTTTTGGTTTTTTTTATAACCTAACCCTCATTTATACTGTACTTTTACAAAGTTTTGTCTCTGACCTGTTTGAAGAGCTCCTTAGTTTCCATGGTACTTGGTTAGAGGTCCTTTCAAAACAGGTGTGTATATATATTGACATCTTCTGACAGATCATGTGACACTATGTACATTCACTTGGTGAATATATACAGTAGACATGAATACTTTTCTATTTTTTAAAACAAGGCATTTTTTTCATTCCACTATAATATTGTGCAATAATTTGCCAGATCCATTACATAAAATTTAAATTAAAAAACATTTTAAATCCAGGTTGTGGTGGAACAAAACAGAAATTAAACATACTTTAAAACATATACTTTTACAAAGCACTGTATAATGGGGCATATTTACTGAAATGAACAGTTAATTAAGAAAGTAAATTTATAATTGAAATGGAGTTCCACTCAGTGCATCACAACACTTTCAGAATAGCTGAATGTCTGAGCATGTAGTTTCAATGTGATTTTAAAGATCTTGTAAGAAAAAAAAGACCCACCTGGTCATTGGTCTACTGATGTCTTTTTCATTTTCTTAAGAGGCTTTCCTGGACATTTCATTTACTGGTTTCTTTTTGTCATGAAGTCATTCTTTAACACTCTGAGAAACTGATATTTTACTGCTCCTTAATAGAATCCTGAAGACATTAACGAGCTCATAAATACCTAAAAGTACAGTATACTCTGTGCTCCTTGGATACATTCTATTACATGTCCTAAAGGAATAGATTGCATGTGCTGGTGTGAAGGATTATAATGAACTTTTATAATCTTATACTTTTATGGTTTTGTACTTTTTATACTTTTATATCTGTTTTACATTGTTATATCTGCTTAAAGCTGTATTGTGTGTAAACAACATTGTTATCCTTAAAGATGAATATTAGATGTGGTTGTTTATGCTGAAACTCAGTGTAATGTAATGTTACACTACTAGACATGTCTGCATTCCAAAGTGAGAATCCTTTGTGTCCAAGAAGACAGGTGCCTGGATCACAGTGCAAGACAGGAGATGGCTGACCATATACGGAACTGCTTATATTTGTTATCTATGCATTAAAGATATACTACACCAATTAGGATTGAACATGAGAACTTACTTTGCTATGTTAACCCTTTCCTATGCTTGCTGCTATATGAACTTATATTGCCTTAATAAAGTATGTCAGTGCGCCCCTGTACTTGGCTAAGAAAGCAGGTTTATACCAAAGCTGTGTCTGGTGTCAATGCCTCACCACTAGCACTTAGCTCATATCAATTAGGACAACGACAGTTACCTGGGGGACCTGGTCAGCTGGCCCACAAAGGGTCATGACCTTATCACTGGAATTTCTTTACAGCAGTGTCTATTCTGTCTTTACGTCTGTATGCATAAAGCATTACAACACAATATAGAGTATCTATGCCTTCCTATCACAGTTGCATAGACACTCCATACCCTGCCATATGGTGCCTCCTTACACCATATTATGAAAGTATTATTACCTAGAAAAATGATTCTAGAGTGAGTTCCTTTGCAATGCAGAGTAAGATAGACATTGGCTCCATTCATATGTCTCTAGTATTTTGTATAAATCTAAGGAAAACCCACGACATCAAGCTGAAAGTATACAGATGCACATAACAGACAAATATATTTTTAACAGTCAAATAGCTTTTGTGTGTCTCACCTTTTGTTCTGTCTTCATGACACTTTATTATTGCAGTTTTAGAAAGTATCACACAACTAGCAAATATAGAGCACTTTATAAAGGAACACTAAACAAAACTGCACAATATAAATTTCTACCATTCATTTGGCTGTTTCTTGTCAGATTACAATTAAAACTTAGAAAAATATAAAAACTTTTTTAACGTGTCTCATCCATGATCCCTATCCTTCTCACAGTCCTGCGACTGACTGTAAGACTATTGACTTTAGTAGCAGTTTCCCTGCGATGCCCTGACTGCAGTAGGACAAAAAAAAAACTTTCATTCTTGATAGAGAGATAGATATGCAAGCACAAAATGTTGCTAGCACCAAGAATACTATCACTATGTCTAATATATAGTTATAATAATGAGGTTCTAGACACAGAATTTGATCAAATTGTGAGAGCCCATCTGTCAGCAACAAAACCTATTAAGATGGAATCCTATACTACAAAGACACACTTCTGTTAGGGCCTAGACCTCAAAATAAATTTACAGGAAGTCTAGTTCAGCTATATTCAGCTCTTATTATAAACAGCCTTGAGGAAATGGGTGGTGAGCATGACCAAAATGGAGTCATCCACACTCCAATATGCACAATTCAACAAACTTAGTACTGTCAAACAATATGAAATATGTGTGCGTTTCCCATCTGAAAAGGTCACTTTGTGGCTGGCAGATGGTCTCTAACAATGTGTTCAAAGTGTGCACTAAGAATCTCATTTTCAAAAGTATGTATATAGTACATTTAGGTCTTATCTGTGATATTATCTTTGTCAGCAGCGTGCCACTACAACTTTTTTTTGTTTGCATGTGCATTGAAGACATATGCAGCAGGCATCTGCACTAATATTTCAGTATTTAGGTATAACTTGCCCCATATATTAGTTTGTACTTAAATATAAATTCCTCATTACAACATAAATAAAAATATATAAACATAAAAACAAAATAAATAAAAGGAAAATTAAAATGGCAATAGATAAATCACTTTTAATAGTTTGAAAAGGCTGATATATAAAGTATGACACTGAAAATAAATGCATCTACACAATTCATTTTATGGTATGCATTTTATACTGGTGTTTTGAGTTATCTGTTAACATAACACTTGTCTTAATATATTATATTCCTTGCCATCAAGACTTACAATAAATCTCTCTTTTCTTTAAGGTCCATTACCCAATACGCTAAAAGGAAACATATACCACACAGTTCTTTACTACAGAGTCAAGTGATAATGACCTATTCTAAAAAGGCAGGAGCCAGCCGAGTCCTGGTCCATTAGTCAAGAATTCTTAGCTTACAAAGGAAAGGCTCTTTGGAATAAGAGTTTCTTCTTGACATGATTTGGAAATTCACACATTAAATGCTCTTGAAGCTTTGTATCAACCTTTCATAGTTGCTTCATACTGATTCTTCTTTTTCCACTTCGCTGAATTTATTGAACTACATTGCAAATGCTATACGAGCTCGTAACAAGTGACAGGCTTTCAAAAATAAGGGGGAAAGGGCCTCTTATTTAGGCAATGTAAAATGCTCCCAATGTTTTATTAGTGGAAGTGATGATGGAATTTATAACAATGGAAAATGGATTTTCAGAATCTTTGGCTAAAGAAAGGCTGGCTAGATATATACCACAACAAACTTTCCAAATTCCATCATGATATGCTATGCCCAACATAAGTATATTATGATAAAATATAGAAATTGCATAGATTTTAACCCCATTGTATGGTGCAATTATTATACAAACATTTTAATTTTATCCTATGGAGTGCTACATTTATGCCAATAGCAAATCTTTGTTTTATATCTTTCGTATGGTGTTTACTGGGAAAAATCAACCATTGTTTTTGAGATTTTTTTTATTGTGTAGTACATATACAGACAGATTCTCATTTAGCTCCTTTTGTCTCCTCCTATTTGTTTCTATATGTCACCATCTAGACATTGTATTGACTTGGTTTAAAGACAAATTTTATTTAATTCTATACTAAATCAATTGAGTGTGGAGATACCTGGGTATATATAATCAGTTTAACTTTATTATACAGAACATTGTTACAAATAAAGAAATATTAAATAATATATATATATATATATATATATATATATATATCAGTATTACAATATAAGGAAGAATGTGTCTTGAGTTCTCATTGCACCGCAAAAATCCAAGAATGCATTAGGTTCTTAGCTCTGTGACATATACACTGCTGATGTCACTGGATGTCACATGTCTGTTCTCCATTAACTTTCCTGTTCACTGGCCATTTCTAGATATCTATATCACAAGTTAAAGGGGATTTCCCATCTCCCTGTTTCAGCAGCTTTGCCTGCTGTCTCTTCTTCTCATTTCCTGTATTCTTCATCAAACACGCAGAGTCGCCTCCCCCCAGCTTGCTGAACAGGACGCTATGAAGTATCACAATATAGACACATTGTCTTTACCATGAAAGATTATTTATTGTGATTACTAGAAATCTAATATAAATGCAGAGCAAATAATATGCACAGTGAATGTACATTACATTTCACAGGTTTGTATAGAACACTTACCATACTTTTAGAGAATAGACTCAGTGTTATCTGTGTGTTTACATAGAGAGATGACAGACATGCTCCAGGAGCCTTTATCAGCAAACTGCAGTTAGCTGAACTGATTGTCCTGCAGGCAGAACTGTATATAACAGTGAGAGCACTTAGCCCTCCCCCCCAGAGAGCAGTGACTGACATCATTTGACATCCATGACATATATATCTTATCATGGAAAAATAATCATAATAGTCCTTTAATAGTCCCACAATGGGGAAATTCAGTGTGTTACAGCAGCAAAGATAAGCAGATACAAATACAAATACAACATGTACAGGAATGTTCCAAGGTGAGAGGCATTACATTAATAGCAGACAGACAGATAGGACGTAGCAGAGGGGGGGGGGGGGGATTTAACAGGCAGAGAGATATTTCAGTTCTCTGTATGTAATGATCTCCGCTTAGGTCGGTGTTGGTTGTACAGCCTAACCGCGGTGGGGAGGAAAGACTTCCGATAGCGCTCCTTCTCACACCTAGGGTGGAGCAGTCGGTCACTGACAGTACTGCTCAGCGCGATCACAGTCTCATGCATGGGATGGGACTTCTTCTTCTGCATGGAGCTCACCACGGACAGTATCCTTCTGTCACCCACCACCTGCACTGGGTCCAGTGGGCTCCCCAGGACAGAGCTGGCCCTTCTAATCAGCTTGTCAAGTTTATAAACAATGGGGGGAATAATTTCACATAGCAGGCAAACAAAGCAGCATTGCTAAAGCAATATATTTAGGAAAAGTCTTCAATATACATAAGCTAGCAGTACAGATAGGATCCTTGAGATACGAATAGCCCTTTAAGCAGATTTTATTAAACACAACACGGCTATGTTGCAAGTTACCACAAAGTGATATGCTAACTATCCTATTTGTGTTCATGCTTGGCCTCCAAGTGGGGAGAGAGTGAATTGTAGACTTTACAGATGAAAGAACTTGTTTGTAACTACATAGGTTTGTTATGAATTTTGGGGGTTTGTCACCCATGAATCACTATTAAACTCCAGGGTCTCTTCAAACCCAAGAGTATAACAAGTGGAGACCTAGAGGAGGTGGGGTAAATAATGAACACTGATACTCCCCTTCCCAGCAGTCACGTGGGCCACATCGATGTCATGATGCATTGACATTGGCACATCCACGTGACGGCTGAGGCCCATGATGTCATGGAAGAAGTTCAAAGATAACCAAAGACACCAGGGAACACCATGAGGAAGCCCAAAAAAGTTGAGGGAAGGTAGGTATCAGTGATTACTGTGCCTCCTTATTGCTTGTGTTAGCATGTCATTATATTTTGTTGAATTGGTCTCCAGGCAAATTGGAATCTTAACAAGACTGAAAATAAGGTTAGGTAATGCTATTGCCATCTGAATAATATATCTCCTTCCCTGCAAATGTGCAAACATTCATTTGGACTAAAATTGCTATTTTTGTGACATTGTTTAATTAAGCATATCTTCTTTAGCTTCATAGTACAAACTGGTAAATGATATATTGTTTACCAAACAAGAATATACTGCACTGTTTTATAAATTAATTGAAGTCTATCAAAAAATATTTTTCTGAAAGATTGTGTAATTTTATGATTCTAGTTATGCAGTTGTTTTTCTTGCTGAGTCACTAATATATAGTCATGTTCATTTTTGCACATATTATTTTTATTACTCATAACTATAAACACAAAACCACATTATTTATAGTACTTAATTTGCATGAGTTTTTTTTCTACAAACAGAAATACAAATTATTGAATTCTTAACTTTTCTAGAGACAGAACCACCTAATAAGAAAAGGTTAAGGTGTACAGTATGGTAAAAATAACAATGTTTTGTTTAAAAGAAATAAAGTTTGAAAATGTTGTTAGTAAATCTCTCTTTATGCCACTGTCTTTATTCAGTAAAGAAAGGTACATACAAAAGAAGTCACTTACATTATTCTACATTCAATATTAATTGCATAATTTTATATATATATATATATATATATATATATATATATATGCAATATTAATTGCATATATATAATTATATTATGTAATATAGAATATTACAGCATAAAAAGCATTCCCCTTTACCAGTTTCCTCACAAGTAAAAAAAAAATTATAATCAGTCACCAAAATGTAGGGTAAATAGTAGAGGTCCCCATGGAGTGTAAGGTTATCCTTTTTTTCCTCAAAATAATAATTTGCAGATTATCTTGGGTTTACAACTTTTTTCAAGTTTAGGAAACCAAGATTTTCTAAAAAAAAACAACAAAATCTTAAAAGAACAAACTGGTGGAAAAACAATGCATGTATGTCACTGTACATTTTGAGAAATACAACTTTGAAGTCTTATTCAATTGAGACAGTTGGTGCACTGGGGGTGGACCTTTGGTTTCCTGGAGCACTGCTCTTGTCACTAAGAATTCTTGTATGCTTGACTACTAAATCATAGAATTATTGTTTGCAATAATACCAGACAAGCAAAAGGGCTTTCAAGATAGATTTTAAGCTATTTATTTGTATAAAGCTTTAGCATATACAGATGTGTTCACAATTAACTGATCTCAAATTCGGTGAAGAGATTCAAATTGTCTTGAATCCAATTCACCACAATATCACAACATGTTAATAAAAGCATTAAAAGCCTGCCATTTACTCTCCCCAGTGGGTAGTCACATAAATACAAGTAGGATATTTTGCATGTTACTTTGTAATAACTTGTCATGAAGCCATATTGTATTTAGAAAAATTGTTTAATGTGTGAAACAAATATGTAAACATGCCCTGGCTAGAGGACAGATAAGGAAGGAAATATCCATAGTATAATCATTTTTTATTTCAAAAAATAATATATATATATATATATATATATATATATCATCTAACCTTCCTAAGTACAGACAATTCTCAATCACAACACTGAGGTAATGCACAGCGTATCATCAAAAGCAGTGTAATTCTTCAATTTTACCAACACCGTATAATATAAAACACACATTGACATTGAAAACTATAGTCTTAGAGTCCACTTAAAGAAAACCCCATTTTCCAACAATACCAATACATTATACAGATGTAGCAATGCTTAATTTGACTTTATGCAGTGATAACTTGATATTAAAGAAAACAACAAATACCATTAAAAAGCTATTGAAAGAGATAAGTGTCATGTTAAACTACACTGGTAAATATAATCCCAACCCCAATATCCTAACACATGCTTATTAACAGACCACTTATCACAGTTAACAAATCTCTTAGCTGTGATGCTAAGAAACAGCATTTGACACTTGCGACTGGAAGACCCCTTTAGTACTTTCACACTAGAACACAGCTTATGACAAGACTTTTTGCTTAACTAGAGTAAATCATTAAAATGGCATCTAATGTATTAAAGGGAGTCTGTCAGCAGGAAAATAGTAATCAAAATAATGCCAGTACCTTGCAATGCTCTTTACACACTTTCCAAATATGCCTGCTATTCAGCACTGCAACTCCATTATTGAGGAAATTGCTGCTTTATTCATATGCAAAATAGGTTGAAAAGGGCTTTTGGAGCTTTTCTTATCTTCCTCAGGCTTTGCTGTGCACGGTTTACCTCCCCTATTTCCTGCCCAGCTCAACTCACCATTCTTTGATTTACAGTTCTCTCCAGGGAGAGCTGAGTTGCAGTTAGGGGAGGTAATCTACAGCAAAGAGTGCAGCGTGGAAAAGATAAGAATTGCCCCAAAAGCCCTTTTCACCTAATTTGCATATCAATTAAACATCAATTTTCTTGATAATAGAGCTGTGATTCTGAGTAATGAAGGCATATTTAAAAAGTGTGTAAAGAGAACTATAGGGTACTGGGATTACATTGATCACGATTTCCCTGCAGACAAACTCCCTTTAAAAATACTTACAGGGAAACAAATAGGAAAGCTGGACAGAACATGCAATAATCAAAGATGAAAAATCTTTATTGATGCAATCCTATCCATCTGGACAGGAGCAATACTTCCCAACGTTTGGTCTTCTGAAGACCTCCATGGTCCTACATAAACATTTACAGTATTCATATCATAAATGAACAACATGATGTTGATGTCTATACTGGAGTCCATACTGTAGCTGATACCTCAATAGCCAGAACCTCAATAGTCAAGGTGAATAATAACAGAGATAAGGGACACCCCTTTTGAGTTACACAGGACTGCAGACAAGAGCTCAGGGTGCCTGTTTCCCGACTGATTCGCCAAACTCCTTCTATGATTTTAATATTAGAAAACTCAGTCTTGATTAAGTTTTTCTGACATCAAACTTAATCCAAATGGTGTACAGAAAATGTGACTTTCAATAACTTAATTCATAAAAATGGTTGCACAGTAGGTTCAAGTGTAGCCCTAGGAACACCAACAATACACACAAAAAAAAAAAAAAGGAATATGTCACCCAGCACCCCATATATGTATCTCAAAAATAACAGAGAGAAATAATAACCTTATAATATGCAACTTTATTATTATATGTGACAGTTGAAGACCATATCTCATGCTGGCATGTAAAAGAGATTGTGGATCATAGACGGGTTCCAAAGATACAGTATAATGTGGCAGTGTAATTTGGGTGCAGATACCCTGTATAATTGGTCAAAAAGGTTAGGTGGGGACTGAAGTTATCCATGTACAGTCATAATTCACAGAGTACCCTAAATGTTCCTGGTAGCTTAACTTGGAGACACAGCCCAAATTAGATGCTACCACTACCAGAACTTCACCCTAGAATTGCTAACTCTAAGCAACCCTAACTGTCAAAGGTCCCTTGCTGGCAAGGAAGAAAGAACCCACCAGAGGGAGTTTGCTATCATTATTTCTCTTTAGTTTACTTTTGAGATATTTAGTAATGGATCTAAGTGTCTTATTCTCATTATTAATTTCTTTTGTGTCTTGCTGGTGTTATTCCTAGGGTTGAACCTGCATCTATTGTGCAACCTTTATGAACTGAGTCATTAAAAGTTATGTTTTATGTGCATCATTTAAATTAGGTTTACATATTGTTGTGGTGTATGTTGTCTGGGGTGCCACTTATACCTGGACAGGGGCCAACCAACAGTCCTTATAATCTTTGTACACATAAAAAAAAACTAAAAAAAAGAGGTCATCAAGGCTAAGTGCCCTTTCATCTAGGGTCATTAATAGCCTTTATCTCTGAAAGATGTAAAAACTTTATATAATCTATAAAATCATATAATTGCTCCACTGAATAATGTATGCAGAATAAATACAATTTTGATCACCCTAAGAATATCTAAGTTCCTTGAGAATAGCAGATGGGTCCAAAATCAATTTTGCAGACCTTGCTTTAATAACTTTAATTCCCGTAGAGACATTGACAGTTCACTATCAAGGCAAGGAACGTTTCCCACCCCTCAAAGAAATTTGTCATTGAGCAAATATTAACTTTTCTCTTGCTTTCTTCCATGGCAATGAAATCAAATCAGTGTGAGCATTTAAAAGTACCAGACTCCTGTTCTCACCTCTAATATAATCCCTTTAGCAAAGCTCATCTCTCTTAGAGTTTTCTCCTTTACTTTTTACTCTCTCGTATGGGGGCTAATTTCTTTCTATAATATTATATAAGGTTTTAGGGAGAAACAGATAACATTCTTGGAAGGCAATTCCTTATGTACTTTCAAAAAACCTAACCTTTCATTAACATGATTTTTACTATCCAAAATATCCAGTCAATGAGGGTTAACTCTGAAAAGGTACATGGTATAGCCTAATCCAATAAATCAACCACCAATGCTGAATGATCTGACAAGTTGCCTCAATGATATTTTACACTCCTTACCAATAATGTCATGCTGTTGGGTATGATTTGAGTTTGCAAAAATTAATTTAGATTTAAAGGTAATGAAGAGACAATAAATACAACTTTACAATGAGCACGCATATTTTCTCTTGTAAACTCATTTTTTACGATCAATAATGTAGATCCTGATCAATAATGTAGATTCATCAGGAGTCTTTACTATACAATAATCCATAAGAGCTATCGCAGAACAGTTAAAAAGGGAAGTCATAATGCTAGTGTACACAGAATAAGGTTATATATGTAATGATATAGGTCCAAAGGGGTACTATGATTCCGTAAAAGGAACCTATCAGCAGTAAAAATGTTATAAACCTAATCACAGTACCTTGTAGAGGTAATGCTACAGTTTCCAAATATGCCTCTGTTAATCAGAATTGGAGCCCTATTTTCATGTAACTCACATTTTTATTAATATGTACACCAGGAGAAAGTGCTTTGTAGCTGTGCTTTAACTTGCTTGGGTTTTGGTCTCGGCTCTAAATTTCCAGACAAAGCAGTTTTCCCACAATTTGCATATGGATAAAATTACAATTTGCATGAAAATGGGGCTCTAAAGGAAGGGAGCTTCAGGCCCCCGGGGCCCCCCGGGGGGGAGGGGGGCAAGGCCCCCCACCGCCGGCAGGGCCACCAACGCCCCTGAATAAAAGAGGCATATTTGAAAACTGTAGAATCACATTTACAACCTACTGGGAATAGCTTTATAATGAATGTACAGCTGATGGACTCCCTTCAAGTATATTTTCTTTGATGGTCACCTTACATTCTCTACTAAGAATTCTGGGGAAAGACTATGCAAATACGTTCTCCTTGATGGGGAAAAGAAAACTTGCTCTAGTGCTACCTTTGGAAAGTTTCAAGAAACCTGGATGACATGATATAGGATTAAACCCAAATTAGAATATTTCCTCCAAAAGGGAGAAAGAACCGTCCACAGATAGCAGTTATGGGTTTATGGCCTCTCATCAGTATGAAGCAGGCTACTGGAATTAGGTGAAAGGTCAAAGATGTTGGTCTGAAATGGTACCAGGTCCTCATAAGGAGACTGCTTTTGCAGGCCACCTTTTGATAAGCAGACTTTTACAGACTACACATGCTATGCTAATAATTCTGGGGACATATATGCACATAACTTCTTGATGGAAATAGGAAAACATGCTCTAGTGCAACCCTTTGGAACCAGTACCAACCAGTACCATGATGATGAGCAATAACCCTGACACAACTGCTTACGCAGGGGTCTCTCTTCCTTTTGAAGGGGATATTCTTCTTTGGCTTTATTGCCAGATCATGTAATAAAGGTTTCTGTAAAACCAAGCATTGATCTACAACGAGCTACTTTCTGAAAGTTGGTAATGATATAACATTCATTAGAAGAATTTAATAATTTCAAAAACTCAATGGCACAGCCAAAAAATTTATGTCTTTAATATCTATTGATCAACTTAAATAAGGGAAATACATTTTATTTTGGAGATTATGAATCTAAAAAGACAAGTAAATAAAGTAGAGAAAATTCTACAGAGTAATGTTCAGATCATAAATGTGACAGTTTTGCAATAAACCTCATCTTTTGGCAGCCACAACGTAAATGTGTCCACAAGAGATTAGCAGGAAAGGAATGTGATAAGATTTCTGTGTGTGAATTAAGTGTTTTTAGAACACTAGAAGAAAGAAATACAGTTAAAATACTGTAACTTGTTCATACTTCTGTCTATGGGATTTGAAGAATCTCTCCTTAGAAGTGCCTCAAATAATACTATATAATAGGGGAAAAGTCATACTCCAAAATTATTGGGATTTTAATTTTAGATTGCTCTGGTACAGTACTTAAACGTTGTTTAAGAAAGACAACTTAAGGCTAAGGCCCCACGTAACGAGCCACAGCATAAAAACACTGTGGAAAAGACTGAGGCGGAAGCACATCACATTTTTTTCCACAGCGTATTTCACTGAAAGTCCACAGGATTTTGCTCTGTGGACTTTCTGCCTCAATTAAGCCTTTACGGAAAACGCTAGCGTTTCCATAGGTATAATTGACATGCTGCGATTTTCAAAAACGCAAGCGTTTTTGAAAATGCTGAATTTCTGATGCAGATTTTTCTCTGCAGTTTGTGAATGTGATTAGCCAGAATCCCATCCACTTCCAGGTACTGTAAAAATCAGCATTTTTGCTGCGGCGTTTCCAAATATTTGTAATATAATTGGTCTAAATAAAATTGTTGGCATTGAAAAATAAGGAATACTAATAATGAGATGATGTGAGGTGTCATATAGTTAAATATGTATTCTTTTCTCTTTGTTTGAATTCTGGGTTTTGTGGATCTTTAGTACGGTGCGGGGTGATGTTATCCGCTTAATATGTTTCCCTATATAATCATCATGTAGCTATGGATATGTAAACAATTATACACCACATTTTATGAATACAGCCAGACTCAAGCTATGAGAAGTCAAATGGGATGATTACACTCACAGAGCTGTAACTATAGTATGCTATACTTGTATAGGGCAGCATATTGAACTGATAAACCACTTTAGAATTCTGTTCAATAAATATCTCTCTTATGAGCAAACTGTTTTTAACTCAAGCTTAACATCTCTATGATTGCCACCTTTAGCCATTCCAGTCCCTAACATACTCTCCCTCTTACTTCAGTGTGTTCACTAGTATCGTGTTGGTACAGACTCGATCTCGTCTGTACCTCTTCTTTTGTTGGCTCTACACCCAGAATTAAGCTTTTGTGAATAACTGTAAAATTATTCTACAGTTTATGAACTATATCCATAATATATTTGTGCTGGGGTATCATTGCTATTAACTCTAACTAATGTCAGTCAGTGAGTATGGTGAGCATACGTGGAAGTAAGATTATTAGTGTAGGTGCTAAGTTAACTTTTCGTCTGTTTTTTTCTTGTTTTTGTTGTTTTTGTAATGCTAAAAAAGTTTAATAAAAATTACTTAAATATAAAAAGACTTTTCAAGTCTTCTGTCGCTGAGCATGTTATATACCTGGAATCAACAAGAAAAGGGTACTTAAAACATAACTTTTAATATGTAAATAAATAATATTTAGATTTAAAGCCGCTACATGGTTTATTTACTTAAAGCATTCCTCGAACTGTAAAACAACTTTTCACAAATAAATAGTACAAGTGAATAAAATAAACTTATATATATATATATATATATATATATATATATATACAGTGCCTTGTGAAAGTATTCAGCCCCCTTGAACTTTTCATCCTTTTGCCCCACATTTCAGGCTTCAAACATAAAGATATAAAATTTAAATTTTTTGGGGAAGAATCAACAACAAGTGGGACACAATCGTGAAGTGGAACGAAATTTATTGGATATTTTAAACTTTTGTAAAAAATAAAAAACTGAAAAGTGGGGCATGCCAAATTATTCGGCCCCCTTAAGTTAATACTTTGTAGCGCCACCTTTTGCTGCAATTACAGCTGCAAGTCACTTGGGGTATGTCTCTATTAGTTTTGCACATCGAGACTGAAATTCTTGCCCATTCTTCCTTGGAAAACAGCTGGAGCTCAGTGAGGTTGGATGGAGAGCGTTTGTGAACAGCAGTTTTCAGCTCTTTCCACAGATTCTCGATTGGATTCAGGTCTGGACTTTGACTTGGCCATTCTAACACCTGGATACATTTATTTGTGAACCATTCCATTGTAGATTTTGCTTTATGTTTGGGATCATTGTCTTGTTGTAAGATAAATCTCCATCCCAGTCTCAGGTCTTTTGCAGACTCCAACAGGTTTTCTTCCAGAATGGTCCTGTATTTGGCTCCATCCATCTTCCCATCAATTTTAACCATCTTCCCTGTCCCTGCTGAAGAAAAGCAGGCCCAAACCATGATGCTGCCACCACCATGTTTGACAGTGGGGATGAAGTGTTCAGGGTGATGAGCTGTGTTGCTTTTACGCCAAACATATCGTTTTGCATTGTGGCCAAAAAGTTCGATTTTGGTTTCATCTGACCAGAGCACCTTCTTCCACATGTTTGGTGTGTCTCCTAGGTGGCTTGTGGCAAACTTTAAATGAGACTTTTTATGGATATCTTTGAGAAATGGCTTTCTTCTTGCCACTCTTCCATAAAGGCCAGATTTGTGCAGTGTACGACTGATTGTTGTCCTATGGACAGACTCTCCCACCTCAGCTGTAGATCTCTGCAGTTCATCCAGAGTGATCATGGGCCTCTTGGCTGCATCTCTGATCAGTCTTCTCCTTGTTTGAGATGAAAGTTTAGAGGGACGGCTGGGTCTTGGTAGATTTGCAGTGGTCTGATACTCCTTCCATTTCAATATGATCGCTTGCACAGTGCTCCTTGGGATGTTTAAAGTTTGGGAAACCTTTTTGTATCCAAATCCGGCTTTAAACTTCTCCACAACAGTATCACTGACCTTCCTGGTGTGTTCCTTGGTCTTCATGATGCTCTTTGCGCTTTAAACAGAACCCTTAGATATTCACAGAGCAGGTGCATTTAGACGGAGACTTGATTACACACGGGTGGATTATATTTATCATCATCAGTCATTTAGGACAACATTGGATCATTCAGAGATCCTCACTGAACTTCTGGAGTGAGTTTGCTGTACAGTACTGAAAGTAAAGGTTCCAAATAATATTGCACGCCCCACTTTTCAGTTTTTTATTTTTTACAAAAGTTTAAAATAACCAATAAATTTAGTTCCACTTCACAATTGTGTCCCACTTGTTGTTGATTCTTCACCAAAAAATTAAAATTTTATATCCTTATATTTGAAGCCTGAAATGTGGCAAAAGGTTGAAAAGTTCAAGGGGGCCGAATACTTTCGCAAGGCACTGTATATATATATATATATATATATATATCTTAATAAAGAATAATCCTATTGATGCTGTGTTTCTACTTTTTTCCTTCAGTCACTGTACTCTAATAGCATCTTTATCTGTTTCCAGCCTCAAACACAGTAGTCTATGAAGAGGGAAGGGGTAAGGAGGAGGAGGCTGCAAAATAAATAGAAATTTATTTATTGCCACATTCTGTACAGTAATAGAATATTATCTAACAAGATATAGAATAGTTAAAAGAGTTACTAAGTGTAGCAGAGTTTAGAAGTATGTGTATCTTTTCTGCCATCTTCTCATTTCCCTCTCCATAGACTTTTATGTTAAAGAGTACCTGTAACTAAGTAGAAAATGCTAAATGATATACTCATTTGAATTGTTGCTGTGCCACAATTATTATTTTTTAAATCCATCTACCCATTAAAAAATATGGACTCCAGCAAGTTAAATGTAAATTAGCTCTTGTTCAACAAGGGAAGGGGATAACCTTTTATTTTTTATGTGGATTTGTCTATATGAAAAAAATAAGGTTACCACCCCCTTGGCCAGCAAAAGCTAATTTACATATAGCCCAAAGCTAATTTACATATATCCTATTAGGGGCCATATCTTTTGAATGGGTGGACAGATTTAGAAAAAATACTAAACTGATCAGATCACAGCGGCAAACAAATGAGGTATGTCATTTAGATTTTCTACTTGAGAACAGGTTCTCAAACACAGAATAAAAGCATTTATAAAGATGTATTACATAGTTTCTTAATTTTACATGTATTCTTCATTTATTAAAGTTGTTTTATAATTGGAGATATTCCCGGAAAACCCTACATGTCAATGGTGTCACCACAATAATAATACACAGTGAAACTATGATGCTTTAACCTAATGAACTTAACATTTAGAAAGAAAGGTAATGCATACTTTTGAACATTTTTTAAAATTGCTGAAAAAGCTTTCTGGCTCACAAACTACAAGATTGTAAATTATAGTTTAAGAATTAAGTAGAAAATTAAACATTGTTATTCATGGGATTTAGTCAAACAAACTGGCTTAGATGATTCTTTATACAATGAAAAACCAAACATGGTCATTAAGTGATATCATCTCAACATTCCTAAATATCCCAAGAGCAATTAGTTATACAGACTCTTCTAGCATTGATGTAACAGATATTATACAAGAAGGACTGGAAAACAATAAAGTTACATTTACAAAATATACTACAGAATAAGCAATTTCATATGCTATATAAGGTCCTTTATAATTTCCCTTCTTTGCTTACAGTGCTTAAGGTAAAACATTTAATTGTAAGAAAATCTACCAAGTTTCTTATTATATATGATGCTCCTTAAACCAAGTACTACAAAGAAATTAAAGTTTTGTGTGCACAGAAATACAGTTGTGCTAAAAAGTTTACATACCCTGGCAGATTTTTTGTTTTTTTTGGCCTTATTGATAACACAAAAACTTTTTCTCCACTCATGGTTAGTGGTTGGTTGAAGCCATTTATTTTCAAACTTCTGTGTTCTCTCATTTTAAATCATAATGACAACCAAAAACATCAAAATGACCCTGTTCAAAAGTCACATACCCTGGTGATTTTGGCCTGATAACATGCCCAGAAACCAAACCATAGGTCAGGTAGACCAAACAAAATTTCGGCCACAATTGCCTGGAAAATTGTTCAGGATGCAAAGAAAAACCCCACACATAACATCAGCTGAAACACAGGACTCCCTGAAAACTATCGGTGTGGCTGTTTTAAGATGCACAATAACGAGGCACTTGAAGAAAAATGGGCTGCATGGTCGAGTTGCCAGAAGAAAGCCATTGCTGCTCAAATGCCACAAAGAATCTCGCCTTCAATACGCCAAACAGCAGAGACAAGCCTCAAAACTTCTGGAACAAGGTAATTTGGAGTGATGAGACAAAAATCGAACTTTTTGGCCACAACCATAAACGTTACATTTGGAGAGGTGTCAACAAGGACTATGATAAAAGGAACACCATTCCTACTGTAAAGCACGGAGGTGGATCACTGATGATGTGGGGATGTGTGAGCTTCAAAGGCACAGGAAACTTGGTCAAAGTTGAAGGAAAAATGAATGCAGCACGTTATCAGCAAATACTGGAGGCAAATTTGCACTCATCAGCCAGGAAGCTGCGCATGGGGTGAACTTGGACATTCCAACATGACAACGATCCAAAACACAAGGCCAAGTCGACCTGTCATTGGCTACAGCATAAGAAAGTGAAGGTTCTGGAGTGGCCATCTCAGTCTCCTGACCTCAATATCATTGAGCCACTGTGGGCAGATCTCAAGTGCGCAGTACATGCAAGACAGCCCAGGAATTTACAGGAGCTGGAGACTTTTTGCCAAGAAGAATGGGCAGTTTTACCCTCTGAGAAAATAAAGAGCCTCATCCACAACTACCACAAAAGACTTCAAGCTGTCATTGATGTTAGAGGGGGTAATACACGGTATTAAGAACTTGGGTATGTGAACTTTTGAACAGGGTCATTTTGATGTTTTTAGTTGTCATTATGATTTAAAAAGAGAAAAGACAGAAGTTTGACAATAAATGGCTTCAACCAACCACTAACCATGAGTGGAGAAAAAGTTTTTGTGTTATCATTCATATTCTCTGAAAAAAGGCCAAAAAAACCTAAAAAATCTGCCGGGGTATGTAAACTTTTTAGCACAACTGTATACATTGCATACAGATGAAATTGTGCAAATGCAGGAGAGAGAAAATGTCAGATGGAGTCCCCATAAAAGAGGCAGAGATGGTTTATTACTGTCCATGCCTTCCCGACCATGGTATACATGGTACTCAATGAGCACCATGTATACAGTTCAGGAAGCAGCATGATAAAATATAGATCATATTAAAATACCCCCAAAGGTCTTTCATAACCTCATGGACGGCCCAATGTGAAAAATAAAAAATGAAAATGAAAATAAAAATAAAGAAAAACTCTGCATCTAATTACTGAAACCTATATAACCAAGGCCAAAACTGAAGAGGTACAATCCAGCAAAGTAAGGTAGTGCTATTAAAAAATAGAATTTTTTTTAAGATGCTTTTTATCTTTTTTTACATTTTTGCCAGATACAGTATCATGAAAAATAAAAAAAAAAACTGATATAAGAAGAACATAAAATGAAAGCCCTATGTATCACAGATAAGAGATAAAACGTTAAAACTTTCCAACCTGCATTCATATTGGACTAGCTATTGCACTTGTGTAAACAATGGAAGGTTCATGGACTCTACTAATCAAATATTGTTGGCCTCTTCTATAGAAAGACCATCAATATTCAAATTCCCCAAAAAATCTTAATAACCAACTTAGTCTTCTTTGTTCTGGTTCACTAATAGGTGTACTGGCTAATGTATTGGCTAATGGTGTACAGAATTCTGTGGTCAAATAGTTAACCAACAGTACAAACACTCACTTTTGTAGTCACAGTCAGTAGAAGTTCCCAAGTGTGCAAACTGATTTCTCTTGTGACTAACTTATCCTGCACCTGCATCCTCTGTGATGTCACACAGAAGTCTGTAGTGGCTGTGATGAACAATGTTAGCAACATCAGGGAGAAAGGGAGAATTGAAAAGACATTATAGCCCAGAAAAGTTGGTTGGCATGAACAGATACCACAGTGCATCTTTCTGTAATGATACAGTGATTCGACAGCAGGGGGAGGGGATGTTTGCAGCAGATATCCTTATAAAGGAATGCTCCAATTGGCTCTAATATTAAAATTTTACTGAGGAGTCTTCCTTAAAAAGGTAGTCAGAAGTAAGTAAGTCAGAACAACATGAATAAAAAATCAAGGCTAAAAAAGGAAAGCTTATTTTCTTTTCTGGAAGAGTGAAGAAATCAGGCGATACCTTTTAGAGGCTAACTGAGTATATTTATAAGTAAGCTTTCAAGAGTACTGGCTCTCTTCATCAGACATGGTGTGATACAAGAACTGAAAATTCACAGATTTTTATACACATGGTCTTCAAAGGATTTTAGTCCTTAAAAAAACCCAAAACAAAATGCAATCTAAGTAGAGAAGTTATTTACAACAGGTCAGAAAAAACAATCTGGAAAGTTGTGGTGCGTGACAGAGGGATCTGTTATCTGTTTGCTATCAGGAGGTGATTTGTGACCCTCACAGGTCATACATAGTGTGACATGAAGCTGGCATGAATATTAAGTCCAAATTGCAGAGTTTGAAATTTTTGCATAAACTTGTATTCTGATTCTTTCCTTTTCTCCTGCGTCTTAAAATGTCCCATTAAAACCACAACCCGCAAATCTTCAATAGAGTGGTTTTCTCCGGAGAAATGTGCGGCCACTGGGAGATCGGTTCTGCTGTTATTAATACTGGATCTATGTGAGTTCATTCGTTGACTGAGTCTCTGCCCTGTTTCCCCCACATAGAGGCCTGTGGTGGGACATTGCACACACATTATGAGGTACACCACATTGGAAGACCTGCAGGAGAATGTCCCCCTAATTCTGTGCATCTGTTGTGACTGTGGTATAGGTACACTGTCAGCGGTGTGGATGTGCTTGCAGGTCATGCACCTTTTATGTAGGCAAGGTGAGGTGCCATTTTCAGTTGGGGCCTTCAGGGCACTCCGGACGATAATACGCCTCAGGTTTGGTGGTTGTCGAAAGGAAAGGAGAGGGGGGACTGGAAATATGTCCTTGAGTCTGTTGTCCCTATGTAGCACAGGTTGGAGCTCCTTGGCAATCCTTCGTAGGATCTCCAGCTGTGGGTTGTAGGTGACAACTAGGGGCACTCGGGCTTCTTTCTGGGTCTCTCTATATGTGAGCAGACTGTCTCTGTTAATGGCTGCCGCTTTGTTTAATTGGTTGTCTGTTACTTTTGGTTTGTATCCCAATCTGAGAAATTTCATCCTCAGATCCAGGAGGTGCTTGTCCAGGTCTGTTTTGTCTGAGCAAATACGATTGTATCGTATAGCCTGGCTGTAGATGATAGATTGTCTTGTGTGCTTGGGGTGGAAGCTGTCGTTTCTCAGGTAGGCCGTTCTGTCTGTGGGTTTGTGGTATATTGATGTGAGTAGCCGGTGGTCTTTGATGTATAGTGTGGTATCCAGAAAGTGAATTTCACTCCCTGAATAGCTGACTTTAAGGTTAATGGTAGGGTGAAAGTCATTGAAGTCATTATGGAATTGAAGTAGGGCCTCCTCACCTGCAGTCCAGATGACAAGGATATCATCGATATAACGAAGGTAAATCATAGGTTTGGTGGCGCATGTTGATAAATATGCTCCTTCCAGTTCTGCCATAAAGAGATTTGCATATTGGGGTGCACATCTGGTCCCCATTGAAGTTCCCATTCGCTGTAGATATAGATCCTCTCTAAAGGTAAAATGGTTGTGGCTAAGGATAAATTGTATGAGCTGCGTTACTGGTTCTGTTGGGAGGTTTTGTTTTGCCAGGTGTACCCGACATGCTGCAACTCCATCCTTGTGGGGAATGTTGGTATACAGGGATTCCACATCCATGGTGGCCAAAATGGTACCCTCAGGTATAGGGCCCAGGGCATTCAGTTTGTTAAGAAGGTCAGTGGTGTCCTGGATATAACTTGGAGTGTCCCTGACAAGGGGTTTTAGGAGATTTTCCACCCAACCTGAGATGTTTTCTGTCAGTGTCCCAATGCCAGAAATGATAGGCCTCCCAGGGTTGCCATCTTTGTGTATCTTTGGGAGCATATAGAAGCAGCCCGGCCTGGGATCTTGTGGGATAAGTCCTTTTACCTGATTCTGGATCTGGATTGGAAACTTCTTGATCATACACTTTAGTTCATTCATATAGGCCTTTGTGGGATCACTTCCAAGTTTGGAGTAATGGATGGGATTTGACAGTTGCCTGTTTGCTTCCTGGATATAGTCTGAGGTGTTCATTATGACTATTGCGCCCCCTTTGTCAGCTGGTTTTATTATTATATCCTGATTTTCTTTTAGTGAAGTAATAGCCTTCTGTTCCTGCAGGGTTAGGTTATGCGCCTGTTTCTTTTGTTTCTCCAGGATTTCTGATTTTACTTTGCTTCTGAAACAGTCAATATATTTATCCAGTGCTGCATTAGTTCCAGGGCGTGGGGTCCAGGTAGATTTTTTGGTAGGATTCCTTATGGGCTGATCCATCTCAGAGTTGCTGCTGTATGGAAGGTCTTTGTCATAAAAATATTTCCTTAATCTCATTTTTCTGAAAAACTCCTCCATATCATTGCAGAGTTTGATATGGTCAGTGTGTGCTGAGGGGCAGAAGGACAGTCCCAGTCCCCCCTCTCCTTTCCTTTCGACAACCACCAAACCTGAGGCGTATTATCGTCCGGAGTGCCCTGAAGGCCCCAACTGAAAATGGCACCTCACCTTGCCTACATAAAAGGTGCATGACCTGCAAGCACATCCACACCGCTGACAGTGTACCTATACCACAGTCACAACAGATGCACAGAATTAGGGGGACATTCTCCTGCAGGTCTTCCAATGTGGTGTTCCTCATAATGTGTGTGCAATGTCCCACCACAGGCCTCTATGTGGGTGAAACAGGGCAGAGACTCAGTCAACGAATGAACTCATATAGATCCAGTATTAATAACAGCAGAACCAATCTCCCAGTGGCCGCACATTTCTCCAGAGAAAACCACTCTATTGAAGATTTGCGGGTTGTGGTTTTAATGGGACATTTTAAGACGCAGGAGAAAAGGAAAGAATCAGAATACAAGTTTATGCAAAAATTTCAAACTCTGCAATTTGGAC
Source organism: Leptodactylus fallax (assembly GCA_947044405.1). Taxonomy (NCBI): domain Eukaryota; kingdom Metazoa; phylum Chordata; class Amphibia; order Anura; family Leptodactylidae; genus Leptodactylus; species Leptodactylus fallax. The sequence continues at coordinate 755,882 of CAMRHE010000414.1, forward strand.
TTAATATTCATGCCAGCTTCATGTCACACTATGTATATGACCTGTGAGGGTCACAAATCACCTCCTGATAGCAAACAGGAGACCTGACCTGACCTGTTGTAAATAACTTCTCTACTTAGATTGCATTTTGTTTTGGTTTTTTTTAAGGACTCTAAAATCCTTTGAAGACCATGTGTATAAAAATCTGTGAATTTTCAGTTCTTGTATCACACCATGTCTGATGAAGAGAGCCAGTACTCTTGAAAGCTTACTTATAAATATACTCAGTTAGCCTCTAAAAGGTATCGCCTGATTTCTTCACTCTTCCACTACTTTCAATGGCTAACACGGTACATTATTATACTACTATTTTCTTTTCTGAAAGACAAAGGACACATACAGTACATGCCTCCTCTATCTGGCTACTTGCACTGCACTGCACTGATCAGTAAAACTAAAAACCCACTATAAATACAAAAATCAACAGATTTATCTCTCTTAGTGACAAAATCCAATCCAGTGTGTTGGGGGCACCGCAACCATTGTTGCACTATAGAAAAGATACCGCCAACAGATATAGTCACTGAAAAGAAGCATTATACACAACTTTACATTCACTCTCAAAGACATATACCATGCAACAAAACATCCTGCAATGGCCCTTAGAAGGAAAAAAATCTATAATAATCCCATATAGTTTGCTGCAGAATAAAAAGACATTGGCAATAATGCTTCACTGATACAGATGACATAATATGCTACTTTTTCCTATTTGACACCAGGCCTCTTCAAGTACCCTCAAATTTCTCTTTGATTTGATCACTATAGAGTCCTGTCAAAGGAACTTTGCACATACACAATCACACCTCCATAAGCGTGCTATAAAAGATAGCATTCCACGTAAGATAATGTCATGCCCTCTAACATTATCTAAATTTTCTGGGTTGACACATGCTATCTGCTACACCATGCTTATGAATGTGTGACTATCTACAAAGTTCCTTCAGCAGGGATGTATATTGCTAGCCTTTATCATGTCGCCCACCACCTCCAACAACCTTTATACAGTCCAGTAGTCCTGAGTTGCTTGGTGCCTCAATCTATCATCATGTGTTTATACAATAAATGCTGGATTTTGATGCCTAATGGTGTGTAAAGACACCTGGTGACAAAGAGAAATAAATTACATATAGTGTCATCTGTATTACCGCAGTTAAGAGGATGTCTTTTTATTTTACAGCAAATCACTGTGCCATGTGGACCAATGTTTGTGTATGAAGTATGTTTTATAGCGTATGCATTTAAGGGTGAATATAAAGTACTGTATAATTCCTAGCTTTAGTGATTATACCTGTTGCTAGTATCTTCGTCTTCTGTAGAATTTTTTGGAGAAATTTGGATTTTGTCAAAATTGCTGATTATGATTGTACTGTATAGTGGTTTTTAACTGATTTTATAAATAAAAATTCACAGGGGTTTAACACTTGACATCCCCATTAATCAAATGTTCTCAGCAACCAGTGGCAGTGGAACTAACACAGAGAATGAAGCTCAAACCTCACCCCCAATTATCTAATATTAATGATCTATTTTAAGGATAGGTCATCAATATCTGTAACCCAAGAAAACCATTTAAGCTTTAGTTTTACTGATCACTAATAGCAGTGCTTGGTGTTAGAATTACTGAAGTAATAGTGTCGTGCCATGTACGAATATTGAACTTGCATATATTCCCATGTTATGACCTTTTAATGAATTTTAAACAAGCATGATGCTTTATTAAATCCCACAGGTAAGGCATTTTGAGGACATAAGAACCCTGTCATCAAACCATATACTAATACAGGTGTTGCTGTGGTTTGCACTATAAAAAATGCCTACTGGGGAATTTGTCTGGATTCCATTTACACTAATCACTCTGAAGACCTCCACTATATTAAGGCACCTGAAGTACAAGACAACTGGCATTGGCTGCATACACCACTTTCTGACTGCCTACATTAGTATCCGAGCATTTCTATTTAAGTTATAACTTTTCCAAACATACTAACCCTATGAGCACCTCATTGTCCCTTCCTTTCATGCCTTTATGTGCATATTAAAAATGAGAAACAGTCAGTTTAGGGAGTCTGGTGGAACCTGTAGACATAATGCCTGTGACTGATCCTGACAAAATTGACTGGTTGAGCTGACAACAAATGCATTTGGCTTTCATTAATCTTTTCAGTTAAGTAAAATTATTAAACTCTATCAAACTGTATGCTAATTCCAAATGGACGTTTTCTCTCTATCTAAAAAAATATTTTCTAAGGTACAAAGAACCCATTGATTAGGGAATAATTAATTCTTAGGAAAGGAATTTAATTAAACTTAATTATCCTGTAAAGTGGAATTTAATTCAATTAATGTCGCCTTTGGTATTTTAGCTAAGACTAACAAAAAGATATGATGTCATAGAATTTGCATAGAATATTTCTCTTATTAAAGTACAAAGGATCCATTTTACAGTAATTACACCAGAAATACAGTTTGTTGATGACGATATCATATTGTGGTGATTTTTTAAGTTTTTGACTTTGGCCAAGTAGTACACTTCTATAAAGTGTCAATGCGGGACCTTCCAGGGGCTGGTTACAAGGCAAGTAAGACACTGGAGGAGTGTGTGCAAGTTCACACTGGTGCTTTATTGGCAGGAGTTCACAGAGTCCATAACATAAATAGCTTCCAGCCGCAAAGGCAACACAAATCAGAACGGCTTGTTTTAGCCAAGTGGCAGAAAATCCAGCAACAGAAAACAGTCTTTTAAGACAGAAACAGTCCAGCAGGCTGACCAAGTTAGTTTGTCTCCACTTTCTGTCCTCCACACAGGCAGTGTGGTTGTGTCTCAGAGCCACCATCAGAAGAGGGGGCGAGAGAGAGACAAACCCTCCTACCTGGTCAGCGTTAAGGCTTCAACCTGGCTCTAACAAAACCCAGGTCCAGAGCTTTGAGCCCGGGTCTGTAATCGCACCCAAACCCTGGACATAAACTCCAGTCCATTACCTAGTGGAGAGGAGCCACCTTAGTGGGAAGTATCTTCCCTCCACAATCTTTCCCTCTGCCTGCCTACAAAAGTTTTTTTAACAATAATCACATCTATTCAGATTCAGCTTATACGCAAAATTGTTACACTGTCTTTTTTGGTCAAATATAATATGAGCTCAGTGCCGACTTTCTATCATTGAAAGAAATATTGCTTTACATTATCTTTCAAAAAAAATATATTACTAGTCTCAGCTGAGTTCCCTCACAGCATTATTGGGGCTAGGTTTCTTGACAGATGTGTAACCTGAATTTCCCCTATGACCACAAACTGGCTAAGTCTTGTGAACTTCCTGCTAATACAGCAATCCAGCTGTGAAGTCTTCAGATTCCCTGTAACTTCAACCTGGCAATGGTGTCTAGGCTACCCATGTTCCCCTATAACAGTAGTCTGCATGTAGTCTGGACTGTATAGTTTAGACCTCCCACTATAGTGGCATTAAGTATTTGCAGTTTATATCTTTCTCGATACCTGCACTAGTTAAGTAGTCTGGACTTCCCCCCATAACAGTTTGGATGCTTAGTCTATACCACCCCTTATTACAATAACAACTTGGATGTGTAGTCTAGATCAACCATTATAACAGCAGCTAGGCTAAATAGGCTGGATCACTTTCTATATCAGATGTGTAAAGCAGTATGGCTTTAGATCTGGACAGTCTTTTATTAACCCCTTCACACATTCTCATGTACCTGTACGTGGGAGAATGTGGTTAGTTACCACATCCCCATGTGCAGGTACGTGACGGTGATCGAGCGGGCTCAGAAGCAGAGCCCGTGCAATCACTGCAGGAGCCTGGCTGTATTTGACAGCCAGGCTCCCGCTGCAACAGCGGGGACCAGTGATAACACTGAGCCCCGCTGTTTAACCCTTAAGATGCCACGGTCAATAGCAACCGCGGCATTTTAAATGTTTGTTCGCGGCACTCAGTGCCACGGGCAGCATCGGGAGCGGGTGTTAGCTGTCAGTTAAGCTAACACCCTGCTCCTTAACCTCCGATCGCTGAGCGCCGATCGGGGTTTTTAACCCCTTGCATGCCGCGGTCAAACATGACCGCGGCATCCAAGGGATCCCGCCATGTTGACGCCCCCCGGCACCCCCGCGGCGAGATCGGGGGGTGCCGATATCTATAATATGCAGCCCGGGGTCTGGCCAGTGACCCCAGGCTGCCTGAAGCCCCCAGTACCTGGTTGATCCTGCCGGGACCTCTGGAAATCAGCCTGTGCATCTACATAGGCTGAATTCCTGTATAGACTGCAATACACGTGTATTGCAGTCTATAGTGCTGAATCAGACTGAGCAGACTATCGTTGGTTCAGGAGTTCTAGTGGGACATATAAAAAAAGTAAAAAAAAAAAGTAAAGTGTATGAAAACAATTAATTAATTAATTAATTAAGCAAGGAAATAATTATTTTTCGCTATTTTGCCTTAAAAAAAATGCTTTAAAAAGTGATCAAAAAGTTATATGTACCCCAAAACAGTACCAATAAAAAGCACAGATCATCCCGCAAAAAAATAGGCTCTCAACCAACTCTGTCAACCAAAAAAAAGATGGTGATGCAAGAATAATTGATTTCTTTCCACAAATGGGTTTTTGTTTTGAAAAACTAGTAACCCATAAAAAAACAATATAAATGAGGTATTGCTGTAATTGTACCGAACCGCAGAATAAATGTAACATGTTACTTATGTTGTACACTGCATGGAGAAAAAATTAAAAGGTAAAAAGCATTACCAGAATTGATGTTTTTTTTTTTTAATCCACCAAGAAAGAGTGAATAAAATTTATTCTATAAGTTATAGGCACCCAAAAATGGTGTCATTACAAAATGCATCTCATACCGCAAACAACAAGCCCTCATATGGCTACATCACCAGAAAAATAAAGAAAATATAGCTCGTACAATGTGAAGACAAGAACCCCAAAAATCGCCAAATCATTAAAACAAAACTGGCTGTGTCAGGAAGGAAATGTATAATCTGTGCGAGCGTATATCAGGAGACACCCCAGATTTAGAGCTTACAAGGGAAAATAAACCAGAAGTGACCCCCAGAGTGACCCCCCCAATCATAGGAGCTACTGGGGATATAGTAGGGAGTTTGGTGTTCCCAATGTACACCGCACAGCTTACATATTCACTCTTCACCATCCACTGTGCATTCACGTCTGAGATACTAATTCTCACTACACCCCTGATAAATTCTTTGAGGGGTGCAGTTTTCAAAATGCGGTCACTCCTTTGGGGATTCCACTTTACTGGTACTTTAGAGGCTCTGCAAACATGACATGGCGTCCAGATACCAAACATCTGAATATACACTTCAAAAGCCACATAGCGTTCCTTCCCTTCTGCGCCCTAATGTGTGCCCAAACTGCAGTTTATACCCACAAGTATGACACTGGTGTACCCGGGATAACGTACATAATGTCATATGTGGGTATAAACTGCTGTTTGGGCACAGACAGGAAGGAGCGCTATTTTGGTTTTTGGAGCACAGATTTAGACGGTTTGCTTTTTGGACGCCATTGCACTTTTGAAGTTGCTGAAACACCAGTAAAGTGGAATCCCCTGACATGTGACCCCATTTTGGAAACTACACCCCTGAAGGAATTTATCCAGCAGTACAATGAACATTTTTAACCCCCAAATGTTGCATTAATTAAGTTTCCAGAAATGAATACGCAGCTGATGATAGGAGAAAATGACAATTTTTCCAGGAATACGCCATTTCAGTGTGTAATACGTTGTGTCTGGCTTGTATCACAGACAAATGCTCCAAAAGCTGTTGTGCCCAGGATACCCGCTTAACAGTTTTAGGAGTGTGTGTCTCTGATGACTCAACCTGGGCGCAACATATTGGGCACCGAAATGGCATGTTTATTTAAAAATGTCAATTTTCCCTTTGTACATTAATTTTCGAGAGGCACTCTTGGCCTCAAAATGATAATACCCCTTGATAAATTCTTTGAGGGGTGTAGTTTCTAAAATGGGGTCACTTTTTTGGGGTTTCCATTGTACTGGTACTTTAGGGGCTCTGCAAATGCGACATGGTACCTGAAAACTATTCCAGCAAAATCTGCCCTCCAAAAGCCAAATAGCGCTCTTTCCTTTCCAAGCTCCACCATGTACACATACAGCACTTTACAATCATATATGGGGTATTGCCATGTTCAGGAGAAATTGTGTAACAAACTTTGTGGAGCTTTTTCTCCTTTATCCTCTTGTGAAAATAAAAAAATTGGGACTAAATTGATGGTTTATTAGAAAAAAAGTAATTTTTCATCTTCAAGTCCCATTGTTAATAAAATCTGTGAAACAGCTGTAGGGCCAAACTGCTCACTATATCCCTTGATATGTTCTGTGAGGGGTGTAGTTTCCAAAAGGGGGTCACTTTTTGGGGTTTCCATTGTATTGTTACTTTAGGGGCTCTGTAAATGCGACATGGCACCCGAAAACTATTCCAGCAAAATCTGTCCTCCATAAGCCAAATAGCGCTCTTTCCATTCCAAGCCCACCATGTACCCATACAGCAGATTATGACCACATATGGGGTATTGCCGTGTTCAGGAGAAATTGTTTAACAACCTTTGGGGAGCTTTTTCTCTTTTAACCCCTTGTGAAAATGAAAATTTTGGGGATAAAGTGACATTTTAGTAATTTTTTATTTACACATCCCAATGTTAATACAATCTGTGAAAAGGCTTTTGGGTCAAAATGCTCACTATACCTCTAGATAAATTCTGAGAGGTGTGTAGTTTCCAAAATGGGGTCACTTTTAAGGGGTTTCCATTGTATTGGTACTCTAGGAGCTCTGCAAATGAGACATGGCACATGAAAACTATTTCAGCAAAATCTGCTTTTCAAACACCCTGTGTCGCTCCTTCCCTTCCGTTCGCTGCCGTGTGACCAAACATCAGTTTACACTTACATGTGGGGTATTTCTGTGCTCGGGAGAAATTGCATAACAAACTGTGAGATACATTTTCTCCTTTAGCCCTTTCTGAGTGTGTTCATTTTAGAGCTAAATGAATGTATTATTGAAAAAAAATGAAATGTCTAAATTTCACCTCCATATTGTTTTAATCCTCGTGAAATGCTTAAAGGGTTAACAAACTTCCCAAATGCTGTTTTGAATTATATGAGGGGTGCAGTTTTGAAGTTTCATGGGGGTTTCTAATATATAGGGATTTATAATCCTCTTCAGAACTGAAGTGGTTCCTAAAAAATTAGTTTGAGAAATTTTCTTGTAAATCTGGAAAATAGCTGTTACACTTGTAAGCTTTATAATGTCCAAAATAAATTAAATGACAATTAAAAGATGATGTCAATATATAGCAGAGATATGGTAGATAATATTTATTAACTTATTTGGGTGGCATGACTATCTGTTTGAAAAGCAGAGCATTTCACATTTTGAAAATTGCGATTTTGTTTCCAAATTTCCATCAAATTTCCTATTTTTTTATAAATAAATACAAAAATATTGATCAATGTCTACCACTAACATGAAGTACTATGTCTCACGAAAAAACTATCTCAAAATCACTTGTGCAAGTTAAAGCATCTTAAAGTTATTGCCATATAAAGTGACATATGTCAGTTTTGAAAATTAAGGCCTGGTCATTATTAATGCACTTTTGGGCTCAGACCTGAAGGGGTTAAATGACTTTGGTTGCATAACGTGGATTAACTCTTAAATCCCCTGACTCTGTTGTCTGGATTGCCACCATGACAGAAATGTAGACGGCTATTTGTAAAGCTGTTATAAGACAGCATGCAGACCATCTGCTTTAAATAATAAAGTTGGTTGCTGTAAATCAGTCTGGTTATGTATTATACTTTATTATTTAAAGCAGATATATAGGGAAGCACATTAAGCCAACATAATAACAGCATATTACAGCTACAGGTCTATACTACAAAAGAATTGAGATTTTGCTACTATGAGTGCTGCTCTCTACTATGCCATGAATCCAGCTGTATTCATGGGCAGAGCACCTACACTGCCTCCCCACCACACCTTTGACTGTGACTGGCAGGCTGCTGTGTATCCATACAGAAAGAACAGCAGCAGTAGTAGCAGTAGCAGCAGTAGTAATAGTAGTACAGACCTGCAGCTATAATATACTGTCCTTATAAATGGCAGTATATTAAGCTGACTGACACTTTAATGTAGTTTTTACTAAAATATGCTTTAGGAGGCAAAACAATTTGTAAACAATTTTAAAGTATATTATCAATTTGTTTATTATTAGGCTGGGCTACAATGTGGTAAACTAATTTTAAAGTGCTCCCATATTTTAGTACTGTACAAACAGATTTTTATTTTGCTCCGCTGTGTTTGATTTTCTTTTCCAAAGATACCAACCATAAAGTCAAGTACAATTCAGAAAGGACCAATAAAAACAAAAATATGACATTTCATATATGCAGTGCCAAGTAAAACATTGTTTTGCTTTAACTCTTTATAAGGCACAGTAAAAACATAAAAACATTTCCAGTCTATTTTTTCCTTATTCTGTAATCTTAAGAAAGAAAAACTAAGAACAAGTACAGTTTTGAACAATTTTGTACACATTAATGTAACTGTAAATTTTCTTGTCACATTAACACTATAGAAAGAGGAAGATCTCCTGCACCACTTGCTTCTATCATGTTTGCCATGGTCCAATCCTCTCTATGAGCATCACAACATAAAAAAGGAAAATTCATGACATTGGTATTTCAAATAAAACGTAAACTTTATTTTGTTATCATTAAATGCCTCTAATGATAAGGAACGACATGTTATGTTTTATTTTGAAGACCAGCATCTTGAAACACCAGAGATAGTAAACTAATACTGCTGTTTACCTATTTGTCAGATGAAGGTGTTTCTTTTCCTTCAACCACTGATGTTCATGTGTAGCTGCTGCTTCTGCATCCCTAAAGCTAAAATGTATAGCAACATTTTTCTTAAATCTGGAGATAGATAGATAGAAGGAAGGAAGGAAGGAAGGAAGAAAGAAAGAAAGAAAGAAAGAAAGAAAGAAAGAAAGAAAGAAAGAAAGAAAGAAAGAAAGAAAGAAAGAAAGAAAGAAAGAAAGAAAGAAAGAAAGAAAGAAAGAAAGAAAGAAAGAAAGAAAGAAGATATTTTCTCTGGAGGATTTTGGACCATCTATACAAATTGGAAATGTATTTCAATGGATGCATGACTAGATTCACAGCAGGATACCTGTAATCAGTTCACTTCCACAGGAAGCCACCACTAACCTGTGATTTTTTTTTATACGGGACAAACTCTAGAACATATAGAGAGACAGATATTTCACATTAGATTCAACCTTCATAGTAATATAAAACTTATAATAAACATGATATGTCAAATAGTGTTTTACTTGCTCTTTAAAATTTTGATATAGAGTGTTTCACAACTTGGAAAATTTCCTGGGAAAACTAGCTTCCAATTGTATTAAATTAGAGGTGAACAAAAAGGTTGCTCTTTTAGGAGAACACTCCATAAACACACACTGTGCAATTGATTTCTTTATGATATATGATCCCAGGGACTAGGAACATAAAAACAGATCCATTTACTATGGATTGGAAAACATGTGTCTCTGTCTTTTTTTCCCAACAAGGCTTAATATATATTTTAAAAAGAACTATTTCAAAAAAGTGTCTCATTCTTACAACAGTAGAAAAGTATACATGCCTGAAAATGTAACTGTTATGTTGAAACACAGTTTTTTTCCCCCCATGAATGTGATTTTTACGGTTCTTTAGTAATGTACATGCATACTGTATCTCTCAGCAGTCATTCTTCAGCTGATGTGGGAAATTAATGGTAATGTCTGATCTGACAAAGAAAATTGTTCTGTCAATGTAGTTATTGAAAAAGTGGCATTAAAGATACATTGATATTTTAAAGTCCATTAGAAAAGACAAATAATTAACTCTGATGTTAAGTCTTCAGCGATGGGAACAGGGATTTTATCTTTGCTCATTTACGTGGGTGGTGATACCAGCATTTAATTTGATTGTCACCTGTGAAGTCAGAAAATATTTTTACTCTAGAATAACAGTATGTGAATAACATCTCATAATATATTTTTTTTTCCTTTCTTTGTATCAGTTTAGCAAATGTTTTATGAATTTAAATTGTTTTTTTTTTTTTTTACAGAAAAAAGTGCTCATAAGGGATCTAATGAAACCACCAAGTTCCTGAGAATGAATTAGCCACAGGTCTAGTATAGTACTAAGTCCCCTTTGCTGCTACTCCCTTACTATTTCCCCATCCAGTGGTGTCCAGTAGCTGCACTGTGGAGAGAAATCCTAAAAGGGGCCTGCAGCCCCTTTAAGGATTGATTTGGGTCCCAGAGTTCAGATCTCTACTGATCACAAAGTGATGGTTTATCCTATTGATATGCCATCGCTTAAACAGTATGATGCTACTTAAACAGAAAGCAAAAAAGAACAATGGCAGGGGCTACATATATATATATATTAGTAAAGTCAAGCAATAAACTAAAAACTCTTGTCTACTGTTGTTGCAAGAAGTTTCAATAACTATGTAAATGATCACAAGAAACTGGAAATAAAGACAAGTAGCATTCTAACACTTGTAGAGTAGTCAGCAGAAAATTACCAGACACAAGCTTTTTGCTTTGCTGACTGGAATCCAAAACCCCTTTCCGACATGCACCTTGATAGTAAGGCAGATCTTGGGTCTTTAAATATGGCGCCTGTTGAGAAGCTGAGTGGGCGCCATAATGTTGGCCTCCACTGCTTTCTGGTCACAATGGCAACTTAGAGCCTTCTGAAGTCTCCAAGGCCCGCCACTGGACTTCACTTATTACGATCTGTCCATGGCAGGTTTCAATAGTTGTACAGCAATTTTTCCATAGACTGTAATACAGTTGTATTGAAGTCTATGGTATAAGTGATCTGCTGATTGCTGGTTCAAGCCCCCTGGGGGTAGGGTTAAAAAAAATTAAAAATATTTAAATCAAAATCTAAAAATGAAAACATCTCCCTACCATAGAATTGATATACAATAAACATATTAGATATCACTGCATCTAAAAATGCTCAAAAAATAAAAATATAAATATATTTATCCTATATGGTGGAACTGCAGTGGTAGAAAAATTCAAAACTGCCATTTTTTCACCATTTTGCCATTCCAAAAAGTAAAAATACACCGCTGTCACATGGGTGTAAAAACTACATAAATTTGGCATAGCTGTGATTGTGCTGACCTGAAGAATATAAGGAATATATCATTTTACTGAGCAGTGTATGCCATAAAACAAAATCTGTAAGAAAATGGTGCAAATGCACTTTTTTTCTCATTCCACACAATTCTGAATTTTTTGCAGCTTCCCAGTACATCGGATCTGTCACCAAGTACAAAATACTAAAAGCCATACATCATTTGATTCTCGCTGTGCCCCTGATCAATTTGGTGTCTTTCTTTTTAAAATTCGTCCACCCGTTCAAAAAATATGACCCTTGAATAGCTCTGATTTTGTAAGGTTCCCACCCACATAGAGAATCAGAGCAAGTTTACATGTAATCTTCCAGTAGTCATATTTTTTGAATGGGTGGATAGATTTTAAAAAGAAAAGCACCAGATCGTTCAGGGGATCAGCAAGAATCAAATGATATATGTTATTTATAGCATTTTCTACTTGGTGACAGGTCCTCCTTAAATGCAAAGTGTCATCGTGAAGTTCAATTTGTCTCACAAAAAATAAGCCCTCATACTACTCTATGAACAGAAAATAAAAATGTTTTTTGGAGGATGGGGAGTAAAAAACAGAAATGCAAAAATGAAAAAATGGCATACCATGTATGCGGGTTTTCTATGGACCCTGACGAGCATTATAATTGGATTTAAAGGGGATGTCTAGTTTCAGACCAAGATTGAGAGACAAATATATTGTTTGCAAAATAAAAGGTTATACAATTTTCCAATACATGTTTTAGATCAATTCCTTGCAGTTTTCTAGATCTCTGCTTGCTGTTATTCATTCTGCTTACTGTCAGTGGATAAAAATCAGTCCATAGTCATGTGATATACAATCTGTGGTCATATGATGAACACTCAGGTGAACACCTTTATATATTTACAGCACAGTAATCAGACATCTGCCTGGTAACGAGCTGTTCACCTGTTTGGTCATCCCATCACCATGGACTAACTTTATCCACTGGAAGTAAGCAAAATGAATGACAGCAAGCAGTTTTTAATAACTTTTTATTATTAATAATTAAAATTATTATTATAAATAACTTTTTATTATGCAAACAATATCATTAGCCTCTCAATAATGGACTGAAACTGGGTAACCCCTTTAAATAAGGGAATTTTGGATTACAGCTAGCAAAGCTCTTGTGTCTGGTAGAGATGGTCGACCCTCTGAAGATCAGTGTCGTTTCCAGGTTCGGGTCACCTGGGTCCCAGATTTACTTTGGGTTGAACAAGTTCGGATAGAACCGGAAGTAAAATTATTATACTACTATTATAAAAAAACATTTATACTCACCATCCCTCAACTCTTTTGTGCCTCTTTGCATATGACACTATGACGCTCGGCATTCCCTGTGATTGAGCCTCAGTGGTTACCCTGGGCACATGACATCACCAAGGAGCCCGAGAGAGAGCATCGGATGCTGCGAGGAAGCCCAAAATAGGTGAGGAATAAGTGAGTATAAATGTTTTTTTATTTTTTTGCTTACCTTTCCCTGAGCCTCCACCTATTATTGGAGTCTAAAGAGACCCCAGAGTATAATAATTTACCAGAATGCATGTTGCGGTGGCCATTTTAGTTTATCCGAGACAAATCACCAATTGCTTATTTTTGTTAAAACCAAATAATTTGGAATATTCGGGTCGAACTCGGCTCGTAATGAGTAGAGTGTCTGGTGATTTTCTGCTAGATACTCTGCAAGTTTTCTACTTATCTTTATATAATAAGACAGAAATTTTTCTAATGATATGTCATGAGGGCAAATACCATAAAATACTGATTGCCTGGATTCTTCAAGACAAGAGCTATCAGAATTGTATTGTATTTTTCCAGTATATTTTTCTACATTAAAGTTTAAGGAACTGTAACATAACAATATGTAGCTAATGTAGGGTACATATAAGCCAAACCAAAGACACTCATCTATAACCAATATTGTTTTGTGATTCTCAGGTTTTTTTTGTTTTTAAACTCCTGGTTGGATTCTTTCAAATAGGATAACCAGATAGGGGGGATTTGACACAGTCTTATGAATTGTCAGTGTGTAATCTTATTACAATAGTAATAAAAATGCATAAGAGTATGTAAAATAAGGTAACATAGGTAGCGGCATGCCAGTTTGTGTATCTACGGTATTAGCCAGAGTGAGATAATCAAGTTGGGACGGCCTACATCATTAGAGGGCACCTCCGGCATCCCACAGGGCTTAGCACTTCATAACCCAGGTGAGTGTGGGAAGGGGAATCCCTTCTTAACACTAGAAGTCCCAGAAATTTCGAGCTCCCCCTTTAAGTCCTGAAAGAGGGTCAAATGACCCTTAGTCCAAACTGACAACTCTGATGGCTCCAATTAGCATTTCCTTTCATTTGTAAATGTGGCCATTGTCTGAGGAATCTGCAGGGGGGAATTGTGTTGATCCACCTCAGGTCTTGTAAGAGAGTGTAAAGAAAAGAATGTAAGCTGCTCCTGAGTGTCTGTCCACCCCCCAGCTGCATTGTTGTGCTGGGAATATTTGCTAACACCTTAGCAAATTTGCATGCAGCCTTTTGTGCTGTGGGGGATGTGACTGCTTCTCAAAGTAGTCTGCGACTTGAAATCAAAGTACATCTGTAATGTCCTCCCATATCTTGGCAAGGACCCCAGTCGTCCCAGCGGGGAGAGACTGTTCGAAACTGTAGTGATGAGGCTGATGGAATCATTCATGGACAAGGGCAGAACTGTAACCACGAACAATTTCTTTACATCATTGTCACTTGCACAATGACTGCTTAGCCGGAAAACCACTATCCTCGGCACAGTCAACAAGAGTCGCCGGGAAATTCCTCAATCCGCTAGACAGATGGACCGCACTGAATTCACCACTCAGGTGTTTTCAACCACTGATGCCACACTGACAGTGTATGCACCCAAACGAAAGAAGGCCGTCTACATTCTCAGCAGCATGCACAGCGTGGTTGAGACTAAGGATACCAACAAAAGGAAGCCAAACACGGTCACACAATACAACCACACAAAGTGCGGTGTGGATGTAATGGACCAAATGGTGCGGGAGTACAGCGTGCGTGCAGGAACACGGAGATGGCCAGTCACCGTGTTCTACAACATGATTGACATGGCAGCACTGAATGCTCATGTTCTTTATCAGGCATGCACTGGGGTGCAGGAGAGACGGGTGGACTTCCTGGTGAGCTTGCAAAAGAGTTAGGTGGCTCTCATGTGACTGAAAAGAAGGCACGCAAGGAGAAACTCCTTCGGCAACAACCTTCCACACCCAGCCCTGGCAAAAGGGTGAAGTGTCAGGTCAACCATCGATGCACGAACAATTGTGCAACTGAGAGATGTGTTTACTGCTACAAATACACGTGTGGCAAATGTACCAGGGACATACCCAGGCAGTGCCAGGTATGTTCCGACAGTGCAGACTGCTGAGTGAGTGCTGAAATGCTAGTCACACAAGAAGGACATGCCACTCACACACACACACGCAGCCCCCCACAGCAGCCTATTGTAAATATGTGTGGAATTGTTTTATTCCTTGTAAATAAAAAGCATAGAAACAAATAACAGTTGTTCTTTTGTATATTTACATTTTTGTATATTTAGATTCAAGTCAATGGGTGCAGAAAAAAAAAAAAAAAAAATTGCAAAAAAAATCACAGCTACTTGCGATATTTTTGTGATCTGTCCCATTGGTCATATAGATCACTCCTCTGGGATTTTTTCGCACAAAAAAAATCGCCAAAAAAAAAAAAAATTGCAGGAAAATCGCACCTATGAAAAAAATCGCACGAAAAAAAAATCGCAGGTGTGCTTGGTGCCATTGAAATACATTGGCAAATCGCAGAAAAAAAATTGCATCGCATTGCGATGCGATTTTTGCGCAATTTTTTTTCGCTAGTGTGCTTGAGGCCTTAGACCAGGGGTCGGCAACCTATGGCACGCGTACCACTCTTGGCACGCGAGGCTTATTCCCCTGGCACGGCAGCGGACTCCTCACCCAGCAGTTTCGATCGGACCAAACACGGCCGAAACGAAACTGCTATTATTATACTGTGGGGTCTCTTCAGACCCCCGAGTATAATAAGCGGAGCCCCCGGGGAGATGATCAAACATAAAAAACAATGTACTCACTATTCCACGCTCCGCAGCCGCTCTGTACTCTTCGGGCGCTTCTGCCTGCAGGGGCCACTATAGAGCATAATACCGTGTGCAGGGACCACTATGGGACATATACCGTGTGCAGGGGCCACTATGGGACATATACTGTGTGCAGGGGCCACTATGGGACATATACCGTGTGCAGGGGCCACTATGGGACATATACCGTGTGCAGGGGCCACTATGGGACATATACCGTGTGCAGGGGCCACTATGGAGCATAATACCGTGTGCAGGGGCCACTATAGAGCATAATACCGTGTGCAGGGACCACTATGGGACATATACCGTGTGCAGGGGCCACTATGGAGCATAATACCGTGTGCAGGGGCCACTATGGGACATAATACCGTGTGCAGGGACCGCTATGGGACATATACCACGTGCAGGGGCCACTATGGGACATATACCGTGTGCAGGGGCCACTATGGGACATATACCGTGTGCAGGGGCCACTATGGAGCATAATACCGTGTGCAGGGGCCACTATAGAGCATAATACCGTGTGCAGGGACCACTATGGGACATATACCGTGTGCAGGGGCCACTATGAAGCATAATACCGTGTGCAGGGGCCACTATAGAGCATAATACCGTGTGCAGGGACCACTATGGGACATATACCGTGTGCAGGGGCCACTATGGAGCATAATACCGTGTGCAGGGGCCACTATGGAGCATAATACCGTGTGCAGGGGCCACTATGGAGCATAATACCGTGTGCAGGGGCCACTATGGAGCATAATACCGTGTGCAGGGACCGCTATGGGACATATACCGTGTGCAGGGGCCACTATGGAGCATAATACCATGTGCAGGGGCCACTATGGAGCATAATACCATGTGCAGGGGCCGCTATGGGACATATACCGTGTGCAGGGGCCGCTATGGGACAAATACTGTGTGCAGGGGCAGCTATGGGACAAATACCGTGTGTAGGGGCCGCTATGGGACATAATACCGTGTGCAGAGGACGCTATGGGACATAATACCGTGTGCAGGGGCCACTATGGAGCATAATACCGTGTGCAGGGGCTGCTATGGGACACATACTGTGTGCAGGGGCAGCTATGGGACAAATACTGTGTGTAGGGGCCGCTATGGGACATAATACCGTGTGCAGGGGCCGCTATGGGACAAATACCGTGTGCAGAGGCTGCTATGGGACATAATACCGTGTGCAGGGGCCACTATAGAGCATAATACCGTGTGCAGGGGCCGCTATGGGACATATACCGTGTGCAGGGTCTGCTATGGGACATATACGGTGTGTAGGGGCCGTTATGGGACATATTGCTGTGTGCAGGGGCCGCTATGGGACAAATACTGTGTGCAGGGACTGCTATGGGACAAATACTGTGTGCAGAGGCAGCTATGGGACAAATGCCGTGTGCAGAGGCAGCTATGGGACATATACCATGTTGAAGGGGCCGCTATGGGACATAATACCGTGTGCAGGGACCACTATGGGACATTATTCTGTATAACGGTGTGTTTTCTATATTAAGGATGTGTTTTTGCACAGAAAACTCCGGCTTTGTTTTTTTTTTGTGCAAAAATGCACCAGTTTTACTTTGAATGAAAAAGTTCCAAATATAGCTGCATCCAGATACATAGTGTGTATTCACCATAAGGATGCCGCCATACGGGGCTCCTGGACACAATAAATTTACCACTAATTGGGGGCTGCACATGGACTTTCATTGCTTCTAATCAGAAAGTACAGGAGTGTCCCAGGAAATAGCAGTAAACGCATGTGTCCTAAAGCATCTGGTGGCAGCACTTCTGTGTTATGGTTTGTGGTATATGACTTTAGTTTAGGGGTCGTCAGACTTACAATTATTGACCGGCACTCCGAGTACCTCATCTTTGATTTTTTTATTAAAATCGGCACGCCGAACAAAAAAGGTTGCCTACCCCTGCCTTAGACAAATGCTTCTGGTCATTACTCACAGCTGTACCTTGCTCTAAAATTTCTAATTCTATTTAAAATATATAAAAAATGATTAATTGTTTCAGTGCTTTTTTGCTCAACTAAAACTAAACTTAATACAATATGTATAGTCTTTATATTATCAAATACAATAAACTGAATAGAACTAACTAGACACTAAATGGCTAAACTCAATGGAAAACAACAACCTCCTGTGGTGTGACAGTAATGGCCTTAATTACAGAACAAAAGACGGTGATTATAGGATGTTAGATAAAATCCTTCAGGTCATTCGACCCGTCTCTGGGTTCCAAAGGTAGAAATGTTAAATGACCCCTCTCTGGGACTTCTAGTGTTAAAGGGGGGAAGAGTTAATGACTATTTAACTACCCCAAAAGTGGGGGATGTTTTTACACACCATTGGGTTTGTGTATGCAACTCTTCCACCACTGTGGTTATTTGCACTGTTTACACTGTGTTGACCCATAACTATGGGCTACATCTCTTTGATCTTTTTGGTCTTATTTACTGTACATTAGTTATGTCGCCTGATGACTGGAGCAGAAGTACCAAGAAATGCATAGAGACTGCCATTGCCATTGTCAGGGTGGGAGTCAATTGCGTGGAGTAGAGGGACAGTACATCAGGGGCATCATAGGGATTATTTGCCTTGCTGTTTCTGTACAATATTGTCTGCCATTATGCTGACTCCCAATCAACTCATGGAGTAAGATCCATCCTTTTCTTGCCTATATGCAGGTAGTTGCTCTATATATAGTGTATTAATCGGTACACATATGAATTTAGATATTTTAGGGGTTTGTCTATTGTAACTGGTTTATTAAACATTACGTTTTGTTTTCTTATCAGTGCTGTGCTGTTAAATAACATAAACATTTACAATACAACATAGTTTGGTACGTGTGCACATTTGCATATCCAGAGAGCTAACAGTAACACCATCTTTGGAAGAAACAGCCTCCAAACATTTCTTGTAGTCAGTCGTATAGTCGTGTTAGGATTTATTTTTCCACTCATCCCCGCAGAACACTTCTAGTCTAGAAACATTTTTTAGTCATCTTGCATGCACACAGATCTTCAGTAACAATCAAGTCTGAAGCATAAATTTGTATCGTATTCTTGATTTAATATCCACACCATTTTAAGCTGGTTTCTTTACTAAGTGTCTTCCAGGATTTGCTGATATTTAGAATATTCCATTCTTCCCTCATTGTTCACACATTATTTTCAGAGCCACTGGCTGCGACACAATGCTGGAGCATAATACACTTACTGTGCTTCACAGCTGACAAGGTGTACTTTTAAAAAAAAACGTCTTTCCCTTTTTTTTCTCCTAACATATCTTTGATTGTAGTCAAAGAGCTCAATCTTTATTTTATCAGAGCAGCAGCTGATTTCATAATGTCTCTGGTTATGTAAGCATTTTCTGACTTTTGTGTACAGACGACAGGTAAGGAATGTGACATGTAGATTATGTTTGCAGAAGCAATGCTGTTGAGTAGACTAATGCATTACTGCACCCTTATAGTTATTTCAGATTGTTTGGAAGTGCTGGCCAATTATGTTTTGTTTTCATTTGATTAATGCATTACTAAGCAGTGATTTTTCTTTGTCTTTGAGCATACTGAGATATTTTATTCTCAGTCTTCCAGATATTTTCTTCACTTCCCCCCTAACTTCCATTTTCTAATGAAATTTGGGCTGGAGACCCACATTGAGGTTTTGTTGCAAGTTTTGCTGCTGTTTTTGAGCCAAAGCCAGAAGTGGAAGGAGGAGGGTCCTTTTGTTTCCTGTTCCTTTTTTTAATTCACTTCTCAATTTGGCTCAAAAAAATAAAAAGCTGCAAAATCTGCAACAAAGAATGCAACAAAAATGCAATGTGTATCTTCAGCCTCAGAAATCTTTCTATTGCCTTCTACTACTTCTTCTAAGATTAATTATCTATAGCTTTAGATCCATAGTTAGCTCTTCAGGGAGCTCATGTTTGTCGAGTGCACAATGCCCTAAAATGATTGGAGTCCAGCATCAAAGTATATATAAATATCGGCTTTGTTCATTTACATGCGACATACTCCACAATACAGATCAGTACGCAGACACAGGAGCAGGGATCCTGCAGGCTTCAACTGCAGTGCTCGGCTCCAAGACACAACAATCCACAATACAAGCAGGGTGGCACTCATGATTACTGAAGCATAGCTTTATTTGCGCATCACAGCAAAATACTGAGAGATTTAATGTTAACAATCGAAAAGATACCCAAGCATTTTAACGTGCTATTTTTTTAATAAATTTTTCTATATGTGTTTTAATGTATATGTAGGCCTAATTATCCTCCATATAACGAACTCACAAGTTTTAGGCCGAGGCCGCTCCTTGCAGAAAAGCTGTTTTTTGTTGTTGTTTTTTTGCCAGGAGTGTATTTGGCAGAAGAGAGAAGTATAAGTGCTTCCTTTATATTTCCCAATCTCTTTGAAAACCCTTTTGGCTTCAGATATGATGCAGATTTTCCATCTGGATTTTTGTATGGAAAGTCTGTGGCAGGGCACATATTAAATGTTATTATATTTTAACAAATCTGATTCTGATTCATTGTGGCAAACTATCCACTTGGAAACTGACCTGTGCTGTGCATTTTATACCTAGAATATGTCAATTTCTTCTGTAGAGTTTCACAGCTCAAAAAACTGCAACAAAATCTGCAACAAAAAAAGCTTCATTTCCACAACGTGGGGCGTTAGCCTAAAATGGCAGCATTAGGACATGTGAGGCTGGGTTTACACTGTGTGTGCACTTTTGAAAAATGCATACGGTTTTTCTATAGAAATATATGCATTATGGTTGGTGCTTTTGAGGACAACAGCACTGTGTAAACCCACCCTAAGGCTCCATTCATACGACCACGGTACAAAATGGCCGTCAGAAACGGGGGCGACTGTTTTCACGGATCCCCCATATATTTGAGTGTATGGAGGGGTCAGTGAAAACAGACAAATATAGGACATGACCTATATTTTCTTGGTCTGTTACAATGGATGATCAAAATAATGGTCATGTTAATAGCCCTGTGCACTTGAATTAAATTTAATGGTGCCGTGTGACGTCTATTAAAAAAATGGACGCCACATGGTCATTATTCACTGTCGTGTGAATGTAGCTTAATAGAGAGAGAAAGGTGGATGATTTTCTCATCTCAGAGTCAGAAATCCTTTAATAATCATTTGGATGCCATTTACCACTTTTGCTAGATATGACTCTTCAAATGAGCACTATAGTAACAGACTATGCAACATATGTTTATTTTGTTTTATTCTTGTATATCTCTGATTTTTCTCTTCCTACATATGTCTTGACTGAGAATTTTATCTTCCTACATGCTGTCAGTGAGAAGAATAGAGTATTATATAATTAAATGCTACCAGTAATAAACATAATGATGTGACCCTTTCTATCTGCAAATCTATAATAGTAAGAATGCCCTTAGCAACTGAAACATTGCTCCATCTAAAACTCTTTTATGCGCAGTTTGACTTCACGTCATTCATTTATACAGTTAGGTAAAGTATTTTCCAGTTCATTTGCCAGAAGCAGTTATGGTTATTCAACTGAAAACATGAAATGATAGAAAGACTGCAGTCATGAAAACAAAGTTTTTGCATCTCCAATTGATACATTCCTTTAAGATATCACTCAAACATAGTTTATTACTACATTGGATTGAAACATTTATCCCCACTGCTATACCACATAACACACCAATACGTTAACATGTAAAATGTAAGGGCCCCAGGTAGCATTTTTATTAGCTTATATGGATAACTATAGAGGCAACTCATTACAAGGATTGCATTCCAGATGTCATTAACAAGTAAGAGTCTGACATTTCAAAGAAAAAGCTATAAAAACATAAAGGAAAGCTACAGGCATTTAGTATGAGTATAAACTTAAAGTAGCTCATAAGCATATCACATATGAAAAAATTTGCTGTATTATGCTATCCAATAGGAAATTTGTACACACTTATCTGTATGGACCAATGCTCCTGTATTTTGTTATGTGGATGGAATTACTACAGCTTAAATGACAATTGTATTCTAAGGTGTTGCTACAATTATCAGACAGATTTGTAAACTTTGTTCACACAACAGCAGGGAGTTAAAGGGGTTGTTTCATTAAAGTATTCATTGTATCCCCTATTTACAGGATAACTGATAAGTGTCACACTGCTTTGAGTCCGATCACAGGGTCTCCAACAATGAATAGAATGAGGGACTGAAAGTGACCAGCAACCCTATAGTAGTGAACGGAGCGTCTGTCACATAGAGGAGGCATGGGGAACATGGATACCATGCTCTTTTACATCTGCTGAATCAAGTGCAGCATTCAAGGAAAACTGTACATATTTTTTTCCCTCATACTGTGAAAACAGCTAAAAAACACAAATTCCAATATGTAATTCTTATCTTGGTACTGGCATTCACTGGCATTCCTTCAGTCAGCCCAAAAAGGGTCCATAAACTGACGCACTAAGTCTTTTTTATTATATTTTGTAGGCTGACTGCTGGGCAATATTAGTAGGTCCTAGGTTAAAAATTAAACATTGAGAATGTGCATCATTTTACCTACACCTCCAATGGGGTTTCCATGGTCACAGATATCTCCCAAGGAAGCATGCAGAACTGGAACATTATGTAGCATAGAAGCTGGACAAACTCTTTCGAACTCTAAATTGGGTTGTTATGAGTTCAACCATGATTATTCCAATCAGAGATATTTACAATAATGACAACTACATCGCAACCAGGCACAACTTGGTGCATCTAGGTTGAATTAAAATTGTTCCAACTTGCAATACATATGCATAGTAAGTGATGCATAGCATCACTTTTCAGAAAAAGGCCATGACTTAAATGTAACAAGATGCACCAAAGCAAGCCATGAAAAAGTTTGTAGACTGTCTAAAGATATTCCAGATTTATCATCCACTGTGATAAATCTGGTGCATTTTAGACTGCCTGTCTAACTTTTAGTAAATCTGGGCTAGTAATGGCTCAGGGTGTTCTGGGAAGACCACTGTAATTTGAAAACATTATGGTCTCAAACCTGTAATGGATTCCGAAGATCCTAAAATATCTACTCGAAATAAGGAAAAAAATTATTAAAAAAGATTAAAGAAACAGAAACAGAAAGCTAATACAGACAGGGAAGGACTAGAAACTCAAAGTCACCCTGTAAAAAAAAATCTAAAAGCAGCCCTATGTTGTGGGTCTGCAAAACATTAATCATAGTAAGATTTTTTATAGATCTAATAATGTATTATTAATAATAATAATAATTATAATAATAATAATAACAACATTATAAGAAGCAGGCTGTGTCCACATCTGAATTGGATGCTCTCTTATGTAGCTTTCACATCACAGTATTTTAGCTTACACATATGTGCTGGGAAAGCTCCTGACAGACAGTGGCAAAAATCCTCCAAAGGTGTTAAAAAGTGCATATGCGTATGGCATACATGGTGTTCATATGGAATATGTTTTTGTTAACCATAAGCAACTGCATGGAATAGCACCACCTTGAGCGCTACTCCATATCCTAAAAATTGCAAACCCACCAGTTTCCACCCAAACTGTGTCTTTTTAGCTTCCATTGGGTGAATAAGGTCTATGGATCCATTTACCATAAGTGTCCGGAGCTATCACACAACATGCAGTAAACTGTTAGAAATACTGTGGTGTGAAAGCTGTCTTAGGGGGCGTTCACACTACCATTGGTGACCGTCAGTAGTGTCCGTTGCTATTGTCCGTTACAAGATTTTAGCATCGGACACTAGCTGAGCCATCAGAAATCCGTTAAAATTTCCATTCCATTTCAGCGGGTTTTTATATTGTGTCCGTTACTGTCCGTTTGTGTCCGTTTACACCCAATCTGTCAGAAGTCCGTTTTTTTCCGCGGACAAAAAATCCTACATGCAGGACTTTTTTGTCCGTTTGGAAAAACGGATTCTTGACGGACAGCAAGTGTCCGTTATTTTTTTAACATTGAAGTCTATGGGTAACGGACTTATAGCGGACAGTAACTGATAGCCATCAGTTACTGTCTGTTATTTTATGTCCGTTTTTTTTTCTGCGCGTGCTCAGAAAGCAGAAACAAAAAAACGGATAGTGTTAAAAAACGGACACTAACTGATGCTAATGTGTCCGTTTTTTTTAACTGATCCATTAATTGGATCAGTTAAAAAAAAGGACACATTAACATCAGTTAGTGTCCATTAATGTCTGTTATGATAGGTGTACGTTTTTTTTTTTGTTAACGGACACTTTCATAATGGAATCCAATGGTAGTGTGAACCCTGCCTTACAAGCTTCAGTTGCAGGTCAAAAATTCTGTACAAAATAGTGCAACATGCTGCGCAATTTTGTCCAGTAAAAGTGTTGCTCTCCCTATAATAATAATACTACACTTCCATATTTAACATAGGACTACTACACTGACCCCTCCTAGTGGAACGATTTTACCTGATGTTTTCAGGGTAAAACTGCAGGTTACCTGCAAAATCTATTAAAATACTGAGCCGACAGCATATCTGCAAAGTTTTGACTGTAATGCAAGAACATAGCCCTAGATTTCAAACAAAAACAGACCTCAGATTAGACTACACAATAGATAAAAATCTAAAAAAGCTACAGCCCCTACACTCCAAAATAAATTCAGACACCAAAAGCAAATTACATACAGGCCACTTACCAAGTATGAATAGAGAGCGTGGTACTGTGCACTGTGCATAAATAGAGAATAAAAGCAGATACTAAGAATTATACTCAGTATACAGGGTATGATAAGTGGTACTGTTTACTGTCTCTACAAGGCAATGGAAATAGAAGTGGTACTGTTCAGTGTCTAGACATGGACAACTTTTGGATCCTTTGAAAAGTCCTATCACAGTAATAAGCATATGGAGCCTCCTGCATACATCTGTGCAGGAGGATAGCAGATCCCTTATCAGAAAGTAGAGTGGCCCACTGGGAAAATTCTCAGTAAATTACATTGCCGATCTGCCCTTGAATACAGGTAAAGAAGGTTCCAATAAAGAAAAATAATCATTATAGCCTTTATTAATAATACATTTCTAATACATTGTATTATCATGGCATATAAGTATACTGCTTATAGTCTACATTGTTACTGACATTTTAATATGTGGTCTTGCTACTATGTTTTGTTCTACTATGTTCCCTTCATGAATGTTCACATATAACCTATTCACTCAGAATCTCCTTTCCCTACCATCATTGGTTGACCTCTCTACCCGTTTCTAAAAGCCTCAGTGGCCAGGTTTATCAGTTTCATGTATTTCATTATTTCTGTTGTATTATCGATATCTCTAAATCTCTTTTTCCTGTAACCTCACATCTAAAAAAAACTTTCATCTACATTTATCCACCTGTGAGACAGTTTTTATGCTTTTGAGTTCCATAACAGTCTTTACATACAAAAAAGTCATAAACCTTCTATGTTAAGAAAATACTGTACACTTGATAAATGTATGTGTTTTATCAGCAAACTACCCAACACGTGTACCCTATTCAACCCATGTTGAATAAGTACAATGGCCACAGCGAAAAAGCGCTGTGGGAAAAACCATGGCAGAAACGCATCGCAGTGTTTCCCGAAGTTTACCTCTGCGGACTTTCTGCCACGTTATACCTATAGGGAAACTGCAGGCAGTTCCGCTGTGCATATTTTTCTGCAATGTGTGTATGGGACTCACTAGAATCCCTTCCACTTTAGTGGGACAGTAAAATGCTGTGTTTTTTGCCATGCCGTTTCGGTCAAACTGCAGCGTTTCCGCTATGTGGGGCCCCGGCCTTACAGAGGAAATCCAGGTAAAGTTTTATTCTGCCATAGATAAAGTATATATGAGAGCATCTTGATCTGGCAGAGAGATACTTGGTGGCTCTATGTTCTGGCTCTTGGCAGGGAGATCCGTAGCAAGAGATCTATTTCTGCTACATATGTACACAGACATATTGTATGTAGTGGTAGATTTTTACCCAGTGTGGGGGAGATAGCTTGGTAGCAGCAATGGTGCGGACCCAACCAGTCAGAGACAGGGACACAAAGCTCCGGTGCAAATAGGTTTATTAAAAAAAATAGCAAAATAAATAAACCTTCAGTTCAGGTACAAACAGGCCAAAATAAAATACAGCCTTAATTTCAGGCAAAAGAAAACAAAATCCTGCTCGCCTGAGCTTCTAACTAAACAGCAAACACTTCTAACTATACGTGTATCTTGCTCCAGCCACACAAACAAAACCGAACAGTATTCAGGCACAGGTCTCACCAGACTCCTTCTTTCACTCCCAGGATCTGCCCTGAAGTGCAGACTCTGAGACCTTTTATGGTCTAACGAGCCTTACGACCCACACCTGGGGCTGAGGCCTAGGCTAGACCCGCCCTGGACCATACATACATACAGGTCAGAAACCTGAGGCTAACATAGCGTGCTTCCAGTACTTGACCTGTCATCTTCTCACACCAGTTACAGAAACTTTTTTCTGTAGATATCACTCAATCCAATACACTGATATGATTAGTTAATCTGCCACTTTGGAAGTAATTTATAAATAATAAAAAATACTCTGATGCACAAATTGGGCAAATTATATTTTTTGTTTGTATTATAATTTCAGTAGCATAACAACATTCAGCCTTAAATAATTTACTCGGCAAGTTAGAAAGCAATTAAAATTGGCAAAACAATTGTGTTTTTGTAGGTTGTTTTTTCTTTTTTCCTGCCTTGAATTGACACTTGTAGAAATGTACCTTTTTCTTAAGATCCATAACTGTGTTTACAGACACTTTGAGTTACAGTATGTATTCCTGGGTCATAAAATACCTTTGTCAGCAGATTTAGTAATGGCAACTACAAGGGAACAATGGAAATGGTAAACTTTGCAGGTTGGTTCCTGGTATCTTCTGTTTTCTCATCACCTAAAAAATATCTTATGACATCCCTTTATAGTTATCAGTGGTGATACAGCTTGGATCTTAATGTTATAAAGTGCAATTTCAATAGTTTTGCTTTACATGATTCGGTGATATGGGTTTATTCTAAAACATCTTCATTTTGATTTCATTATTTCATTCAAACTGCTAATACTCCATGAGTCATGACTTCTTTGACTAAATAATGGTAAAGAGGAAAATCTATATCTTACCACAATGTACTAGATATCACTAATAAACCAACATGCTCTGTACAATAATTAATAGCAAATGCTACTTAGAATCTTGACCTTGAGCAAAGACAATTTGTGATATTCAGGTTCTTTCAAGGGATAATTTATGTACCCAATTAGACATCTTCAGTCCTTGCAGTTATTGCATGAAATATAAATATATACATGAACTGAAAGGCCACTTTATTAGAGACACCCATCTTATATCACTTTGGCCTTCAGAACTGTCGAAATTCATCATGGCATACACTGATATTATCTACAAGTATCAGAAAACACAGAGTTTGCCAAGAAAACATTCCACCAATTCTGACTCTTCCATTTGCATGGTACAACAGCAGTCTGCATTTATCTGCCCAATGTTCCTCCATTGCCTACTTGTCTTTCTGTTTCAAACTGATTGCCTCCTGTTATAGACCACCTGTGCTAAGAAACAATGAATTGTGCATTCAGACATGTTACTTTTAGTACCAGCATTGAACTCAGCAGCAATTTGTTTGACTGTGTGCCGCCTGGCCTTCAGAACAATTCTTGACATTCTCCTTTGACCCCTTTTGTTAATGAATTTTTATGTATGGATGATCCCCCTTTCACCTGATGTTTTTCCTCAATAAAACCATTTTCTTACACCGTGGCACACAAAAACCCCACAAAGTTAGCAGCTTTTGAAATGCTAGTTCTAGCTACTCTGCTCTAGCTACTGACCATGCTCATTCTAATGTGGATCCACACTAAATGATCAACATAAATCTTGTTAACTTTATGCAATTTGCTATATATATATATATATATATATATATATATATATATATATATATTATATATATATGTGTGTATATATCTATAATCTATACACACACACACGGGCAGATCAGTGGTTAGCACTGCAGCCTTGCTGAGCTGGAGTCCTGGGTTTGAATCCTGCCAAGGACAACATCTGCAAGGAGTTTGTATGTTCTCCCCATGTTTGTGTGGGTTTTCTCCCACACTCCAAAGACATACTGATAGGAAATGTATATTGTGAGCCCTATATGGGACAGTGACTGCAAATGTCTGTAAAGTGCTGCAGAATATGATGGCGCTATATAAGTAAGCGCAATAAAATATACATATGTGTGTGTGTTTATATATATATATATATATATATATATATATATATATATATTATAGAAGGTTATAATGACATTCACACCAAGTGTTCCACTTGACAGAAGCTGTCAGATATTCACTGCCAAGTCACTCAGTCTGTTTTACATATGCTACAAATTAACAAATTACAAGAAAAAAAAATCAATTAACAGATGGGTTTGTAATACAGAGTTCCAAAATGACAGCCCTTTGCCGTACACAGTGAATTACATTTAGCCTTTCAACATACTTATATCACGAATATAGAAATCTAATGAAATAACTGACAAAGAAATACAAAAATAGCAGCTAGATTCAATGGGGGAATTTATTAAGAATGACGGTCTGTAGTTCCCAACTGACACGAGATGTGCCTCTGGACTCTTAATAATCCAGGTGCATTCCTTTGCACCAGAATTGAAACCTATGCTAGCTAGTATATTTCAAGTACAACTCACAACTCTCAATAGTAAATTTGTTCTCCACGGTGCTCTGCCCATTTTGTAAAAAAATGGAGAGTGGGGTGCAGAAGGAACATTGCATGCAGGACTTTTTTTTTTCACTAGAAAAGTAAAAAACATGATGTAAGAAAGTTTCCAGACAGAGGGGGCTCAGTCTGAATCTGTCATTTAATGTCCGTTGCTTTTATCCTGTGATGGATGAGAGCAACAGACATTAAATAAAGATAGTGTGAGCCCACCTAAATTCCAGTCACTTGTAAGTATTTCTAGGTACATGTATAAGTAAAACAACATTCTAGGTTAATAAAGGAGCTGTCCCACAAAAGAAAAAGGTTTTATTAAGCATATGGTTTCAATACCCATCTCCTAGTTCCTGCAGCTTCACATCTGTGTTGTTCTGAACACAGGAGAGCTTTCCCACTCTCTTACAACTGCTGGGATTTGGAGACACAAGTTGAAACTAAGACATTGGGGCAAGTCTCAGCAATAAAGTAATTTAATAAGTTACATTTCATACGCAATACAATCTATGTCTTTCGCCAGATAACGCCTTTAAGACTGTGTACACTGGATCCATTTTTAAAGTTGTAACTCAATTGAAATGAAAAAAGAAACAACTTAAAATCTTAATGACAAATCTATATTCATTCAAGCTCTGATTTAGACTGATATATCTCCATGCTAACAAACAAACTCTGAAGTCTGATCATTTATCTGCACATACTACATGCTAACATATGGCCTGCAAGAAAGTTGTAGAATGGAAAAACATATGCCTACAATATCAGACCACACAAAGCTTGTTTCCTGTAACCATGGAAACCCAGGTGTATACTGTATTGAAATAAAACAATATGAGATTTTTAATAAGATATATCACTTTTTTTAATTTTAGATAAATTGGAACATAAAAAAAAATAACTGTGAAGGTGTGCATAAACCTCATTTTTATTGTTATTGTAACTCTTTACTACCCAAAGTGCTTAACTCTAGGAAGCAAAACTCTCAATGTAGACAGATGTATTAAATCCAGACTAATCATATACAGTATGTATATTCATATGAAAGTCAAACTGTTATTAAGCAGTTAATTCTTTTTCACATAAGTTGCCATTTAAGTTTATATTTAGCTGCTCGAAAATCAGTGCTATTTAATGTCATTTTTCCTCTCATTTGTCAAAATGCTACCACTTCAGAAGAGCTGCTTTACTCTCTCATGACTAACATTTTCTTGCTCTTTCCACAGAATGTCAGATATTGTCGTTAGAAAGTGACACAGTATTTGGAAGATATGAACTGAATTTTATAACAAATTCCTCATTTCATTAATATAACTGTAGCAGTCGATGATTGATCTACGCTAAATTTTACTACAGTACTATGAATAAAGACTTTTATTTTATTAGATTATTTAACCTTTCTGTCACATTTTTCATTTGTTGATTTTTTTTTTTACACCCATAACTTTTCTTTTTCTGTTCTCAGAGCTATATTAGGACCTATTTTTTGCAGGACAGATTGTACTTTATAGTAGTACCATATAATATTCCTTGTGATGTCCTGGGAAGCAACAAAAAATATGAATGGTGGAATTAAGAAAAAAAAAAACTGCATTTGTGCCATTTTATTATGGGTTTTATTATTATGGTGTTCACTGTGAAACCAAGATGTACAGCATCTATGACTCACAGCTTTGTTTTATGCCAAAAATGCACCACTTCCCTCTTTATGCGTCATGCTTACTACTTTTTATGAAGGTGGGTGAAGACAATGACACTCCAGGACAGGGACAGTTATAACTGGAATCTATGCCAGGCCCTGACTGGCACAAATTTCAATGCTGGGATAATTGATTAAGAGTGGCATACGAAGTACCAGATTTAATACACTCCTCCCATTCTGTATGCCCACACACACAAAAAATGTATAAATATATATATATATATGTATTTATATATATATATCTCCATATATACTAATAAAATATTGCAAACATGAGAGCTTAGACATATCACAGGCAAAGAAAATAGATTGAAATTATCACATGGAACTTGAAAAGGTGTATAAGTCTAAAAATAAAAAAAACTCCTTTACTTGTTCACATGATGTCTGATCAGGCATTAGTAAACGCAGCCCTTTCTATCACTTCAAGCGATATTTACAGGGAACATTATTATAAACTAATGTTCCGTCACACTTTACTTTTCACAGAAAGGGCTTAAAAATACTTTTTTTCCTGTTCACTTGAGCATCACGACAGGCTTCTGAAAGTCGGTTTGGATTATGTATATTTTCAATTCCAGATCCTTGCAGTAGACGTTGTCAGCTTTGCCATGATAATTGAACAACATGTCTAGAGTACTTATTTCTACGGCTAATCCCCTAGCATGTGTTTAATCTTTTTGATAAATCATGGATTGGAGAAAGAGTGCTTGCAGAACAACATTTGGCCCACACTGTTACCAGGGGAATTACACATTCTATATCACAATATGTAACTTGCAAGAAACAAGCGGTCAGCAGGTTTTTAATACATTTTCAGAACAAAGGAAAAGAAAGAAAAGGGTATGTTTCCTATTAATATACAAAGAAAACTTTACATATTTATCTAGGACCTCATGCACTTGGGAGAGCTATATAATCTATGGATGTATGGAGTCAGTATGTCTCTTTACTATCACAATTAAAAATGATTAGAAGAAAAATTGTATTTTGTGAAAGAAGATGAAATATGACTTAAAAAAAAAATAGAGTGACAAATTACCCGTATTATATAACAGAGTTCAGAAATCGGAGATTAGAAATTTCACTAACCAAAGGCAATTAACCCCTCTGATTCCATAAAAAAATAAACAAAAATAAACATAAACCTATCACAAAATGAACAGACTATTAAACTATGAATATATTTATACCAAATCTTAAATGCCATCGTGGGGAAAAAAATCTAAATATGTAGGTTTTTTTTTTTAAAGAAAAGTTACATCATAACTTGTATTTTATTCATTTAACTCTCTGCTAATTCCAAGCTAGCTGTCATGTAATTAATCGAAATTGACTACCTTTCCTGTATGTTCATGCATACAGAGATAGTTGGCAGTGAGTAGGACTGCCCAATGATTACTAAGCCAGAACATGTGCTAAGTCTGTAAAAGTTATACTGGTGCTGTTCTAACTAAATTGTATACAATATTTAAAAGTGTCACTTCATAATTGATACTTATTAATTTATGTCAGTGATGTGTGTATGGCACTTATTAATGATCTCTTATGCGTCATCATTAGTTAAGCCATGCCAGACAGCTATGTGCAGATGGCGGTGCAGCGTTTCACTGGAGGAGGCAGGACACTGTGTTTGGTCACATCCTTCTGTGACCATTTTATGGACTTAAGCCACCTCCAGATGGGACAGAAAAAGCTGAGCTAGGTGTGGCTTAACTAATGAAAAATATAGGGGAAAGGTGTGGCTTAACTAATGAGCAAAATGGGGGAAATTTATTAAGACTGGCATTCTTTACACCAGTCTTAATGAAGTCCCCGACTGGAGTGAGACATGCCTGAATTATTAAGAAACTCTTAATAAATCAGATCCCTCTGTGTGCCAGAATGAAAATCTATACTAGTCAGGAACTGGCGAGTCATTCCGTGTCAAGTGGACCAATTTTAAAGGTAGTCCCCACCTCACCATCTCAGATTTTGATGAAATTTGGTCCATAGTTTCTCTATGATATAAAACTAAGCTGTGCATAATTTTGGTTCAAAAGACTAAAAATTGGAGGTTCTAGGGGACCTCAAGTAAAGGGTTGCAAAATGTCACCTGAGCAAAAATGACATTTTGGGCCAACTTCCAGAAGCTGTAAACATGGAAGTTTTAGTAGTATAAGGGGGATATTTGGAGAACCTGCACAAGTTTTAGGGTTTAATGAACTGGCAAAACCCCATGTTCCTAGTCCTCTTACTTTTTGCATGGTTTAGGCTCAAAAAACTGCAAAAATGAATTGACAGCGATGTTGAGGCTGCTGTAGTGTCAAAACTAGTTGGCCTTTCAGGTTGATTTTTGGTAGGCAGGAGGTACCAGAATCATACAATTGTGCAATGAAACAAACAATTTCACCGTGCAACAGGGTCCACCAATCATAATTGGCCAAGTTGGTCATCCTAACTGACTTCAGTTTTCTTTAAACCTGTTATGAAACCAGGCCCCATCCTTCCACATCCTAAAAAACATTCCTGTTTTTTCGTTTTCTTGAATACAGTTTTATAACATAATGTGTTCTTTATTTAAAAAATTGGTGTTTAGTGAAAGAAGAATCACTTTTACTACACTTGTATCAAGGGTGTAGTGAAGAAATCACAGGCTACTGCCCACAAACATTTGAGGGCATTTTTTCAATCTTTATATGAAGAGACTCCAAAATGAAAACAACATATTCTGATAGAAGGAAATCTGCTCTCTTTCTAATGGTGCTAAAAGAAAGAAGATTTAAGCTGTCCCACTGGAGATATAGGGCATCAAACATAGCCAAAATTAGGCAAAAATGCTTTTTATACCAACTTTGAATGCTTATATTTTTTCAGCCACTATAAGGGAAGTGCTGCAGATTGGAAGGCCTCATTACAGCCGTGTAATTTAGTAAACCTACCAAAAATCAACTTGAAAGGCCAACTAGTTTTGACACTACAGCAGCCTCAACATCGCTGTCAATTCATTTTTGCAGTTTTTTGAGCCTAAACCATGCAAAAAGTAGGAGGACTAGGAACATGGGGTTTTGCCAGTTCGTTAAGCCCTAAAAGTTGTGCAGGTTCTCCAAATATCCCCCTTACACTACAAAAACTTCCATGGTTACAGTTTCTAGAAGTTGGCCCAAAATGTCATTTTTGCTCAGGTGACGTTTTACAACCCTTTACTTGAGGTCCCCTAAAACCTCCAATTTTTAGTCTTTTGAACTAAAATTTTGCACAGCTTAGTTTTATATCATAGAGACTATGTACCAAATTTCATCAAAATCTGAGATGGTGAGGTGGGGACCATTGGTCCACTTGATATGGAATGACTCTGGGATAGATTTCATGTATAACTCATACCAGGCCAGATCAAAGTGTTTATATATATTTTGTAATGCCAATTTTCCAAAAGGGGGCAGGGCGTGGGCGGGGATTCTGTTTGCATCATATTAATTATCATTTACACCACGAAGGTAGAATAAATGATATTACAATTTATGACAACTCTGGGTCTCCTATAGTAGGGCAGCATGGTGGGCTCATTGGTTAGCACTGCAGCTTTGCAACGTTGGAGTCCTGGGTTTGAATCCTGCCAAGGACAACATCTGTAAGGAGTTTGTATGTTCTCCCCGTGTTTGCGTGGGTTTCCTCCGGGTACTCCGGTTTCCTCCCACACTCCAAAGACATACTGATAGGGAATGTAGATTGTGAGCCCTATATGGGACAGTGACTGTCAATGTCTGTAAAGCGCTGCGGAATATGATGGCGCTATATAAGTAAGCATAATAAATAAATAAAACTAGACGAAAGGGTGCTGAGGGGAAGTGCCTAGTTTATGATGTGGAGCAGCCCCATAATGAATTAAGTGCTGCCTCTGATATGGCAACATTAAAGGTATCTGTATGTCATAGATGGATGGATAGTTATCTGAAAGCCTGCTACATAAAACTATATTTTTCCTTCAGTGATGATTATAACCAGCTGCATCCTTCCCTGGCAAAATCTGCTGTTTGATAGGGAGTCGGCTTACATATTTAGGCGATATGCACATGACCATGTGCATGTCGCCAGCCGTGCAGGAGCTTTGGTGGCCCCATTCATTGGGGCCAGTGAGCACGGTCCGCAAAACAAACAGGAATAGGGCCTGTCCTGAGTTTTGCTCACGACCTCATACACCGGACTGTGAAAATACACGATCGTGTGTATGGGGCCATAGAAATGAATGGGTCAATATGCTAGCCGTGAAAAACACGTATGCAGGAGGCCTTAGAGAGGCCATCTGGTTTGAGACAATCCTTTCAGTTCTATCAGTAACACATATAATTCTAACTTTTTTACTAGCATTTGAATGTACCTGTAATTTAAAATTACAATAGACACTCAAAAAATGCTAAATACTATAAAGTATCTAGTAAGATATAGTGCATATAGTCTAGATGTCTAACATATAATTTTCAAAAGAATATGTTACAGTAGCTTTGCAGAAAATTAAATTCAAACACAACTGACCTAAAATGTATCTATCGAACAAAGCTTTAATGCTATTAGAGCATAATCACAAACTTACACTATTGTCCATTTCTCTTTTCAACCCAAATCCCAGTTGCATCCAATTTTGTAATCCAAAGTAGCAATCTTTTTAAGCAATCTCCTCTGCAGGGGCTAAAATGTACATGTTTTATGCTTAGAATCTGTAATCCTGAAAGTTGCATTTCTGAATTTTAGAGTCATCTGACCACACTAGGATGTGTGACTTTTAATGTTCAAATATTTTTTTCTTTTTAAGCCTAAGCGCAATCAAAAGTTAAAAATTCAGATTTAACAGCTGGTGTTGCTAATGTTTAATTTACACAATGCCATTCTCACAGGGGTGAAGGTAACAGTTCATTGTGAGACTCTCTGATAAGTTCCATCCATTCCATGTAAATCTATTTGGACTCATTCACACACACTTACTGTGTTTTAAAACTCTTGTAGAAACCCAATAGGCATCTAAGAGTGTTTCTTCCTGCATTTTTATGATCTATAGAGAAGCCGATGGAGAAGACTTCCAGAAAAAAAAACAACATTATTAGAACATGCTATATTTTGCCCGAACAACTGCATAAGGCCCCCACAGTGGGGAGTTGCAGGGTTGCCCTATTGACCTCCTACTTGCTTTTTTATTTAACTTGGCCATTAACAGCTGATATGCCAATACTAATACTCACCAATTGCCAAAGCTTCATCCTCACACAACTCTGGTTCATCTCCAGGGAATGATGCACATTATGTGCAGACATGATGTCCTTATGATGTTCAGTGTCCAAACATACAGATGTAGCAGAGTTAACCCAATTTTCTGCAGCGGGATAAATTTCCATAGTGTGATAGCTTATCTTAGAAGATTTTTCAATGACTTTTCATTTACTTTTGTTGTTTTCTGTGATAAGGTATCACACTATGGCAATTTAACCACTGCAGATAGTTAGGTTAACTCTGCTACATTTATAACATTTGGCAACAGGCTAGAACAAAAGGTGAGGCAGGCTTGTGTGGGATTGGGGATTGATGAGTAGTGGTTGTACTTGTTGGAATAATCTGATAGGTAGCAGTCTATTGCCACTCTGTGAGGGCCAGTAGAGGAGGCGTAGAGGGTGGATTATACTAGTAGGGTGGGTATTACACTATTTGGGGGTACTAAAGATGACTTATACTCGGTCGGTGGGGGGGTATTAAACTTTGAGGAGACCGATAACAGGGCCTTGTACCTTGAAGGGACCACTACAATGGCAACAACAACAAACATTTGTAATGTTCTTTTCTTACAATAGACTAAGGGGATATTATACAATGTCAAGAACCTCATTGTAACGTCTCTGCCTGTTCGGATCTCTGTGCCACCCTCTGCTCGCACGCTGCAGCGAAGGAGGCGTGTTCAGTTTGATTCCTTGCGTAGGTTTCTTGTTGCTCAGTCTGAACACTGTCCTAGACTATGTAATTGATTTTCTGCCACACCCGTTTCCTTCACCTTGGTTTTCCACTAATAGTTAATCTCAGCCTTGCCTGTGTGATTGACAGCCTGTCCTCCTATCAAGTCTGGGGCGGGTTCTTTCTTCCTATTTATTCTTTGCTCACATTCACATTGGCGCTAGTTATTGCTTCTTGCGTTCTGGCTATTACTCTTTGCTGTTTTTGTTACCTGTATTCCTATTCCTGACCTCTGGCCTTGACTTTTGACTATTCTCTTGGATTTTGATTCTGTACTGCATTGCTCGTCTGTTACCGAACCCTTGGCTTGCTGACCTCCCTTTTTGTCGTTTGTTCTGTGTTGTCACTTATTCAGTGTAGGGACTGGCTCTGAGTTGTTGGCTGTCACCTAGGACAGTCAGGCAAGAGGCAGGGCCAGTGGGGGTTTTCAGCTTTAGGGCTCACTGTCTTGTTGTGCGCCTCCCCCCAGGGTTCTCCAGCAGCTACTGGGGAATCGCTCCTCTAGCGATTCCCTTACACTCATATTTATATAAACATATAATGACTATAGTAGTAATGTAGTATAAACTACATATCTGCAGTGTTTGCATATGTCTTAGTGCAATTTTTGTATTGTATTTTTTGTTTGTATTATTGCATGTTATCACAACGGAACATGGTTTCATAGCAACTTATCACAGAGTGATATCCTATTTCTATGTGTGACCATCGAGTGGAGAAGGGTGAATTGCAGCCTTTCAAGGCCTTTTGTTAGCATGTCATGATATTGTGCTGAATTGGTTTTAAGAAAAAATGGCTATTACTTATATGTTGATCTCAATAAAGTTTTGCTACTTTAGTGATAATTTGGTCTAAAACTTTTTGTTTGTGTTAGATGCTGTAAAAACATCGATACAATCAAATAAAAAACTAATAAAATAAAACCATAAGACTAGGCATAGCCAACAAATTTAACCCCAAGTTCTACATGTATGACATCTCATTTGTCATTTCTTTTTATAAAATCCCCTAGGTTTTTCTGTATGAAGGACTAGAAAGGTAAAGCCTTTTATTCGAGGGAGTAATAGTGCTATTGAACTGTATAATATTCCCTGATCCCTGGAGTCTCTAAGACAAAATATAATAGAGGGTTATTCTCATTTGCCATAGCTAGTTAGGTAGTATAACATAAAATCAGCTACAGGCACAATACACAGGGATACATTATGTTTCTATAAAGCCACCGCATCCTTTGGAGGTATCCCCCAAAATACAAAAAATTGGCCACAATCAGAGGAATTTTCTGACAATTGAACATTCATCTATAAACCACACACAAAGATTTCATGCTGTGAGCAATATTCCATATCACTGCCTTCCAATGTATTATTTGCATTTGTAAAGTTAATTGTTAACAGCTGTAGTAAAGTAAAAATGACTGGAAACTTAAACACAAAGAAAAATTTAAATACAGGTCCAATATATTATAGTATGGTAAAGTAGATTCCTATCTAAGGGAACTGATTTCATAAATCTGCCTTCTAAAAAGAACCAAAAGCTGGCACAGTCCCAAACAGTAAGACAAATCACTCCTTCCATATGTATGAAATCTACAGCAATACCTACAGGAGCTCGGGGGTGCTTCACCAAGCAGGGTATAAAAGATATCCACCAGTGGAAGCATACATCGTGTCCAACGGCCTTACGCTGAAGACATGACCGGAGTTGCATGTTATGCCTGCACTGCTTAATAAAAGTGATTTGTAGAGGCTAGTGATTGCCACTACTTTACTTCTTTGGGTGGATATTATAGATACATCCCCCTACTTGTTGTCAGCCTATTTATTGTATCAGTCCAGCTAATTAAAATATTCCATCTATTTAGTCCATTTGAATAGAACATTAAAGGAGTTGGTCTACAAAAAACATCACATATCCACAGGATTGCCATTAATTACGAAAATGAGGGCCCTATGTCTTTTGCTGTCATGGAAAGGCAGTCACACATGCCTACTACCACTTAATTTAATCTCTAGGGAACTGGTGGACATAGGACAGTATGGGACAGATGAAAGTATAATGCTTGGCCATTTTTGATCATCTCATAATCTTGCCATGGATTCATAGTGTGCATGTATGACCGCCTCTCTATTCAAATAGAGTGCAGAGCACCTTCATTCTAGTGATCAGTGGGAGTCCCAGCGATCATACATTTATCACCTATCTTGTTTTACGTTGTCCAGTGTTTTTAAGCACATCAATCCATGCACCCATAGCAGTCGACTATTGGTAGCAGTCAACCTTTTGTATCAGACAGACAAGTAACACAAGTGAATGTTACATATATCCAAAATAGAGCAGCCGTGAGGAATCCAGTAATCAACTGTGGATTTCAGTAGCTTGAAAACACCCAACTTAGGGTCCACATTCAGCATAAATGTCCAAAAATTATGAAGCATAAATGTCCAAAAATTATAAATACTCACATTTTTTGGTTTGTCATGTACTGGATTGCTGCTTCATAATTTTTGTATGTTTATACAACTGTATGTTATGTACTATATGGATGTAGGATCAGAATACATGTAGTTTGTAGTCCATTAGCACTAAAACAAAGACATTTTCGTAGGAGTCATAGATAAAATAATGTTAAATCAAGATTCCAACTTTAAGAAACTTCATGAGATACCATACTGTGCACAAGGCTTGATACAGGTATTGTTGCTACACTTCTGTAGCTCAGATAACATGGTTCTTACTGTAAGACACTATGTTTCCTGTTTTGCCTTCTTTCTGGCACCAGGAGGAACTTAGCTGTTAGTACTGATAGGTAGATCCATAAGCAATCATTTTGCTGCCTGTTGACCCTATCCACTAAGATTTTAGTAGCTTCATGCGGTCAGCTCCTAAACACACACATAGAAGCTAAACTCAGAAAAAAAAAATCATTTTAAAGGATATATATTTTCTTTAATTATACATTTCAGGTAAATGCCCTCCAAGGTGGTGCTTTAACTTTCCTTTTGTACATATGAATCATTTTGACTCTCTATATTTCTTTACCTCTTGCATAAAATGTTAGCTTTTTCACAATGCACATATTAATAATATGTACACCTCTTGCTATCCAGTTTAATTTAAGCCTCCACCTTGAAATCTGCTCTTTATTACGTTTTTCTAAGGTAAAATCCAGGCTTCTATCTTCTAGAAAATACCAGAACATTTTCCCTTAGCATTTTCCTTCATAAACCAAGAGAAAAGTACTTGTGAGTCATAGATTTTATGATATTAGAAATGAATAAAGCAGAATCAAAAGCTTAATACAAGAACTGATAGCAAGCTAGCCCTTGTCATAGTACTAAGGGAAATTTGTTCTATTTTGGTTTCATGTAATCCTCTCAGTACCATTAACACTGGAGATTTTCAGTATGCAATTGAAATCATTCATCGTTACAGCTTCCAGTTATTTTAATTATAATTTGCTAGCATGGAAAAATAAGATTGTGAAGGGAGTTTTTTTTGTCTATTTTGCAGTATTTTAGAGGCAAGACTTAGGAATTGCCAGGAAACCAGTTCTTGCTTATGTTTTGTGCTGTTCCCTTTGAAGACTGACCTATCAATCAATTCTGTAATAAAGTGGAGTGGAAATGCACTGTGTAACTGACAGCTGTTGCCTGCGTTTAACATTTAAACAAAAAGCACAGGCGTATAAACAGATCTAATTAAGTTACTGGTCAACAGCTAATGAAAAAAGATGGTACTCTAAGTTAATTAACATACTATTATTTAGCAAGACACATGCTATCATTTCTACATAATATGTGGTCAATGACTGGACTGTTTGTTAGTACAATATTGTAGAAAAGGTAACAGAAAACAGCCATGGCTCTACTTCCTCTTCATGTCAGAACGGCTGTAAATCACTATGCCTTAGAGCTACCATTAAACTGTAAGTGCTTATATTGCTGCTTCCTTTCATATTGGTATTTATTTTCTGAGATGAAGCATTAAAGGGTGTCTGTCGGCAGTAAATTCATTATAAACCTAATCACAGTACCTTGTAGAGAAGATTTTACATTTTCCAAATATGCCTCTGTTATTCAGCTTTGGAGCCCCATTTACCTGAAAATTGCCTCTCAGGTAAATTGCCTTAACTTGCAAGGGCATCATTCTCAGCTCTAGATTTCCAGGCAAAGCACTTTTTTGCTAATTTGCATGTGAATAAAATGGCAATCTACTACCATCAAAATCACTTTTATGTTGTAGGACTGATTAGTGGCATGGTGAACATAAGGAAAGGAATACAGTGCTCCAGGAGTTGTGGCCCAGGCAAAGGACTCTTTTGCTAATTTCCATGTGAATAAAATGGCAATATACTACCTTCAAAATCACTTTTATGCTGTTGTAGGACTGGTTTGTGGCATAGTGAACAAAATGAAAGGAAGATAGTGCTCCAGGAGATGTGACTCCTGCTCAAGTACACCAAACAGCCTTTGCATATGGAATTAAAGTTGAATTTCTCAGCAGCAAGACTACACTTTGACACAAGAAAGGTAAGTTTACTATGTCACTAATCAACCTTACAACAGCACACAAATGGTTTAGAAGTGGTTTTAGTGGTGGTAGACTGCCTTTAATATGATTTTCAGATGTAAGGATTTTAGTTAATGACTTTAATCAGAATTAAATATATTGGTTAGGTATAATTATATTTATCAGATTTAATAGGTGGTAATGAGTATTCCCTAAAATGTATTCTTTCTGTATGTAGAATAAAAGAGGATCATCAGAACCTGCATTCCTGGATAACAAAGTAATACAACAATATGACATAACAACACAATATTTAATTCTGTGAGATTGCTTTAAGAGGATTCCTTTCTTAGAATTAACTTCTGCAGAAAAGAGCTAATCAAAATCAAATTATAAATATACTGTAAGTCTTAAAGTAGTATTCCCATTTGGGACATATATGGCATATCCAGAGAAGGCAGCCCATGCTCAGTTCTCTCCATTTACCTCTATGGGACTCCCAGAGCCTCTATGCTCAGCTATTCTCTGAAGCCACTTAATAGTGAATAGACACAGCCATGCATGCGTGGGATACTCTCTATTTACTGTAGGTGCGAGATGTGAGGAGGCAAGGATTCCTTTTATCAAGATACTGTAGACGTGGATCCCAGAGATGGGATTCAGATTTATGGAACATTTATGGCATATTCTGTGGAAATACATAAGTGTCCCAAATGGAAAAACACTTTTAGGCTAAAGCCTCACATTGCGTAAACACAGATTTTTTTTGTTGTAGATTTTGTAGCAATTTTTAAGCCAAAGCCAAGCCAAGCATGGATACAAAAATAGGAAATATATAAAAAGTACTTATGCTGCTTCCCTTTTCTCAATCCATTCCTAGCTTTGGCTAGGGCCTTAGCCTTAAAGCCTTAAAAGTGAGGACAACTTCTTCTCTAAAGATTGCCACCCTGACAATCAGGTTGATGGCCATAGAAGTGTGTAAATGCAATAATGAATGACCTTATATGTGATACATAAATGAGCAAGGTCTGCAAATTAGCTTCAAGTTAGCTGACTCAAGTTCTAAAGAAGGAATTTTCAGACATGTCATACATGTTCATTTTAGAGTCTATGTTAACCACTAATTTACAGAACAAATTGTGCTATGATGCTCTATAGAACGACTAAATCCCTGAGAACATTAATGCTTCAAAACAAGGTTTTAATGTTTTTTATGTTGTTTTTTTTTTTTTTTGTTCTTTTGAGATTTTTTAAAATTCTTTTTATTTTCATTGGTATCACTATCACTGTGTAGGGCACCGAGGTGGCCATTATTAAAATCAGGGTGCTATAGATGCCAAACTTGAGTAGGGGTAGGGACAGTGGTAGAAAGCAGGAATTTTGCAGAATTTAGAGAAAAATCATACCAAGAAGAAGTTTTCACTGTGGTCTGGGCTATATGGAGAAGACTAAAGAAAGTGAAGTACTCCAAGCAAACAAAACATCAACTTTGAGTTGCTGGATTCAACTGTAATGTATTCACTTATATGGTTTACAGAGTAGTAAGAGGGCAGTGTATGAATGGAAAAATAATGTACTTGTGTTAAGTGGGGGCAGATCGAAGA
This sequence comes from Leptodactylus fallax, assembly GCA_947044405.1. Classification (NCBI taxonomy): domain Eukaryota; kingdom Metazoa; phylum Chordata; class Amphibia; order Anura; family Leptodactylidae; genus Leptodactylus; species Leptodactylus fallax. Next base: position 797,937 of record CAMRHE010000414.1, read on the forward strand.
TTTGCCCTGGGATCCACAGGGATCTAGTTCTCCACAACTGCTTAAATAGGACCCACTGATGAGGGAAGACATGTCCCGGGATTGGCCTCAATCTCTGACTAATATTTATGGAATCTAGGAGCATGAATAAAGCTGTACTTTGTTTAGTGCATCCCTGTATAAATACTTGAGCATTACAGAAGAACAGCTGTTTAAAATACACAAGCTATTGCAAGGGTCAAGAGATTAATCTTAGCAACATGCCTCCTTGTTTCAGCATAGTGTGGATAAAATATAGCTACCACTTTTCAAAGCCACAAAAAGATGCATTAAAAAACAGTTTACGTAAGAGTTCTTCACAAGTTTATGTAAGCAATCACAAGAATTGCATACATAATTAAAATCCCAGAAGGGTTGATTTACACGATTCTTACTGCATTGCAAATTAAGAAGGAGAAGCCTACAAATCACTTAATTCCGTTCTTCCTGTGCAGGACTAAATACTAAAAAAAATACTGAGCACTGCAGATGAAGCGTGAGGATGGCTATCAGTGTCTAACCACTTAAAGCTCATTTTGCTTACATGATACTGACATCTATAACTGCTGCTGACCCACTTCTACAATACAAATCTGATCTCCAAGAGCAGAGTCTGAGATAGGAAAGAGGCTTCACTGGGTCATTAGATTTTGAGAAGGACACAGAAGGACCAGGCTTACAGTAACAGTTGACAATATTTATTATACAGATTCTATATGCATTAACACACAGCAGCCAAGTAGCATATATATACAGGACCAAGTTAACAAAATTATATGAAGGATGAATGTTTTGAGCATGTGTTAGCATTTACAACAGACAACTGCAATAGATCATATATAGTATGCATTACAAAATCCTAAATTCTGAGCAGCAATTTTTTAATCCATGCATTCAGTCACACTTTTGCCACATGAATGAATCATTCTTAAACAAAATTGCATCTTTGCTACAAATATCATGTGCTGATGATGGTGTGTTTGCAAAATAGTTTTATCCACCAAATGCGTAAAGAGTTCAACTTGGGAAAAGGCAGAATAGGCAGATTAGATAGATAGATAGATAGATAGATAGATAGACAGATAGATAGATAGATAAAGAATGCATGTATCCATTTTAAATTCCAGGTAACTGAAATCTGACCTAAGGGTTTACTTACTTTGGGATAGATGATTTTGGACTACAAGATATCTATTTCCTCTCAATATATTCCTCTCATGCCAACTGTTTTAGTCCTGAACAAATCAGCAGTTGTCACAGTTTTAGCTCTCAAACCGTTAAATAAGGCATGAAAGCTGTGTTATACAGTAGCTAACAAATTCACATTCGCATTTCATCACCTGAAATTGATGAGGTACTGTAGTTCATTCGGTGTGAATTTTTCAAAATTGGTTCATCGCTCTTCTAAAAAATTAGGTAGATATACAGTACCTATAGGTTCCACTAAGCCCCATATGTACAGAGAGATTCTCTGAGAGATTCTTGTAGGGACTCACCTAATTTAAAGTAGTTATATCTTGGCAATATTTGTGGAACACCTGCCATCTTCACTCCCTAACTACCATTCTGAGAGTTAACCAACCGTTTGTGTATTCTTGCTGTTTTTTTTTTGTTTTGTTTTTGTAAATGAGGTCAATACATACATACTTCATAAAGTCCTGACTGTACATAGTTATTCTTCTACAAGTATGACTTTAAGAAAACCGTAGTACAAATGACATCTGATGTAACATGCCACAGTTTTATTTTTATCAGATACATATACCAAAACCTTATTTTTTCACAATTGCTGTGATTTTTTAAATCACAATATTGAGCCCAGTTGAAGTTGTCCCATTCCTTTATTATGCTTTGGAGTGGATTTATACTAGAGCACCAGCTATCTTTAAATATCCTTTCTGCTCAATTGGTTATCTGGTGAGTAAACTGTGTTCTCATGTTAGTTTCACTATTTTCATGTGATACTAGCTTTAACAAACCTACTGTCCCTAGTGAACTTTACCTAAAGAAAAGGGAAATGCATCAGGAACTAATAAACACTTGAGCCATATTATGTTATCAGCTATAATTTGCCTATTTAGGTTTGTGATTTTCACATTTATATTCATCAGTTGTAATTACTGGTTTTCTACTGATTTGATTGACACAGTTTACTTTATATATCCTGACAAATTTTTCCATTCAATTGTGGAATTTGTTTGATATATTTTGGGGTAAAAGTTTTTATGTAATATGTACATTAAAAGAGGTTTTCAATCTAAGGGTTTCACCTGCTCTCTTGTCTCCTCTCCCCTCTACTCTCTGGTTTCAGTGAAAAGACATTGTGTGGGCTTAGACTGTGCGATGTACAGTTTAGGCCAGCAAAGTGCTCCGAGACTATGCCTGTTCTAAATTGTACACTGCCATCTCTAGATTTACATATACAAATAACAGAGGCACTAACCAAGATGCTGTTTGGCTCTTATCAGTACTGAGCAGCTAAATGTACTTTGCAGAGATGACAGACTGCTTGTTAGTTGTTAATCACAGTGAAGAGGAGGGAATAGAGGTGGCTGGGAACAAGGACTGATGTTACCAGCCCAGCCACTGCTAATTGATAGCAGTGCTCTCCTCCTTATCTTCACTCACACTGTTTATCTCTTTAGCATGCATACCCATGTTTAGCCTCACGCTCAGAAGTCTATGGAGCAGGGAGGGTGGAGGGTTCTGCCAGAAAACCTATTGCCTCATTCTGTGCAGGGGCAGAGTCTTATTTTGAAGATATATCAGTGTCAGAAGAGTTCTCTCACTCACAGATTAGCAGAGTGTAGCCGCTGCAATTATTTGTTGTTTTATAATTGGAGGTACACTTTAAATATGATCCTTAAAATGGGAATACCCCCTTCAAAAGTTATATTTTAGAGGTTAATTTATTGTTTCTGTTATTTTTGTATGATTTCCCCTACCTTTGTGTGTCTCCTGCTCCTGATTTCTGACATACCAGGCTATGTGATGTTTTTTCAGATGTTTAGAGTTTGAAAAAATGGGCAGTGATAACGTGTGAAGCTACAGAAGATACCGTATACGGTAGAAACTGTATAAACCTCTATAGAAGCTTTACTACAGCTCAAAATAAAACAGAGATGTTATAGAGAGTTAAGAATATCACAAGAATAATCACAACTACTGAAATGCTAATATTAGGAAATATAAAATGTGATCTCTTACCTCCATCACCAGAGCCTGAACCTCCCTCTGAAAGAAAAAAAAGAACACATATCTTAGGTAAATGTTGAGTAATATAATTTGATGTTATACTTATTACATTACAGGAAAAAAAGAAAAATGACATAATTGTTTAGAAATATTGATATTCCTGTCCTTAGTTGTGTTTTATTTTGCCTTTTGTACTAAACAATATGTTCAAGGTTAGTGCTGTGTTCTGCAGACACTGTCAGAGAAACAGAGAGCCCTTGATAAAAAGAATCATGTTCATTTTTTGTCATTGAGTTTAACCTTTTTCCCCACTATGAGACATGCTATTTATACAAGACTTTAGGAGCCAGCCGTGAACACAGACAAACTTAACAATAGACCAACCAGGTTGATACATAACTTCAAAGATTACCACGGTATTTGTATTACATCTTGTATTATTCCTGTGGTAAAATGAAATCCAACATTGGAATTTTTCTCTTTATCTATTACATAAGTGAGTGATAATATCTGTAGCTATCTGGAATGTTGAGGGATTTAGTCTATTAGTGTTAAGTGCCCTCCATACTCCAACCACCATTGTGCATATTATGTTTGCATTATGACATTAAAAACTCCAACCAAATGAGTCCATGTCCCCCAGTGAGCGACTGTTACAACAAAATGCATTAGAGGGACTCATTTAATGGGGAAGTTAACTTAGGGATTTGTCCTGGATAGATTCTAAACCCTATGTCATTATTGATCTCTATTTGCCACCTGCATCCTACCTATCTGTAATGCATGAAGCTGCTCAGTTTGTGACTAGGTTTCCGGCTTCCATGGTGTAATGTCTGGGTGATTTTAATAACGTATTGAACACCTCCTTAGACAGATTTACTACTGATGTGTCCCCCTCCCCCATAGCTAGACATACTCCCTTGGCCCACCTCGTACAAGAACTAGGATGATATGACCTGTGGCGTCTTAAACACCCCCAAGCCTGGGTATACTCCTATCACTCTGCTACACACCACACTTTGTCTTGAATTGATTATGCCCTGGGTAATGTTAGAGCTTGCTCCCAGCTGACCGCCATTTCATATTTACCTAGGGCCACATCTGACCACTCGCCCCTTGTTGGTTGAGATTGTAGCGGGTATCTCCCAAGAGCTAACCACACAATTGGCGTATTCATCCTTTTTGGCTTAAACTTATAGCTACTAATGACCAATTACACACCTTCCTAGATATTAATTCTCTGGGTACTACATCCACCATTCTGTGGGAAACTACTAAGGCGTATTTGAGATGCTGTATCAAATCTTCCATCTTTTATATCAAGCGAGAGTCCTCCTCATTGGAGTCTGAGCTAGCTGATACCTGTGCTTCCCTAGAGGTGGCTTATATTGCTATCCCTGGTGAGGACTGTAAGAATGCATGGCTCCACATGGGCAGACACTATTTGCATGTTCTGCATGACAAAGCGTGCAGGTCATAATTCTTTAGTAAACAGAGGTTTTATGAACTAGGCAATCAATCCAGTAGTCTCCTGGCCCATCTGATTCACTATAACACAGCCTCTCCGGCTATCTTGAAAATGAATTCAGCTGACGGGGTGGTTTTGACTGACAGTATTGCTATTTGGAATAGGTTCCATCATTATTATTCTGATCTATACCAGTCTCAACTTCAGGCCCCTAATCAGGAACTTATTCAGTACCTAACAGATGTCCCTTTCCCAACTTTGACAGCAGAAAAATGGGCTTTTCTAGACTCCCCACTTACTCTGGAGGAACTGTCTGATGTCCTGGCTGATATGGCCAGGGGTAAATCCCCTGACTCAGATAGTATACCAGTGGAGGTCTATGCTCAATATCAAGATCTTTTACTACCTGTCTTGTTAAAATGTTATCAGGATGCCTACTCGGCGCATACTCTGCTGGAGTTCTTTTATGACGCTACAATTATACTCCTCCTCAAACCAAATAAGGATCCATTGGAGTGTGGGTCATACAGACCCATCTCTCTCCTTAACATTGACAATAAATTTCTTGCAAAAATCTTAGCAAATAGACTCAACACAATCATCTTGGACTTGATCCATCCCGATCAAATGGGCTTCATGCCCGGCAAGTCCACCTCGGATAACCTTAGGAGGGTCCATGTGGTGTCTCAAATTGGGTCTGCTCTCAAACAGGATTGGGCAATAGCCTCTTTGGATGCTACTAAGGCATTTGACTTCATGGAATGGCCCTTCCTCCTCCAGGTTCTTCCTTGCTTTGGGTTTGGGGAATCCTTTATCACATGGATTACCCTCCTTTATCAGCCCCCTAGGGCGGCACTATTAATGGTGCTCTGCCTCCTCTGTTCTCCCTACACAGGGGAACCCGTCAGGGATGCCACTTATCCCCATTATTGTTTGCAATGGCGATAGAGCCTCTTGCTATCATCCTTAGGAAGGACCCGATATGCAAAGGAGTGACCATTGGTGCCTGAGAGGAGAGGACGGCCCTATACGCAGATGATATGCTCTTATTTATGTCTGACACCACTCACACACTTTCCAGGGCTATGGATGTCATTGATCGATTTGGTACCTATTCTAATCTGCGAATTAACTGGTCTAAGTCTTCATATATGACTATCTCTCCACACCGGAGAGTTGGTCTGTGGCCTGAGAGTGGTGAACACCTGCAAATACCTGGGTATTCACATTTCTAATGATCATAGCAATTTCCTGAACCTGAATGTACACCCACTTCTAAGTCATTTCAGAACTAAATTTAAAGTCTGGGGAGCTTTATCTTTGTCGGTAGCTGGACGGATTAATCTTATCAAGATGGTGGTACTCCCTAAATGTTTATATATTCTGGAACATGTGGCCGTGCCAGTGCCTCGCAGGTTTTTCAAGCAGTTATACTCCTTACTTATTCCTTTTATTTGGGGGAGTTCCAGGTCTTTCCACCTTGCAACGATCAAAAGATATGGGCGGGATGGCCCTGCCAGACCTCTTTTTGTATTACCTTGCGGGTCAACTCCGTTATCTGAAGTCTTGGCTGTTAGCTGACCCTCTACCTGGCCCGGAGGTTCATTTAGCGCATTATTTAGCTATATCCACCTTATGGTCAGTATTGTAAAGTCCACCTTTATATAAAGGCAGGTTGCTACCTCTTCACAAACTGGCAGGACAGACTTGGCAGCAGACTAAGCGGGTATCATCCTACTCTGCTATTCCTACTGAGACACCTCTATGGCATAGTCCTGGACTGACTGAGCTTCTGGCTCTTCCAGATGTACGATGCTGGGAGCAGTTTGGAGTCGTGTCTTTGGGCGATTTATATAAACAGGGTGTGTTTTGCGCTTTTGACTCCCTAAGTGTACAGTTTAACATTCCCCGCACACAGTTTTTCAAGTTTCTACAAATTAGACATTCCATGGCTACACAGTTTCCCCCCGCCTGATGCGCTCATCTCTACCTATCCACTAATACTTCGGTCCCAGGGTCCTCGGGGTCTCATTTCGAATTTATATGCTCATACAGGTACATGAAATGGCATAATCTGATTCCTGCTCTTACTGATGAGTCCTATTTAGAACTTCAGGAATCAGCACAATTTGTATCCCCGTCAGTTAACCCCGGTGGTACCCTTGGACTTATTTTGGCCACATGGGTTTGATTGAGCTGCTATGCTTTTTGCTTGTTTCTTTTGCCCCCTACAGGTTGGTTTGACCAGTCCTTCCGCCTTTCTATTTCCTGACTTTGGGACTATTTGTGCCTTTTCAATTTCAGGTTTATACTTAATGGACTCCGCAGCATCGGTTTTGACTGTTTCCTTTGTTTTTGTTTGTTCAATTTTTGGTATCCCTAGCACAGAATTTTATTGTACTTATCCGGTTATTTAATTTGTACCTTTTCTTTGTGATGTATGACTTGTTGTACATACTTCAATCAAATGATTTTAAAAAACTGAATGATTTATATGAATACTTTGCCAATGCTTGAGGAACTCTTGCCATCCATAACTGGTATGTCATTTCTAGAGATGTACAGTAATATCAAGCCTAGGGATGTATTGTAGTCAAGGATGTTGGTTGAAATGTATAAGACTAAAGTCCCAAACAGTTAGTTATAATGAAGATTTACCAACTTCCACTTGTACTCCGATTTAATTAGTCTGTTTTTTTAACTATTTTATCTTTGAATCATATAGTCTCACATTGCACACTATGCTGGTTTGTATGTATGTGTTATTACTGAGCAGAGCTACTCAGGGATCAAGTCTTCAATATTGCTCACAGTAATAGTGAGGCAATGTACTGTATTGTTCAAATGTAGTTTATCTAATTTTTCATTGATAAGATATAGGAAGATTTATGACATATTTATTTATTAATATTTAAAAATACCACATTATTTTGGCTTATACACATTAGTCTTGTCAGAAATGTCTCTTTGATACCCAAATTACACTAGTACAAGTTTACACTATATGTTTTTACTGGGAACCAATTAGGATATTCACGCTGCTGCAGTAGTGTCAGGTACACTGTCTGCTTTCCATTTTTATGCGATCAGCATGTGCATTGTGGATAAACAGTTTATTCATTGCATTGCACTACCAGCAGTCTGAGCAAGTGGTCCTATGTAATCATGTAATGCAGGCAACTTCCAGTCTCCAGCAGCTGATTGACAGCTTTCTCCCTATGCACAGTCATATTGCAGTGTACAACTCGAACACTGCTAAGTAATTGATAATTGCTCAGTGTAAGTAGGCAGAAGAAGGCTTGTGGCAAAACATGTGTTGGTGTAGGTGCCATCTGTGAAGAGATGCCACCCACACAGCATGGGTTAGCATTTATTGTATTAATTTGCTTTTTGTTACTTATGCTAATGCACTGGCACTACATATAGTGATAGCTACAACACTTGGCATTTTAATTACAGCATTTGTATTTCTTTATCTTTTCTGACACCGAGCATTATGTATTCTGTATGCTGGAACTCCCACTGCTGTTTTATTTATAATATTTTACTGTCATGTATTTGGAGGCCCCTTTCATAGATCGGGGCCTATTGCTTGGTTTGGGTGTCCCATTGTGTACTATTTTAATGATATTTATAAGTGAAGCATTATCATTTTTTGTCATCTCTTGCACAATTTGTTTGTGTTTTGCTTTTGAGTACCAATAGGCAATTGAAGTTTGAATAGAGAAGAGCTCCTACTGAGCTCTGCTCACTTTTTGTAATAGTGTATGCAACACAGTCTATAAGCAGAATTTTTTTATGGGCTTTATAGCCACAGCTAAGCCTATAGGCTTCAGGCCAGACTTAGCACCTTGTTGGACCTGCAGCTGGGCACTGTAGGCAGTTTTTGTAGAAATGAGAGAAAGAAAATAGAGTATGCGTCTCAGAGAGAAACTTCAGGACAGGCAACAAGTCCATATTACAGGATGATTGTATTGCAACTGTTATGAAGATTTATGTACATTACTGAAACTACAGTAAAGAAATTGTGAGTTGTTTACATCCTTACCAACTGTCTCCTATACTTAATTCTGCACCACCACCAAGGACACCCTTTTCACCATCAGGCAGGGGACATAACCACAGGGAGTGCCCCAGGAAACTACTACCACCAACATCCACATTGCAGGTGCCCTCTTCACTGTACCCACTCTGAGGACTGTGAGAGGTACTGGCAAAGACCTCCTCTCCTCACTCCTCCACTGGGTTTTGGCAATGTCAATTTCAATTGACTTTTTGTTTTATGCCTGAGCGAGACATAACTGATTACATTATTGTGTACCTTGTCTGCTTACCCTCGATCGATAACCAGACATGGCCTAACAGAAAAAATGCTGCATACAATATTTTGCTATCAACATGTGTATTATGGAAAAACTGACAGTTTATTACATTACAGTTTATTATGTATTACAGAGCACTGTGGTGCAGGTTCTAGCTCAGAAAAATGTTCACTGCCATAACTCTAGAGGCTGCAGTGATCACAACTGTGACTGGATTAAAAAAACAGAGGGGCCCACAGCTCATCCTTACCACGCTAAGTCTGATTCAACATCCTTGATCTACTTTCTAATCTTCTCCAATTCGTGGCATTCTGTGCATCATAAATTTTTTACCCCTATCCTCTAGTGCACATAAACTTTTATGATACACAGCATTCCACTGTCAGTAGTGGAATATATAACCCTTTAAAGGCAAAAGTAGCAGTTGGCCAGTAGCATAAAGTCAAGGAGGGATTCTGTGGTAGAGCCTGGTACAAAAGGGGGCATGATAAATATGTGGGAGGCACTAGCAGGAAATAGGAATAGAAATGATGGGAAGCTTGTGAACAAGTCTGGGTCTAGATAGAGAAGAAAAGGAAAAATGTAAATGCTACCAAAATGTATGAATAGGACGCAATTGATAGTTATGAGAAGACGTTTTGCAAGGGGGACCAGGTTGTGCTTTGTACCAGGCTCCTTGCTATGCTTTTGCATGTTAAACTGTTGGTCATCACAAGTGATGCCACTAGACACAAAACTGCTCCTTTAGGTTTAATATTGTCATCATTGCCATCAGTGGTTGTGTAGTAGACTGGATGGAATTATGATGGAGGACTGGATATATGTGAAATGGACCTTAATTGAATACTTTAGAAACATTTTGACCACCTGAAACATGCCTTGAAGCACAGTTTAAACCTAAAAAAGCACAGTTTAAACTTAAAGGTATTGCCTTTGCCTGGTTAAATATACAGTATTTTCATTTGCATTTAAAGTAAAACGTATCACCTGTATTTTTGCTTACTAGTTATCCCATATACAATTTTATTCTAATCTATTTTTTGCCTTCAGAAGCTGCACTTTGCCTTCAGGTGCCATACTTTGTCGTTGGAAGCCTCGATTCTCATAGAGAGACCACAATTCCGTGGACCGATCGGCACCTCGCCTGCAAGGGGGTTAGTAATGTCAAAGCGATCCCGGACGAGGCCTCCATGGCCTCCTTCCTTGAGATTTGTGCAAACCTCCGGTATGAGATCGAATTTGAACGCCGCACCCAGGCCGGAGTTTCATAAAGTCAGCCACCTGTGCTACCTTGTCTTCATAAAATGGGACAGGTGACATACAAAGGATGATCCACTTTTGAACACCCACCGGGAGCACCGTGTCCAGGCCAGGGTGCAGGCCTGAGGCACAGTGGCCGACTGTGGCATTCCATGAGGTCGGCTTGCATAAGCGCCTTGGGTCCCTGCCGCACTCCAGTCCTCTTGGTCCCCGAGCCGGGCACGTACAGGCGGGTGGATGGGGTCGCAGCCTTCGCAGACCACACTTTGCCTTTAGAAGTCACACTTTGCCATCGAGAAGGCCTAGATTCTCATAGAGAGACCGCACTTTGCCTTCGGAAGCCACACTTTGCTATCGATAAGACTCAATTCTCACAGAAGGACTGAACTTGTCTACTGTAACAGTAGCAGTCTACTGTCTGCTGTAACAGCATACAGTGAAGATATGCTTTATTTAGAGCAGCTATATGGTCCATATGAATCTGTTTTCTGAGTCAGATTCACTGACTTTTATGGGAAAGTGTTCTAGACATGCTCTGTGACCCATGGAAAGATCATTGCTCAGGGATGGGGAGAAGGTGAGCTGTGACCATCACCTTGTGTTGATAACTTTTATTGCAATCCTGCCTGTGATGGCAACAAGGTGACTGCTAAATATGATCTCTACAGAATAGGTATTGATAATTCATTATAATACCCAGTAGCTATTGTAAAATACATAGTGACATGAAAATTTACCCAAAAATGATTTAAATATGTTTAAAATAAAAAGCTGACTTACACATTAGGTAACATTTTAAGACACATTTCCCTTATGATGGAACGCAACCTTTGAGCCTCTGTAGTTTAATTATTATGTTAGACAATTGCATCATTAACAATGCCCCAATATGAAGATGTTATAAGGATTCTTGCCTTAAAGACATCAACACTTTTGATGATAAAGGAATTAAAGTCCCTGCTGTATGCCTGCAGGTCCAGTTTACATCAGCATGTACTCTGTCAGCAGAAACAAGATCACAATGCTCATCAGTTCACTAATAGAGCTGCTATAGTCACTCACTTATTTTTTAGACTGCATTGGTCACATTACTTTACAGTTTTGGGTCGGTTTTAGATTACTTCAACAGCAAAACGCCACATGGTTCTCCTGAACCAAACATTGATCACTGCCTATGGTACTTTAGGTTTGGTTTAGAACAACTGTGCTTGGTCCAGGTGTTGAGAACATAAAAGATATCATATGAGACCAGAAATATTAAAGATAACTAAAATAGGCTTTAATAGGTTTTACTTTATTTTTAAAATTAAAGCACTGAATCTGAAGGCTATAGTAGATAAAAATGAAAAAGCCAATTAAATCTTAGATTTCACACTAATTTATAAAATCCTGAAAATAATCTGAGATCATGAGAATCTTGTTGAAATGGCTGATACTGAAAATTACAGATATTTTTAGAGACAGTAGTTTCCAAGGGCAGGCCTTTAAAACTAAGGACTTATATTCTGAAATTAGGTACTACCTGTCTGCCATGTCATGAAAGATGTATCTACTAACAAAAAGCAAAAAATGATTATAACACAAAATAAAACATGCACTTGCTGGTAAATTCTACACTGTAGATATTCTATATTTTTAATATAAATAAGCTGCTAATACACTGATGTAGCAACTGTTAACTTTAATGACAGTGTGCTCTGATATTAACATTGTGCGCTATAGTTTTCTTTGCTATTAATTTACAACAATATCTTGTGAGAAGTCGACTTAAAACCTTTTAAATATGTTAATAAATGTTATGTTTTAAGTCGACTTCTCACAACATATTTTGGCAGTCCGTATTTTTGAAGAGACATACAATAGAACCTACACTCTTATGTTTTGAAATTCCCTATTAACGTACCACACAGTTCTAATGCACTATTAGAATGATGCACTATATTAATAGTCTAGAGCTCTGTGGAACACTAATAGAGTAGCCCATTGTCTGCAAGGATAACAAATTGCTACACCTGTATGATAACACATTATAATAAGAAGAGCTAAATGTTTAAAGGAACCAGTATTATAGACCTGATGCCCCTTGTGCTCCCAGGTCACATATGGGGTTGAACGCATTAGTAGTTAAAAAAGTAAAAGCTAAAATTAATAAATAGGGGATGTTTAGTACAGGAGGTCAATTTGTGGCCAGTTAAGTTTCCTTTAGAGTAAGGCTCCATATGGGAAATCACAACTAACAAGCTCTGTGGAAAAAAAATGCACTGCATTTTTTTCCTGCAGCATTTTTCATTCAGTTTTTTCTATGTTATTGGAGAAAGAAACCTCAATAAGGGGGCGTTCACACTACCGTTGGTGACTGTCAGTAGTGTCCGTTGCTATTGTCCGTTACAAGATTTTAGCATCGGACGCTAGCTGAACTGTCAGAAATCCGTTAAAATTTCCATTCATTTCAATGGGTTTTTATATTGTGTCCGTTAGTGTCCGTTTACACCAAATCCGTCAGAAGTCCGTTTTTTTTCATGGACAAAAAATCCTACATGCAGGACATTTTGTCCGTTTGAAAAAAAATGGATTCTTGACGGACAGCAAGTGTCCGTTATTTTTTTAACATTGAAGTCTATGGGTAACGGACTTATAACGGACAGTAACTGATAGCCATCAGTTACTGTCCATTATTTTATGTCCGTTTTTTCCCTGCGTATGCTCAGAAAGGAGAAACAAACACAAAAAAAATGGACAGTGTTAAAAAAACAGACACTAACTGATGCTAACAGACACTAACTGATGCTAATGTGTCCGTTTTTTTAACTGAACCATTAATTGGATCAGTTAAAAAAACGGACACATTAAAATCAGTGTAATAGGTAATAATAGGTGTCCGTTTTTTGTTTTTTTTAACGAACACCATTATAACGGTCTCCAACGGTAGTGTGAACCCTGCCTAAGGCTAAGGCCCCACGTAGGGAAACAACTAAAAAACTGTGCGTAAATAGACAACAAAATCGCATTGTATCTTTTCCCTCAACATTTTTTTTTCTTTTACTTTTTTGCTTCATTTTTATCTGATTTTTTTACTTCCCCTATTCAATATATTGGGAAAATATTTGCGATTTCGCACCAAAATTAACATTAGCTTTTGTTTTTTTTAACCGGACTCTCATTAACTTTTCTGGTACTGTAAAACTGTGTTTTTTCCACTGTGTTTCCATAATGGGGCCCTATCCTTAGATATAGACACAAACTAAACCTGCTCAAACATTATGTTAAGTCAGACAAAAGATTTGCTAGATTTACCATAAAGCATGAGCCACTATCAAAGTTTACAATGTCTAAAAATTAGGATTAGTGCGCTTCAATCATTTAAGCAATATTTAGGATACAGTATTTTATTCATTAACTTGTTTAGAAAGATTGTTTCACTGGTTTATATAGTATTAAATAGTACCATTTACTCTGTGGTTATTGTATATAAATACTTTGGAATTTGCCAATTATGATACTATTATTAATATAATATTAACAAGAATTAGGTACTTAGATGACAAACTTACAAGTCTTACCAAACAATGTACTTGTTTGTATAGAATCCGCTATGTTCTCATATAGTAATCTGATTTACACTGAGTTGGAAATTATAACTATATTTGACATTTCCCTAAGATTGCTAAGCAGTAACTAAATTATGTTCCAGTAATGTTCAGAAAAGTAGAATCTCCATGTCTGTTTGGCAAAAATAAGACACAGTAAGTTTGTTTAAAAGAATTAAATTGGTTTATTAATCACTGCAATCTTATGTCCAATGCAGACGTCATAGTCTAAGGGGCAGAATACTCCCCATTAAGTTCATGCTATATGTCTTTAAGAAAGCACTATATCCTAGTCTGTGTGTGAATTGCTGCACATACAATAATTCACTACATAAACTTGCACACTTCAAGAAACTCACCTAGGGCCTCTGTGGGCCTTTGGCTAAACATGATATAAACAGAATGGTTGCCCTAACACCTTATCTACCCATTTAGGAAAGCATGTATTGTAAGTAAAACTAACATCATAAGACTAATGATTGAGATAAAATACTGTAAATCAAGTGCTTGAAATTTTTATGGAGAATAAATAGTAAAAATGAAAAAAAAAAAATCTGTGAAAGAGAGTCCATCATTTGGTATAACTAGGCAAAAAAAAAAAATCAGAGAATGAAAGTTTACAGTAAAAAAACTGATATGAATGGGTACCTGAACATGCCAAATTGTCAAATATTCTGGATTTTGTATTGCTTGTAGACCCAAATAACAATTGCTTACAATAAACACTGTAAGGGTCCGTTCCAAATTCCAGCCATGTGCATCCTACAGTGGAAAGCTGAAGCAGAGCTGTTGATTTACTCAGATACAATGGGGCTAATCATCAATACTCTTGCACAATGGATTCTGCGGCTGAATCCGCTATGGAAATTGCAGCAAGATCAAGCAAGATGCTTAATTTTTCAGCATCCTGAAAAAAAGAAGTATCCATCACTGCCCCTTCTTGAATACAATGGGAGGCATATTATGGACAGATTTGGAGCTGATTTTGAGGTGGAATCCACCTCAAAATCAACTCCAAATTCGTCCGTGTGAACGTAGCTGATGAGATAAAGTCACATGAATGAAATGCTGAAGTTTTTCTGCAGCAGAAAATCTACAGCGTTTCTGCTAGAAATATGCAACTTTTTTTGCAGATTTTATTCAGGAAATGCTGCAGATTGTTTTTGCAGATTTGCCTCTTTGCATAGGAAAGGGTGAAATCTGGGATGAAAATCTGAACACCACACCCCAGGCCATTTTCTGCTGCAGATTTTTGAGGACTGTGTGGAAAAAATTTACTTAATCTCATTTACACATTCCTGAAAAAAAAAAACATTTTTTAAATGCTGGATGTTAATTTTCTTGCTGAAATGCTGCATTTTCGCAGAGAAATTGATCCACAGACTAACATTGGGAGCAAGAAAGCCCAATAAGCTCTTTTTCTGCAGTTTAATTTTTTTGAGTTGCTGCTTTTTTGTCTGTATTTTTTTCTTCCTCTTATATATAAGGAAAATGCTCACGATTCAGCAACTAAAATTAACATGTTGTGTTTTTCAAAAATGCACTTGTTTTTAAAAATGTAGCTTTTCCACGGCTCTTTTTTTTCCTCAATGTGTGGATGACATAAATGAAATCTCATTCACTATGCTGGTACTGTAAAATGCCAAAAACACTGCGTTGGGGCCTTAGCCTAAAAAATGCTGGCAGTGATTTCTATTGCATTTTCATTGTGAAAGACTACCAGTTTGGCAGATAAAGTCTGAACCAAAAATTAAATTAAGGCTAAGGCCCCATGTGGTGTTCCGCAGCAAAAAAGCACTGCGGGAAAAATGTGACAGGAACGCATCGCGGTTCTTCTCGCATCGCTTTGGACAGAAAGTTCGCAGAGATTTCTACTTCAATTATACCTATAGGGAAACCACCGGAGTTTCCAGAGTTATAATTGTCATGCTGCGATTTACAAGACCGCAACGGTTTTGGAAATTGCTGTGTGTCCTCAGCGTTTTTTTACTGCAAAGTGGGGATGGTATTCGCTAGACTGTAAAACATCATGGTTTTTTCTGCGGCGTTTACACAACATGGGGCCCAGGCCTAAAATTTGAATTTGGTGTGATTTTATCCTGCATTTTTATACAGCAGCTCTGCACTTTTTTTCCAACTTTTTTCTGAATTGTTTCCATCACCAATATATATTCATCACCAATATGTATGTATTTTAAATCTGCTCAATATTATATTTATTTGGATTACCATTATTTCTGCAATATTGTACAAATCAACTGTGAAGGGCAAAGAATTGTAGTAAAAGTAAACAAAATTTCATATTACATGTTGATTTTGCTGTATATTTGCAGCAGATCTCTTCCTTGATCTCTACCTGCACTGCAAAGGGAGCACCACTTCTCAACATGTCCTAAAAGTATTCATATGGGAAAATAATATATATACTTATATATATATATATATATATATATATATATATATACTATGACATCACGTTTATATTCCAATATTACCATCTCATGAACCTTATGGATTAAACCAGGGGTGCACTGCTAATGAGGCGAAGTGAGGCGGCCGCCTCAGGCGGCACTGTCCGTCACTGTATGGGGGCGGCACTTTTACTAATCAATGTAAACCAGCCTAGGACAGGCCCCGCTCAGCTTTGTTTTTTTTTTTTAAAGCGGCCTGTCCTGGGCTGGTTTACATTGAATAGTAAAAATGGGTTGGTTTACGAGATGTCGCATCTCAGCGCAGGCGGCGATACAATGACGTCATCACGCCGCCTACGCTGAGACACAGACGTCGCGGACAAGAAGAGGAGGCAGCGGTGGCTCCATCAAGGCATTGCAGGTAGGTGAGGATAACTTTTTTTTTATATATAAATAGGCCGTAACCTGCTGGAGTATCCCCAGCAGGTAACGGCCTATTTATTTACCTACCCTGCGTCTGCACGTGGCCAGAAGGGGAAGTGGGACGCAGAAGGGGAAGTGGATGCCGCTGTGAGCAGCCGCGGGCATCGGTAAGTGAGGCCGCGAGCCTCAAATACTATTATTATTATACTCTGGGGTCTGAAAAGACCCCGGAGTATAATAATCGGAGGCCCAGGGGAGGTGAGGAACATAAAAACATATCCTACTTACCTCTCCTGCGATTGGTGTTACGCCGAGCAGGCTTGGGGCCTCTGGTGACGTCATCAAGTCGCGTTGCCAGCCTGATCATGTGACGTGTGCGCGCAATTAAACAGGGCCGAAAGCTGCAAGGAGTGCACCGGTGTCCAGGATAGTTAAGTAACACTGGTTTTTATGTTTGTCACCTCCCCTGGGTCTCCAATCATTATACTCTGGGGTCTTTTCAGACCCCAGAGTATAATAATAGTTCATGGGTGGGCAACTATGGGACATAATACCGTGTGCAGGGGCCACTGTGGAGCATAATACCCAGTGCAGGGGCCACTGTGGAGCATAATACAAGTGCAGGGGCCACTATGGAGCATAATACAGTACAGGGGCCACTATGGAGCATAATACCAGTGCAGGGGCCACTATGGAGCATAATACCGTGTTCAGGGGCCACTATAGAACATAATACCGTGGAGGGGCCACTGTGGAGCATAATACCGTGTGCAGGGGCCACTAGGGATTATAAAACTGTGTGCAGGGGTTGCTGTAGAACAAAATAACGTGTGCAGTGGCCACTGCGGGGCATAATACCGTGTGCAGGGGCCACTGCGAGGCATAATACAGTGTGCAGGAGCCACTACGGTGCATAATACCGTGTGCAGGGGTCGCTGTGAGGCATAATACAGTGTGCAGGGGCTGCTGTGGAACATTATAGTGTGTGTAAATGGGGCGCTATAAACAGGGGCTATGGCGCCTGTTTATATTATACGCTGTCTGTTTATAGTGGCCGTGTGATGTAATTCCAGCCTTGTCACATACTGTAGACATGTACAGGACGAGGCTGTAGTTACATTACATGGCCACTATAAGATGAATGACACTATGTAAACAGAGAAGCAGTGACGGCGCTTACACAGGTACCATTTAAACAGCTGATCAGTGGGGGTCCTGGGTTTTTGAGCCCCACTGATTAGTTTATTAATGACCTGGAAAACCTTTTAATTAGTTAACACCTGGGGAATTATTAATAAGGGGCACTATTTATACAGGGTACACACGGACATTAGTAATATAAGATGCACTTGGGAGTATTATTCATTATGGGGGGTTATATCATATATTTTATAATTGGGGTAGCAGCAGGATGGGTGTGTAGGTGAGGACAATGTGGGTTGGATGCCTGGAAAAGTGAGGAGCCAAAGATGTCTGTGTTGCAAACTTTACAGAGACAAGTCACAGCTGGAAGAAATGGTTATGGCAGTCCAGAGGGAAGAGAAGGGAAATGTGAAGGATTAGCCAGAGACGTCACCTGTAAGTCACAAAATGTTACTGCCTTGTATTCACCTAAATGATAGAGGATAAATACCTGAGTGATGGGGGTCTGTCTGCTGAGTCCCCCACTGAGCCTGAGATTTGGGTTTTTTCCCCCCACTGGGTGGAAATCCAGCCTGACCGCAGCCATATATAAGTGTATCACTTGGTGGATGGACGAACCCATGTGGTTCTAATTCACTTCAATGGGAGTGCCAAAGATAGCCGAAGTCCAGTACTCAGCTATCTGCGGCGCTCCTATTATAGAGAATGGGGGCCACGTGGGCTCGTCCATCCACCAAGCAGAAGATGTGTGAAGTTACTTTCATTGTTAATACAGTGTTGTTGATCTGATACTGAAGTAATACAGGAAGAAGAATTCTTAAAAACTGTTTTATAATTTTGTATATTGTGTATATTGTGCGACGATAACAGTGTGTTACACTAGTACTATGGAAACTCAATTTTTTTTTGGGGGGGGGGGCGTCTTTCTATAGTCCGCCTCAGGCAGCAAAGAGGCTAGGTTCACCACTGGATTAAACTACCAATGAGTTTAGAAGTTTGATAAATCATTGTCTAATAAACTGATAATAATGTTTCAATTGTCTACAACAGTTTGCAAAACTGATGTAACAGGTCCACCTTGTTCAACACATTATCTGTTAGAAGTGACTTAGCAGAAGACAACTATCTGTATGTTAAGAGAAAATTCCAACCCAAAATTTTCAAGGTAAAGGCTCCATGTTGCGGAAACAACCGCTGTGCTTTATAGTAC
This sequence comes from Leptodactylus fallax, assembly GCA_947044405.1. Classification (NCBI taxonomy): domain Eukaryota; kingdom Metazoa; phylum Chordata; class Amphibia; order Anura; family Leptodactylidae; genus Leptodactylus; species Leptodactylus fallax. Next base: position 816,974 of record CAMRHE010000414.1, read on the forward strand.
CAGCAAAGTGAATGAGATTCCAGCTAATGCCATCAACACATTTCAGAAAAAAAACGCTGCAGAAAAGCTGCGTTTTCAAAAACGCTGCAGAAAAGCTGCGTTTTCAAAAACGCAGTATGACAATTTTACCTGTGGAAACACTCGCATTTTCCCTATAGATTTAAGAAGGGAAGAAAAACCACAGAGAGAAACACAGCAAAAACGCAATGAAAAATGCTCCGAAAAAACGTAGCCTTTTTTTCACAGCGTTTTTTAACATTTTCCGCAACATGGGATCTTAGACTTAATCAATGACCCATATAAAGAACCCCAGCTCCATATTAGCTGTAATCTTTCTATACAGTTGCTTATGTTTATAAATTTTAACTACACTTCCACTGTTAAAAGATTATGCACTTACCACCTAAGACCATTTTAGGCGGAATCTGCAGCGGAGTCGACTCCAATGCAGATGAGAACCTAGCCTGACCTGACAGGCTTTTTTACACTGTCTATGTACTGGAGTGCATTTGCCTCTTTTTTGCCCCTTTTTTAAAAAAAAGTGCAAGTTATAAATACAGTGGGAAAAAGATCTCCACTTAGCCTACACCTCTTTTCCCCAGCAAAAATTAAAAGTGGCATGGGCAGCATAACAGCTGGAAAAAAAGACGCAAATGCGTCACAAAGCACAAGACAGAAAAAGACCACAAAAAGGTGCAAATAACTTAGTAAATGTACCCTATTAACTTTAACTTAGTTTGTTGCTATGAGCTTGAGCAAAATTAACTATTTCTTATTCTTATTATTTCTTATCTCCAATTTTTGCAGCTTCAATTTAAAAACCAGGTTTTTGTCCTTTGGGGATGTAATGCATATAGTAAGGAAGTTTATATTGTGCAGAAATAGGCTGCTATTAAAAAAGGAAGCTAGATGGATTTTGCGTGCAAACGCTACTGGACCTCTGACTGTAAATGATAAAATAGAACTGAAAGTGATAAAGCTCTTAGGAAGGGTTAAAGAGCTGTCTGAGGTTGCAAGGCAATGTTTTGATGCTTGCTGCTCGGAAGGTGGGGTGTGGTGCTATTTTGGGGGAGGGGCTGGGGGCGTGTCGCTGGGGTGTGCCTATGGCATTGCAAGTTTGCTGTGTCCTGGGTGTGCTGTTCGGTGTTGGGCTCCTGGCCTTGCTCTCAATGCGGCACCCCTTTGGCTGAGTGGGCGAGCACACACTGATGACGTCATCTGACGTCACTTCCGGGCACTGAAACAAGAGCAGATGCCAGTGAGTGCATATAAAAACATGTGTTGCCTAGGCATAATGTGCCATCTTGAGGTCATGGGGAAGCGCTTTAAGCGTGAGACATCTGTCACCTTTGCCATCATTACCACTGCTATCCCGGTGTTTGTTTTTATCTGGACATATTTGTACGGAAACTGCTGTTTGTGGGAAAGAGAGCTATCTGATGTGGACTTCATACTTTAAAATCTTTTCTCAGGGGAGATGAACAATAATGATGATGGAATAAATGAATGTTTTTACTTGAAATGGTGAGTGCTACAGTACACATTTTCTTTTTGAGTCCTTTTTTATTTATTTTTATATCTTTTGTTCATTTGCTAAAGTATAATACTAGATAAATAAAATAAAACATATTTAAAGTAATTTTACATTCTTTAACATTATTTATTGATCATTACATAATTATGAATGTAATATCAGCTGTGGTAGTGAATTATTTATTTATTGCAAAATGGTTCTTTGTCTTGTCTTATTATCTTTCCTCATTAACAGGTCATTTATGTAAGGTCATTGTGCTTCATATCACTCTAAGTAAAGTTTTGAGCAACCTATCAAGAGAATGTTTGGTCCTCAGGTTTAGCTACATATGTTCATAAAATGTTTATTTGATTCCAGGCATTTTAAGTAACCATATTGTATCCAGCAGCCAAATAATGTGGTGTGTGTTTATATATATATATATATATATATATATATATATATACATACAGTGGGGAAAAAAAAGTATTTAGTCAGCCACCATTTGTGCAAGTTCTCCCACTTAAAAAGACGAGAGAGGCCTGTAATTGACATCATAGGTAGACCTCAACTATGAGAGACAAAATGAGAAAACATATCTAGAAAATCACATTGTCTGATTTTTAAAGAATTTATTTGGAAATTATGGTGGAAAATAAGTATTTGGTCAATAACAAAAGTTCATCTCAATACTTTGTTATATATCCTTTGTTGGCAATGAAAAGCTCCAGGTGGCACACACTGTTGCTGGTATGTTGGTCCATTCCTCCATGCAGATCTCTTCTAGAGCAGTGATGTTTTGGGGCTGTCGCTGGGCAACACAGACTTTCAACTCCCTCCAAATGTTTTCAATGGGGTTGAGATCTGGAGACTGGCTAAGCCACTCCAGGTCCTTGAAATGCTTCTTACGAAGCCACTCCTTCGTTGCTCTGGCGGTGTGCTTGGGATCATTGTCATGCTGAAAGACCCAGACACGTTTCATCTTCAATGCTCTTGCTGATGGAAGGAGGTTTGCACTCAAAATCTCACAATACATGGCCCCATTCATTCTTTCATGTACACGGTTCAGTCGTCTTGGTCCCTTTGCAGAGAAACAGCCCCAAAGCATGATGTTGCCACCCCCATGCTTCACAGTAGGTATGGTGTTCTTTGGATGCAACTCAGCATTTACTCTCCTCCAAACACGACGAGTTGTGTTTCTACTAAATAGTTCTACTTTGGTTTCATCTGACCATATGACATTCTCCCAATACTCTTCTGGAACATCCAAATGCTCTCTAGCAAACTTAAGCTGGGCCCGGATATGTACTGGATTAAGCAGGGGGACATGTCTGGCACTGCAGGATCTGAGTCCCTGGCGGCGTAGTGTGTTACTGACGGTAGCCTTTATTACGTTAGTCTCAGCTTTCTGCAGGTCATTGACTAGGTCCCCCCGTGTGGTTCTGGGATTTTTGCTCATCGTTCTTGTGATCATTTTGACCCCACGGGGTGAAATCTTGTGTGGAGCCCCTGACGGAGGGAGATTATCAGTGGTCTTGTATGTCTTCCATTTTCTAATTATTGCTCCCACAGTTGATTTCTTCACACCAAGCTGCTTGCCTATTGCAGATTCAGTCTTCCCAGCCTGGTGCAGGTCTACAATTTTGTTTCTGGTGTCCTTCCACAGTTCTTTGGTCTTCACCATAGTGGAGTTTGGAGTGTGACTGTTTGAGGTTGTGGACAGGTGTCTTTTATACTGATAACAATGTCAAACAGGTGCCATTACTACAGGTAATGAGTGGAGGACAGAGGAGCCTCTTAAAGAAGAAGTTACAGGTCTGTGAGAGCCAGAAATCTTGCTTGTTTGTAGGTGACTAAATACTTATTTTCCACCAAAATTTGCAAATAAATTCTTAAAAAATCAGACAGTGTGATTTTCTAGATATGTTTTCTCATTTTGTCTCTCATAGTTGAAGTCTACCTATGATGTCAATTACAGGCCTCTCTCATCTTTTCAAGTGGGAGAACTTGCACAATTGGTGGCTGACTAAATACTTTTTTCCCTACTGTATATATATATATATATATATATATATATATATATATATATAGTATAATAATAAAAAAATATATAATAAACAGGCCCCCCACTATATATGTTAATGTTATTGGTCTGTTACCAGTCTGTGTATTCAAGGATTACACAAATCACCACCAAAGGCCTAATTATGAATTATACAGTGAAAATTGTAAATGTGCCTACAGATGTAGCAAAGTTTAACTTGACATCCTTGACACAGGTTTTTTTTTTGTTGCAGATTTTGCTGGGGTTTTTTGAGCTAAAGCCAGGAGTGGATTGACCAGTAGGTATAAGTATAAGAGCTTCCTAGATATCTCCCATTCCTTTTTAGCCATTCTTGGCTTTGGCTCAAAAAATCCCACAGCAAAATCTGCAACAAAAAAGCTGCGTTTCCGCAACGTGGGGCCTTAGCCTTAATTTTTTCCATGTTAATGAAAAAAATGCACACAATTGCTATCACCACATCCATAATGACCCATACAATAAATTTAGTATATTATTTATACTGCAAGTCAAAATACAGCATAAAATTTAGATGCCAGATTTGATGTTTGTGATCATTTCACCTTTTAAAACCATAAAACAATAAAAAAAAAACTGATAAATCATACGTACCCCTGCGTGCCAATAAATATTAAAAGTTGTTCTCAAAAAACAAGTGCTCACACAGCCACAGTGATGGAAAAAATAAAAAAATTATGGGTTTTGGAAAATGGCGAAACATAATGAAATTAAAATTATCCTCTGGAAAAAAAGTTGTGAGCATGAACTGAAAAATAAAATGTGGTACTGCCATAATTGTGGCGAACATAATATAATGTTAGTCTGTTATACAGCCCTGTGAATGCCATAAAAATATTAAAACAATGGCAAAACTGCCTTTCCTTAATATTCTCACATGACAAATGTCAATACATTATATGTACCTGCAAAATGCAAGGCTTCTTAAAGCTTCCTTGATGAAATAACGTGTTACTGATTCAATGTTAAACTGAATTAGATTGCTAAATGGTTAAAATACCCATGTACCAGAGTTATGTGCCAGCAATATTTACATGCAATAATAAAATGTTATTTTCAAGAGGGTTTTCACAATTTTTTTTTTTCCAAATAAATTTTTATTGAAATTTTTCAAAGGAAAACAGGCATAAAGTTTTGTAAAAACAGACAGAAAAGAACAATATATCTGTCAAAACAGCTAAGAAAACAAGAAAAGATAAGCAGAGGCATATCATGTAACGTCTTGAGGAAATGGCATAAATAACATAATAACAAATTAACAAGAGGGTAGAGGAAAGTAAGGACCGACCTGTAAAATAAAATGTCAGTACAGAAAAATATATAAACATAGCTACAAAAGGAGTAGAAGTGGGTGTGTAATATAGGTTCAGGGAATCTGTAAAGCGCTGCGGAATATGATGGCGCTATATAAGTAAGCATAATAAATAAATAAATAAATCAGAGCCATATTGTTAACTGTGAGGAAGTGGATGGTGAAATAGCCAAGAGGACCATTGGGAGTAAAAGGAATTGAGCTTACCATTTTGACAAGCAATTATATGTTCTTGTATGCAGTTACAGTGCTGGCCAAAAGTATTGGCACCCCTGCAATTCTGTCAGATAATACTCAATTTCTTCCAGAAAATGATTGCAGTCACAAATGCTTTGGTAATAATATCTTCATTTATTTTGCTTGCAATGAAAAAACACAAAAGAGAATGAAAAAAAAAGTCAAATCATTGATCATTTTACACAAAACTCCAAAAATGGGCCGGACAAAAGTATTGGCACCCTCAGCCTAATACTTGGTAGCACAACCTTTTAGACAAAATAACTGCGAACAACCGCTTCCGGTAACCATCAATGAGTTTCTTACAATGCTCTGCTGGAATTTTAGACCATTCTTCTTTGGCAAATTTCTCCAGGTCCCTGAGATTTGAAGGGTGCCTTCTCCAAACTGCCATTTTGAGATCTCTCCACAGGTGTTCTATGGGATTCAGGTCTGGACTCATTGCTGGCCACTTTAGAAGTCTCCAGTACTTTCTCTCAAACCATTTTCTAGTGCTTTTTGAAGTGTGTTTTGGGTCATTGTCCTGCTGGAAGACCCATGACCTCTGAGGGAGACCCAGCTTTCTCACACTGGGCCCTACATTATGCTGCAAAATTTGTTGGTAGTCTTCAGACTTCATAATGCCATGCACACGGTCAAGCAGTCCAGTGCCAGAGGCAGCAAAGCAACCCCAAAACATCAGGGAACCTTCGCCATGTTTGACTGTAGGGACCGTGTTCTTTTCTTTGAAGGCCTCTTTTTTTTTCCTGTAAACTCTATGTTGATGCCTTTTCCCAAAAAGCTCTACTTTTGTCTCATCTGACCAGAGAACATTCTTCCAAAAAGTTTTTGGCTTTCTCAGGTAAATTTTGGCAAACTCCAGACTGGCTTTTTTATGTCTTTGGGTCAGAAGTGAGGTCTTCCTGGCTATCCTACCATAGAGTCCCTTTTCATTCAGATGCCGACGGATAGTACGGGTTGACACTGTTGTACCCTCGGACTGCAGGGCAGATAGAACTTGTTTGGATGTCGAGGTTCTTTAGCCACCATCCGCACAATCTTTCGTTGAAATCTCTCGTCAATTTTTCTTTTCCGTCCACATCTAGGGAGGTTAGCCACAGTGCCATGGGCTTTAAACTTCTTGATGACACTGCGCACGGTAGACACAGGAACATTCAGGTCTTTGGAGATGGACTTGTAGCCTTGAGATTGCTCATGCTTCCTCACAATTTTGCTTCTCAAGTCCTCAGACAGTTCTTTGGTCTTCTTTCTTTTCTCCATGCTCAATGTGGTACACACAAGGACACAGGACAGAGGTTGAGTCAACTTTAATCCATTTCAACTGGCTGCAAGTGTGATTTAGTTATTGCCACCACCTGTTATGTGCCACAGGTAAGTAACAGGTGCTGTTAATTACACAAATTAGAGAAGCATCACCTGATTTTTCAAAGGGTGCCAATACTTTTGTCCACCCCCTTTTTTATGTTTGGTGTGGAATTATATCCAATTTGGCTTTTTGACAATTCTTTTTGTGGTTTTCCATTGAAGACAAATTAAATGAAGATATTATTACCAAAGCATTTGTGATTGCAATCATTTTCTGGAAGAAATTGAGTATTATCTGACAGAATTGCAGGGGTACCAATACTTTTGGCCAGCACTGTAGTAGAGATAATAGATTTAAGTTCTGCTAGGGACAGGATAGTAGATGATTTCCAAAGGCGAGCAATTAGTAACCGGGCTGCATAGAGGAAGTGACATGTGAGAAATCTAAAAGGAGTAGGAATATTATTGATCCCAAGAAGGAGGAGAGGCAGGGGGGCCAAAGGGGTAACAGTAAATTGTATTTAGCCACTAAGTAACTTGAGGGTGGCGTGCCAGAATGAAGCAACGCGCTGGCAACTCCAAAAGATGTGTAAAAGTGATTCTGTTTGGCCACAGCCTCTCCAACAATAGGAGGAAGATGTTGGGTAGATTTTTGAGAGTCTCAGTGGGGTGTAATACCATCGCAAGAGAAGCTTGTGATATTGTTCCCAATGAGGGGCACAAGAAGTAGACTTGTGAGCCCAGATCAACGCACTATTCCAGTCTGACACGCCAAAGTTTCTAGCGAATTCAGACTCCCACTTCAAAAGAGGAGGTAATTTAGTAATCTGGTGATCGTTGGCTACTAGGAGGTAAAGAGATTTGACACCCCTAGATTTCAAGGCAATCGAACTTTGTAGAAAATCCCTTAGGACGGCTGGAATAGAGGAGGTGATAGAAGGTTTAGGTGACAAAAAGTCTCTGATTTGGATGTACCTGAAACACCTCCTGAAAAGGGAGTAGGAATTTAGACTGAAGTTCTGCAATTGATACAATGGAATGGCTGTGGAACAAGTCAGAGATGTGACGCAGTCTGCCAGCAATCCAAGATGATAAAGAAATATTGGGAATATGATGCATCAGAGCTTGGATTGGAATAGCCAAGTGTACCCTGAGAAGAGAAGAGTGATGAGAGGAACACCCCACTCAACAGGCCTCAAGGGAGACCTGAACTGATGGGGCTTTCACAATTTTAATGTGACAGTCACTGGGTTAATAGCATAAGAACAAAACAGATATTAAAAGGTCATGTAATTTTAACATATTTCATTGTTACCTAAACTGTTCAGTACTGCTATTTTACTGTATGTCCTACACGTTGCTACTGTTTCTCTGTATATGAGAGACAGTGACAGGGAAAGAAGGAAGAGAACCTCCTCTGTGTTCTATGCACAATGTATGAGAGACATCATAGCAGCCAGTCTACACCAACTAACTCAGGGACAACTGATAATTAGAAATAAAGTTTGCAGAGAAATAGTATTACTCATGTACTCACAACATCTTATCACTCAAATTTACCTGAAAAGCAGAATCCATATAGCATCATATATTGCTAAGTTTCTAGAATTTAGACCTTTTAAATTTAAGGACAGTTTTCTCTTCTAGTTTGGAGGTCATATGTTACATAATACCACCATAAGCACCATCTCAAATTTTGTATTCGTATGTCAGATGCTTATATACATTCTTTGTTACTGTCTATTGAATTCTATCAAAGCCGGCACTGTAATCATTCTGTTAGCATTAAAGGTATACAATCTATGAGCATAATAAGAAAACACTATTTTACTTTTATTATGGAACCACATGGAAGAAGTCCAACTGGTTCTCCTGAACAGATTGTTAAAAGTGCAGACAGTTTGGAGAGCTGGAACAGATGGGTTGCTGATTCAGATGTCTCTTCAGTAAAAGCATATATCTCAAACATCTTGCATCCAGAAGGGCAGTCACATATTTCAGGTGCTATCCAATTGTCTTGAGCAAGCAGTGGCATGTCCTGATTTCAACTGTAAATACATCCTCAGTTTTATGCAGTATGGGAACAAAGCTAAGTGAATATTACTGTTTCTGTGCAGGAACATTAACGGGGCAATATACATTGTAAGGGCACTAAGGGAGCATCATACTGTGTGTGAGACACTAAAGGGATATATTATAGTATAGGAGGAACAAACAAGGAGTATCAGTACTGTGTGAGGAGCACTACGCCAACATTTATGCCCTTTTAGGGCTCCCACACTGTACATATGGTGCAGGGGAACTAAGGGAGAATTATACGTCTTGGAGAAATAAGGGGGCACTACACTGTGTAGACAACACTAAAAGCCACCAACCTGGATGGGAAACATTAAGGGGACATTATGCTGTGTGACCACTAAGGGGGCATTATGCTCAGTCATTAAGAAATCATTACTATGAGGGTCATTATAAAGGCATCATCACTGTTTGGGGACACTTACTGTGTGCCACACAGTCGACATTATGAAAGTGTATAGAGGGGCTCCATTACTGTATTGTATATAAAGAAGGGCACTATTACTTTGAAACATGGCTTAAACACATATAAGGTAAAATATTTGTTGTTAAAAATAGTCCCTGTCTTTTGTATAACATGGTTGAAATATTTTGCTAGGAATGAGCAGTATTTGCCTGACAAATGAAAAGTACAAATTAGAAACAAATAGTTCTTAATTTGATGATCTCAGAGCAAATAAGTAATTGTTAGTGCTATTTAGTATGACTCAGTATGTTCAGTACAGGGTCGGACTGGCCCACCGGGGAACCGGGGAATCCCTCGGTGGGCCCCGACTATTAGTCCACATTTTACCAATGTAAATGCATTGGTCAGGGGCCCGATCTGGATGGTCAGGGGCCCGATCAGGCCCCTGACCAATGCAATTACATTGACAAAATGTGGATTAGTAATGGTCAGGGGCCGGACTTTACTACCATAAAGATGGCCGCTGCCGGCGGAGCGCAGCGGCGGGAGACTGTCCCTACCTTGTCCTGGGCCCGCCTCCTGAAGCCTGCATCCTGATTGACAGCTGCTGGAGCCAATCAAATTGCAGCGCATTGCTGCACGCATCAATGACGTCATAACGCTGTGCGCGGCGGCGGGATTCAGCAGAGGAGCCCAGAACAACAGTGTGAAGGTAAGTACAAGTTACCACACACACAAAACAACTTTCCCCCCTATTTTGCCCCCAAATCTTTCAGCTTCACTGACCCCTCTGAGAACTACTGTACAACCCCCAGCAGCTCCAGATGCTCTGGATCTGTTGAGAGTTGTAGTCCCCCCCAAAACGAATATTCCATTGTACTGTTATGCTGGTGTCTGCTCTAGGGCTCCAGCATGACAATACCTAAGTTGCAGAAACCGCTGAGGACTTTTCTGTCCGTCACTTTCAGTTTGAATATGGCGGACACCGGCGGACCTCATTATAATGGGGTCTGCCGGTGTCTGTGTGTAACTGCCATGTTAACAGTCCGCCTCTCAGTCATTCGGGTCCTGTGGCGGACCTGTATGACAGAGAGCTTGCCGCAGATGTGAACCTAGCATAAGGCTATGGCTACACTACAACTTCCGTCATGCAACCAAAGATCGCCGTGTCGCCTTGGGACTCTTTCACACGTTAGTGAATGGAGTCGCATTGGGACCCTCAGGTTGCAATGCGACTCCATTCACTAACATAAGTGAAGGAGTTACAAGGCGACACGGTGATCCACATGACGGGAGTCACGGCTTATTCATCAAAAACAATGTTTTCCACCTGCCGGAGTTCTGCGCCTAATTTATAATGAGGTGCGCACATAAATTAGTCGCGTCTTCCGGAGTCCGTGCACCTAAACAGAACTCCACACCAGCTCCTTGCTTATGTAGATCTCTGGCATCATTAACACTAGAAAACTGAAGTAAATGATGATAAAATGACAGGGCCAGAAAAGTGGTGAAAAACTCAAAGTCTTTTTTTTTGCAAAAATTTTCACTTGCACAAAATAATTGTTACTTTTTTAATGGCTTGTACATCACTTTTTTTTTTAGCACACAAGCTGTGTTATATCAGCTCCATTTATTTATTTATTCTGCTTACTTGTATAGCGCCATCATATTCCGCAGCACTTTACAGACATTGACAGTCATATGTAGATTGTGAGTCCTATATGGGAGAATGACTGAGAATGTCTGTAAAGCGCTGCGGAATATGATGGCGCTATATAAGTAAGAAAAATAAATAAATAGTATTTACACTGTACAAATAGGATGCATGATGTTAAAAAAAAAAAATGTCATGCATCCTATTTAAGGTCATGCATCCTATTCATACAGTGTATATACTATGGGGCTGATTTAACACGGCTTATTTATTTATATGGCAGATATAACCTTTTTAACCAACCCCCAATACAATATAATTTTGTCAATATGTTGTTAATTATTTTTTTTTATTTATGCCAGGGGAGGGGAAAAACAACAAAAAAATACCCTTCTCACCTGTCTCCGATGCTGCAGTGTCCTCCCAGTGCAGTCCGATCCTGCTACTTGGCTGTCTTCTGGCTATGATGTCCCGGCTCCCTTCCGCTGAGGCCGTCACGTGACTACTTAGGTCAATCAGCGGCCTACAGAAGGGACCCAGGGACGTCACAGATAGTGACGTCCCTTCGCCGTGGCTGCGGATTGGCCTTAGCAGTCATGTGTGGTGGGGACATGCGCCAACAGAGCTGCAGGACTGGGGAACACACGAGCATCGGGGACAGGTGAATGTGGGTTTTTTTTTTCGGTTTTTTTTTCACCTCTCCCACTCTAATTAAAAAATACATTTTTGCCTGGACAACCCCTTTAAAGGGATTATCCACATTCTAATATTGTTATACCACCTGCAGGGTACCAACACGCAGGACCCCCCCCGAAGATCAGCTGCATTGGAATAGCATGGCTCTCAGTAATGTTACCATACCAGGAGCCACGCTGCTCACTAGCCGTATAAAGTGTAGTGGTGGCTTTAGGTACTGCAGCGCTGTCCCATTGAAGTCTATGAGGCAGCACTACACTACCAAAAGCCGCAGCTACACTTTGTACAGTGAGAGAGCAGTGTGGCTCCTGGTATGTAATCAGTACTGGGAGTCACACTGTCCTGGTGCAGCTGATCTGCAGGGATCCAGGTTGTCAGACTTCCACAGATCTAAGGGCTCATTCACACAACAGGATTCCAAGGCTGTGTGCTGGCTGTTGTATTAGCAGCACACGGTCCGATAGATTTTAGTGGATCTATTCGCACAACCATTGTTTTAATCGTTTGTGCGAATGATCCAAGAAAGAAATAGAACCGGCTATTTTTGGTGATTTTATGGATCCCTCAATAGACTTATGTCAATGAGGGATCCTTGAAAACAGATTTTCTTAGGGTGTACACTGTGCTGGGCACTGTCGTGTGAGTGTAGCCTAGAATATTAGAAGGTGGATAACCTTTTTAAAGGGGTTATGCCATGAAGAATAGTTATCTGTTATCCATAGGATCGAGCCCTCAGAATCGGGGTGTTTTTCTTCTAACTGAATCCAGGCTGAATGTAGCTGCGCCCAGCTGGACGGGGAGGCGACCGTGAACCCATTAACTTGAATGGAAGTGCCTGAGATAGTGAAGTACATGACTTCGGCTATCTCAGTTACTCCCATTAAAGTAAAAGAGGGCATGGATGCTACATTCACCCTGGATTCAGTCAGACGAAATTCACTGTGGGGAGAAAAACAACCCCATTCTCAGGACCGGGAACCTGGATTCACTATGGTCTGTCCTATGGATACAGTAGTAGTAGTTCGGTGACTCTGGCCTCGTAATAATCCTGGAGCATGTAAGGGATTCAGGTGCAGGAAGTGTGGGTCAGCGGGGACCTGTGTCACCACATTTCAAGAGCCATAGTCGGGGCACTTCTCTGTCCTTAAGGCTGGGGCCCCACGTGGTGTAAACGCCGTGGTTCACCTGCGGCGTAAACGCCGTGGAAAAAAAGCGGCGTTTTACAGTCACAGCAAAGTGGATGGGATTCTAGTAATTCCTATCCCCACTTTGCGTTAATATACGTGTTGCAGACATGCGGCGATTTCCAAAACCGTTGTGGTTTTGGAAATCGCAGCATGTCAATTATACCTACGGAAATGCCGGCAGTTTCCCTATAGATATAATGGAAGTAGAAAGTTCACAGAGGAAACCTCTGTGAACTTTCTATCAAAAGCACTGCAGGAAGAACTGCAATGCGTTTCTGTCATGGTTTTTCCAGCAGAGCTTTTTTGCTGCAGGACGCCATGTGGGGCTTAGCTTAAAGGGATTTTCCAGGGCTTTCCTTTTTTTTTTTTAATTGCTGACCTATCCTTAGAAATGTCATCAATTGGAGATCTGTTGGGGGTCTGACACCTTGTCCCCCTGTGGTTCAGCTGGTTAAAGAGGCAGTGGCCCTCTCTGAGTGCTGTTTCTACTTCACAGGACATGTGACATTATGTTCATTGATCACATGGCCTGATCACAGCTCAGTCCCATTCAAGTGAATGGGCTGAGCTGTGATACCAAGCACAGTCACTATGGAGCTGTGCTTGGTAAGAACTGAAGAGGCTGCAGCACGCACGTCACGTGAACAGGTGCTGATCCCTTTCCAATTTTTAATTGATGATTGCATAGGTCATCAATTACTCAGCCTTAGAAAACCCCTTTAACCCCTTAATGACCGGGGCATTTTTTGTTTTTGCATTTTCATTTTTCCCTCCCCACATTCCAAGAGCCATAACTTTTTCATTTTTCAATTCACAGAGTCACATGATGGCTTATTGTTTGCGAAACAAATTGTACTTTGTAATGTCACTATTCAATATGCTGTGCAATGTACTGGGAAGCTGGAAAAAAATTCAGAATGAGTTGCAATTGGAGAAAAACTGCATTTGCGCCAAATTCATATGGGTTTAATTTTTACAGCATTCACTGTGTGGTAAAAATGACATGTTAACTGTATTCTGCGGGTCAGTACGAACACGGCGATACCAAATTTATATAGTATTTGTAATGTTTGGATACCTTTTAAAAAATTAAAAACTTTGCTAAATAGAAAAAAATTTTTGCGTCGCCATATTTTGTCACCTGTAACTTTTTCATATTTACATGTATGGAGCTGGGTAAGGCGTCTTTTTATGCGGGACAACATGATGTTTTTATTGATACCATTTGGGGAAAGATCTGATGGTTTGATCACTTTTTATTCAATTTTTTATAGGAGGCAAAGTGTTGAAAAAAACGCTATTTGGCCATTTTGATTTTTTTTTCCCCGCTACGCCGTTCACCGTATTGGATAAATATTTTAATATTTTAATAGTTAGGGCCAAAAACTGGATGGGCGATATTTCATATGGCAGTAGGGTGGGCCCCTAGAATCAATCCCACTGGTGGGCCCTAGGCACCCCAGTCCGACCCTGGTTCAGTATAATAATGTCCTCTAGGCTACATATTAAATTTAACAGAAAACTATTATTCTAATAATGCTTGTATTCTTTTCATTTGTAAAAATATTGAATCATACTATATTTAATTAAATGGATTAAGTTTTTTTGATATGATTGAGTTTAAATGTGTTTTTGCTTCTAAAGTTCTGCAAAATTGTGACAAAATTAACTGCTTTTTTGTGATTTTTTTTTTCTGATTGACCATAATATGTGGACTTGCCTTTAAAGTCACAAAGGTAAAAACTGTCTAGACGTTAGGTATATTTGCATGTAATTTATTCTGTTCATTTAACATGTATGCTAAGCATGTCCATAACCTTCCACTGCCAGGTAAAGGTCAATAAGTTTCTTCTTGGGCTACATCGGCTGCTATCTGTGAGTATATATAAAAAGTATAGATAGTGTAGCGAATTACACTACACCACCCTCAATGTCCATTAAAAAGTATATAGAAGCAGCAAACCATTGAAAAAATAGAAAGCTAAAAGAAGGGACCTTCTGCTTTTATTAGCACATTAATCAAGAAGGATATAATTGGATAGTCTTGTTTGCATCTGTCAATTAATGTCCATTGTCTGTCACCTTAAAGTTTACTACATGCGTACGTATAATGTATTTCATAATAGTCTATGGATGAAGGTTGCTACTGTATGGCGTTAGTCAATGGCCTTTACTAAACATATAAAGTGCATTAGAAAGCTAGAGTGGCAATAGATATACACAGTGATAATAAAGGATACTGTCACCAGTGCTTGAGCTCCTTTTTCACCCCCTTTCTGAATATCTGGAATAGAGTTTTTATGTGAACCTATTTTAAAACCAATTTTATATTTCTATATTTCTAATTATAAACTAGTTATAGATTATTATTTGTAGAGCATAAAAAAAAACAATAAAACCAAGTCTATATGAGTGATATATGTATAGCTCAAACTTTTTCATTTTTGCATTCTAAAGCACATTAAAAACTGAACCCAGAGACCAACAAATAAAAAAATGATGATTCAGTCTATTTTTGGACTATGGCCTACTTTGAACAAATTCTTAAGCCAGAAACAACCTCAACCAGTAGGAGGGAAAATAGGCCAAACCGAAGAAAAAGTTCATTATTCTTACCAGGCACTCATTTTCAATGAATCTTTCATGACAGAACCACTATGGTGATGTAAGGGTTAAAACATAACTTGCACTATATTCTATATCACAGTATACAGAAAGCACAAAAGGGTGGAATGTTCTGTAAACAACACTGCGTAGTTGATAAGGACAGACTTGGAGTCTGGGGGAGATATCAACAGTTCTGCTGATTTCAGCAGAACTAGTAGTCTTGGAAGGACATTTAGATAAGGTGAAAATGAAAACATCTGGGGTGATGGGTAAATGAACAAATTTGTGTGATAACGGAACTGGAAAGACCATATATGTATATTGATCACATGACTGTTATGCAATTGAGCTTGCTTTTAAAACTGTATTGAACTACGTAATAAAGTAGAAACTGTTCATACACGGTACCTGTGTACGTCTTGTTTCCCGAGTGCTCGAAACTGGTTATTTATTTAATTAGGATTACGGTGACATCCATCCCAGGGGGACTTGCCCCCGACAGGTGACCAGTCCGAAAATTACTTTGCATTGAGAACAATTTTCATTAAAATGGAAAATTCACAGAAATTAAATTAGAAATATGAATAATTTACTCTTTCACCTCATCTTTAGACAGCACTTAATAGTTAAAAGATAAATATTTCAGCATGTGTGTGTCTGTGCAGTGAGCACTGAGACTATGCAACTAGAGACTGACAGTAAGCCTGTCTGGTGCAGGAAAGAAACAGTGCATAGAACACTACTACAGTGGAAAACATGGGGGTGACTGTGGAGAGCAGTTGGGCCCTGGCAGTATTAATACTAAAAAAGCAGTGACCTCAAGAATCCCTCTAAGTAGTTGTGGACTACTTATACCACCTTGACCCTGATCCTGTTGCTTTGCTTGGATCTGCCAGGTATAGCATGCCTTGTGCATCCTGCATGTGGTGTGGTCAACAACAGTACAATCTTCTAGTACAATCCTGTAAAGAGAGTGGAAGGCTGTGCTCTGTCTTGCTCAAATGAGACCAGAGACTGAGACAGTGCCAAGCCCACAGCCCATGCTGATAACCTTTGGTGGTTCTGTTTTTGTTTTGCAGGTGTTCAGGATCTTTTGGGCTACATCAGACTTGTTGGCCATTTTTTTTATCAAAATGATCAAATAGGGTTGTGCAGAGGAGTTATTATTTTAATAAAATGTTTCTTGTTTGCATGATTTTTTTTTCTAAATAGAAAATTACCGCCTTTCCACATTAAGACAGTTGTTATATTTAGTGTTGCTACATCTGTATTAAGCTAGGTGTCATTGTTGTAACCGCTAAGCTGTGCAACCATCAGGAACTAGTAACCGCTATGTTGTTTTACCATCAGAGTCTTGTAATTGCTAAATTTTTTGTTTATCTAAGACTAACCTATATATCTATAAGGGATGCAATGCCAAGCCTGCTGTGTCTCTGAGATTGTAGCCACCAAGCTAAGTGCTAATATTTATAACCATTGCGCTTTATGTACCTGCTTCTTTGAACTGTGATGTGTTTGTATCATTACGATGCCATCCTTAATGGGGTTTTCCCATGAACATAACCAAATTTAAAATTTGTAGACAATTAAAAGCTAAACATAAATAAAAGCTAAAAATAAATTATTACAAATTTAGCACTTTTAAAGATTTTCTCTAACCTTAGTGGTGACACTCTTTTGTCTTGATCAGTTGCCAATGGATACCACCATGAATGCAGGAACTTTCTATGGTTTGGTACTTGCCACTATAAGGAAATTATTACTGGGTTTTAGACCATACAAAGTTCCTGCATTGATGGTTGTATCCATTGGTCAGAGAAAATCTTTAAAACGCTGCACAATTTGTAATTATTTATATTGACAAAATGTTTAGCTTTTTATTGACTACAAATTTAAATATAGTTTTGTTCATGGGGATATCCCTTTAATATTTGGGTCTTAACCCTGAAACAGTACAAAACTTAAAGGGGTATTTCCATAAACATAACTAGATTTAAATTTGTAGACAATTAAAATCTAAACATTTTTGAAAATATAAATAATTACTAATTTTGCAGCGTTTTAAAGATTTTCTCTAACCATTTTAGTGTTGACAATCTGTTGTCTTGATTGGTTCCCAATGGATTCGACCACGAATGCAGGAACTTTCTATGGTCTGAGACCCGGTCATAATTTCCTTACTGGGGCCAGGTCATCTTCTCATGCATATAATGTCCCTGCCTGATATCCTGGCCACCATAAGGAAATCATGGCTGGGTTTCTGACAAGTCCCAGAACATAGAAACTTCCTACATTCATGGTTGTATCCATTGACAACCGAACAAGACAAAAGACTGTCACCACTAAGGCGGTTAGAGAAAATCTTCAAAAATTGAAACATTTTAAAAACGGAAATGGATGGCATTCAGGACAAGAGATAAGGAGGGGCTGAGGTGTTAAATCAGGCAGGGAAAAGTCAATTATAAGGAAAAAATAGAAAAGCAAATGGAAAGAAAAGACATAAGGGGGGGTCTGGGAGGGGCTTAAGTCAATTTTGGGTCATAGACAGTCTGTCTTCCAGATTGAGGCAGATGTTAATTGGCTTAACGAACTAAACCTATTCTTCAGTAGATTTGATCACACACCAGCTCCTCTCACCCCAGCATGTCCTTCAGTTCCCCCCACCACAATGACTTCACTCCATGCGGCTACTTCCCCCCAGACCAGTAAATCCAGAAATTCGTCTTTATCTGACCACAGCCTGACCTTCACACGGGCCCAGGTGAAGAAGGAGATGAAAAAGATCAAGGCGAGGAAAGCCACAGAGCCAGATGACATCAGTGCAAGGCTAATTAAGACTTGTGGGGATCAGCTGTGTAGTATAATTACATATATGTTTAATATGAGCCTGAGGCAGGAAATAGTGCCTGAATTATGGAAATCTTCTTGTGTGGTACCGGTTCCAAAGAAACCTCACCCTATGGACCTCAACGACTACAGACCTGTAGCACTGACATCCCACTTGATGAAGATCTTAGAGAGATTAGTTCTCACACATCTCCACCCTGTAGTGAGCCCCACTATGGACCCTCTCCAGTTTGCTTATCGGCTGGGCACTGGAGTAGATGATGCCATCATCCACCTTCTGCACAGGGCTTTTTCTCACCTGGAGAAACCAGGGAACACGGTGAGAATAATGTTCTTTGATTTCTCCAGTGCTTTTAACACCATACAGCCAGGGATCCTGAGAGACAAGCTGGGCCTTGCTGGAGTGGATCACCACCTCTGTAACTGGATCCTAGACTTCCTCACAAATCGACCTTAATACGTGAGAGCCCAGGACTGTGTGTCAGATACCATGATCTGTAATACGGGGGCACCTCAGGGCACAGTTCTTGCCCCTTTCCTCTTCACACTGTACACTGCAGATTTTAGGTGCAACTCATCTAGCTGCTACCTACAGAAGTATTCTGACGACTCTGCAATAGTAGGCCTCATCACAGATGATGATGACAGGGAGTACAGGGAACTGAACCAGAATTTTGTGGACTGGTGCCAGCGGAACCACCTGAAGATTAACGTGGGGAAGACCAAGGAGATGGTGGTGGACTTCTGTAAATGCAGATGCCCTCGTAAACCAGTGGACATCCTGGGGACGGGCATCGAGATTGTGAACAACTATAAGTACCTGGGTTTGTTCCTTAATAATAAGCTGGACTGCGCAGATCAAATGGAGGTCCTGTACAGGAAGTGCCACAGCAGGCTCTACCTGCTTAGGAGACTGAGAGCCTTTGGAATCCAGGGGACACTTCTTAGGACTTTCTTCAACTCGGTAGTGGCATCAGCCATCTTCTTCGGAGTGGCCTGCTGGGGGAGCAGTATATCAACCAGGGATAGAAATAAACTTGACAAGCTGATTATAAGGGTCAGCTCTGTCCTGGGGAGCCCACTGGACCCAGGTGTGCAACAGAAGGCTACTGTCCGTGGTGAGCTCCATGTGGAAGAAGAAGTCCCATCCCATGCATGAGACCGTGATAGCGCTGGGCAGTACTGTCAGTGACCGACTGCTCCACCCTAAGTGTGAGAAGGAGCGCTATCGGAAGTCTTTCCTGTACAACCAACACCAACCTAAGCGGAGATCATTACACACAGAGAACTGAAATATCTTTCTGCCTGTTAAATCCCCATCCCCCTGCTACTTCTTATCTGTCTGTCTACTATCAATGCAATGCCTCTTACCTTGGGACATTCCTGTACATGTTGTATTTGTATCTGCTTATCTTTGCTGTTGTAACATGCTGAATTTCCCTATGATGATGATAAAGGACTATTATTATTTGTAGTAATTTAACAAATTGTTTAGCTTTTAATTGTCTACAAATTTAAATATGGTTATGTTCATGGGAAAATCCCTTTAAATAATCTCTAACAATATATTTTTTACTTGGCTGCTCTTTTTATGTTTCTCAAAACTCACATCTGAATTAGAATCTACATCAATGTGTTCTTGTCTGTCATTAGACTCAAATCATAAAATTTTTCATTATAATTTACTTTTCTTAGATGAATAGTCTGTAGATGTCAAAAATGGTTTGCAAACAGGTACAGTATAATGAAATGTAAGAACAATGGGAATAGAGATGTTATTCTGCACATACTGTACAGCTGCACATCATTTTTTTTTAATAGCAGATTTTTATATTCAATGAAAAATAAGCAACCTTCTGCAGTTTCACTTTCATGTACTCACCATGCTTCTGGGTCTACTTATCAAAATTAAATGACAGAATATAATTTCAAAGGTTTATAATCTATGGGTGAGTATTATCTTTATGCAAAATACTTTTGTAATTAAATATCGTGAATGTGAGAATTATGAAATACATGTGGTTTAATCTGAGAATAGAAGCAGAATAATATTGTAGATACTGATTAATTAATTAGGATAAAGAATATGACCGTAGTTCTGACAGTTAAAAAGATATTTTCTGTATTTTGCCTTTAACCTTCTGTTTAGTAGTTCTTTCAGATGAACAGAGTTTTAGGCTAGATTCACTTGACCGATTTTCATCGGTGAAACTCGGTCCGTGTGTTTGTTGGATTTACCGGCCTGACATTCATGTCGGGAGCAAGACTCCTAGCATCATACGGACTAAGTTTCATGGGTGAAACTCTGTCCTGTGAATCTAGCCTTAGTCTGAGGCCACATATAGCAGAAAAGCTGCTTTTCTTGATGCAGATTTTGCTGCATTTTTTTTTAGCTAAAGCTAAGAATGGATTTAGCAGAATGGAAAAGTATAAGAGTTTCCTTTATATTTCCCATTCCCATCCATAGGATACGTATTCAAAACTTAACTCCTAGAAAACCCCTTTAGGTTGGTACAATCTAATCTAAGAGGTACCCAATGATTAAACTAGTCAATAGAGTTAGAATAGTTGTGGAACCTCTTTAGGCTAAGTCCCCACATCATGGAAACACTGCATTTTATACTATCAGCATAGTGAATCTGGCTAATCCCATCTCCAATATGAAAAAGAAAAAAAAGAGCTGCAGAATCACAAGAGGTTTCCCTGTATATTTAATGGGGTAAGAAAAAACGAAGATAAAAACTCTGCAAAAACTCAATGAAAAACATTGCAGAAAAAAATGCAATGCAATTTTGCTGTGTTTTTTTTAGCTGTGTTTTGCTATGTGAAGACTTAACCTTAATTACATTATGGAAAACTCAAAGGGGCATAATGGTGGGACAAAGGAAAAGCGCTCAGAATGAGTTAAACACTAAAAAAAAGCAACACTCACGTAGTGGTCTCCTGCTACACTGCTATGCTGGGCTCTACGGTACTTTCTAGTCTCAAAATTTAGGAAATGACGGAAAATGTTGCCTCAACCAACCATTTGCTGCCATGGTGAATAGCCTCAGCTAGTAACCGACTGAGCAAACATAACTTATGTGTGGAACAACCTCTATAGTTGGGTTTATCTCTCCTTCCAGAGAATTAGTGCTCCTTCACATGTCACAATTCATCTTCTAAAAAATATCAAAAGCTTGCATTCCAAGCAATTCTTATAGCCTTGTTTTTGGTTGTGTATTTTATATTGTTATGTATCACACTCTAAGAGCTCCTACATACGTGGATAAAATTGTTGGTACTCCTCGTTTAATGAAAGAAAAACCCACAATGGTCACAGAAATCTGACAAATCTGGAATTTGCCAAACTACATGTTGACAAGCCACAAAGCTTCTGGGAGAATGTCCTATGGACAGATGAGGCAAAAATCGAAAGTTTTGGCAAGGCACATCAGCTCTAAGTTCACAGACGGAAAAATGAAGCATAACTTGAAAAGAACATTGTCCCTACTGTGAAACATGGAGGAGGCTCTGTTATGTTCTGGGGCTACTTTGCTGCATCTGGCACAGGGTGTCTTGAATCTGTGCAGAGTACAATGAAATCTCAAGACTATCAAGGGATTCTAGAGAGAAATGTGCTGCCCACTGTCAGAAAGCTTGGTCCCAGTCGCAGGTCATGGGTCTTGCAACAAGATAATGACCCAAAACACACAGCTAAAAACAACCAAGAATGGCTAAGAGGAAAACATTGGACTATTCTGAAGTGGCCTTCTATGAGCCCTGACCTAAATCCTATTGAGCTTCTTTGGAAGGAGCTGAAACATGCCATCTGGAAAAGGTACCCTTCAAACCCGAGAAAACTGGAGCAGTTTGCTCATGAGGAGTGGGCTAAAATACTTGTTGAGAGGTGCAGAAGTCTCATTGACAGTTACAGGAATTGTTTGATTACAGTGATTGCCTCAAAAGGTTGTGCAACAAAATATTAAGTTAAGGGTACCATCATTTCTGTCCAGGCCTGTTTCATGAGTTTTCTTTTTTTAAAAATTCTGTTGAAGCATGGTTGAAAAGCAATGTCTGACTTTCATTTGTTTATTTTCATAGAATTTTTATATATTATGACTTTTGTCAGATTCAAGTTAATTCTGTGACCATTGTGGGTTTTTCTTTCATTAAACGAGGGGTACCAACAATTTTGTCCATGTGTTTATGTCTCTATCTAACCCATTTCTAACTCATTAATTCAAAAACAGACTTTGTAACGTCGTATTAACAGCAACAGATATGACTAGGGTTAAACAGATGGTATCTGGTGTTTGTCAATGTTTTAAAAAACACTCATTGCTTTCTAAAATTAAAAAAAGGTCCAAAAATTACTCTCTGTGTGGACTGATTCGTCTCAGCTGTCTCATTAAGGAGATGTTGCCTCTAAGAGGTCATGTGAGTTGTACAGAGACTTATTAGACCATGCATGCCCTGGTAAGAATTCTGGGAAAGAAATGTGCAATTAAGTCCTCCTTGGTGGAAAAGGAGAACTTGCAGCAGTGCCAGCTTTCGGAAAGCAGCTCCCTATAGATCGATGCCTGCTTTTCCGGAAAGCTAAAAGCATACCCTGTTAATATAGCCAAGCTAAAATACCTCCATCCAAAAGGAAGAGGGACCCAAACAGAGACAACTGTTTTGAGATTATTGCCTTTTATAAGTGCAAAGCAGGGTACTACCTTGGCTGGTTGAGCGGTCCTAGACGTGGGTTAGAAGAGGCACTATAACCCAAACCAAAACACTTTTTTATGTAGTAACTAGAATATGCAAGATCCTCTCTAGCTCTTTTGTACCCAGTGTCATGCAATTTAGGATATATGCAGTAGTACAACTACTTAGAACTTACATTTATTGATATAAAATTTTATCTGCCATGTTTAGGCACATGCTTCCTGCTTATCAAGGTCATTCTGTAATATTTTATAATGAATTACCATTTAAAGTTTCCAACAGTATTGATGGTGTATGTTTAGGATAGGTTGTATATCAGATGGGAGTCAGACCCCCACCAATCAGCTGTCTAAGGTAAGTATTGCATCCTCTTCTCAGGTCAGTGACATCATGTCCATTATGCCCATGTCCCATAGCCATGCTATATAGATCGGTCCCTTTTAAATTAATGAAACTGGACTTCAGCTCCACAACCACTATGCAATGTTCTGTGTGCTTTGCTTAATAATCTCAGAATTGGCTACAGAGTTTGTCCAAATGCTGCAGTCTCTTCAAACAGCACTGGGGCCAGTTATCTGAAAGTGATGATACACCATCAAGATCATAATCCTGGAAAATTCATTTAACCCCTTAAGGACTCAGCCCAAAAGTGCGTTAAGGACCAGGCCTCATTTTTCAAAACTGACATGTGTCACTTTATATGGCAATAACTTTGAGACGTCTTAACTTACACAAGTGATTTTGAGACTGTTTTTTCGTGACACATTGTACTTCATGTTAGTGGTAAACACTAATGAATATTTTTGTATTTATTTATAAAAAAATAGGAAATTTGATGGAAATTTGGAAAAAAATCGCAATTTTCAAAATGTGAAATGCTCTGCTTTTCAGATAGATAGTCATACCACCCAAATACATTAATACATATTATCTACCTTATCTCTGCTTTATATCGGCATCATCTTTTAATCGTTCTGTAATTTATTTTGGATGTTAGAGGCTTACAAATGTAACAGCGATTTTGCAGATTTACAAGAAAATTTCCCAAACTAATTTTTTAGGGACCACTTCAGTTCTGAAGAGGATTATAATGGCCTACATATTAGAAACCCCCATAAATCACCCCATTTTCAAAACTGCACACCTCAAATAATTCAAAATAATATTTGGGAAGTTTGTTAACCCTTTAAGCATTTCACTGGAATTAAAACAATATGGAGGTGAAATTTAGACATTTAATTTTTTCCCACTAATTCCTTAATTTAGCCCTAAAATTAACACATTCACAAAGGGTTAAAAGAGAAAATGCATCTCACAGTTTGTTATGAAATTTCTCCCGAGCACGGAAATACCCCACAAGTGGGTGTACACTGATGTTTGGGCGAATGGCAGCGCACGGAAGGGAAGGAGTCACTGGACGTCTGAAAAGCAGATTTTGCTGGAATAGTTTTCAGGTGCCATGTCTCATTTGCAAAGCCCCTAGAGTACCAATACAAAGGAAAACCCCAAAAAGTGACCCCATTTTGGAAACTACACCCCTCACAGAATTCATATAGGTGTATAGTGAGCATTTTGACCTTACAGTCGTTTCACAGATTTTGCTAACACTGGGATGTATAAATGAAACATTACTAAAATGTCACTTTATCCCCAAAGTTTTAATTTTCACAATGGGTTAAAGGAGAAAAAGCACCCCACAGTTTGCAAATTTATTGCTCCTAAACACAGCAATACCCCATATGTGGTCGTAATCTGCTGTATGGGTACATGGCAGGGCTCAGAATGGAAAGAGCGCTATTTAGCTTTTGGAGAGCAGATTTTGCTGGAATAGTTTTCAGGTACCATGTCACATTTGCAGAGCCCCCAAAGTACCAATACAGTGGAAACCTCCTAAAAGTGACCCCATTTTGGAAACTACACCCCTCACAGAACATATCAAGGGGTATAGTGAGCATTTTGACTCTACAGCTGTTTCACAGATTTTATTAACATTGGGACATTAAGATGAAAAATTACTTTTTTTCCAATAAACCTTCAATTTAGCCCCAAATTTTTCATTTTCACAAGAGGACAAAGGAGAAAAAGCACCCCAAAGTTCGTTACACAATTTCTCCTGAACACAGAAATGCCCCATATGTGGTTGTAATCTGCTGTATGGGTAAATGGTAGGGCTCAAAATGGAAAGAGCGCTATTTAGCTTTTGGAGGGCAGATTTTGCTGGAATAGTTTTCGGATGCCATGTCGCATTTGCAGAGCCCCTAAAGTACCAATACAATACAAACCCCCAAAAAGTGACCCTATTTTAGAAACTACACCCCTCAAGGAATGTATCAAGGGGTATTATCATTTAGAGCCTAAAAATGCTTCCCAAAAATTAATGTACAAAGTGAAAATTAAAGTTTTTAAAGAAATATCCAATTTCAGTGCCTAATACTTTGCGGCCACTTTGTGGCATCAGAGACATGAACTCCTAAAACTATTAAGTGGGCTATCCTGGGGACAAAAACATTATATATGTGGGTATAAACTGCTGCTTGGGCACGCAGCAGAGCTCAGAAGGGAAGGAGCACTGTGGTTTTTTTTAACTTTTGGAGTACAGATTTAGAGGGACTTTCTGGTCACCATGATATATTTGCAGAGCCCTGGAGGTGCCAGTAAATTGGAATTCCCCAAGAAGTGACCCCCATTTTGTAGGGGCAATTTTAGGGTCTCTGCAAATGTGACATGGCGTCCAAAAAAACAACAATCTAAATATGCGCTTCAAAAGCACATAGCGCTCCTTCACATTTGCGCCCTGCTGTGTGCCCAAATGGCAGTTTATGCCCACATGTATGACACTGGTGTACCCAGGATAATGTACTTAACAATGCCATATGTGGGTATAAACTGCTGTTTGGGCACAGCCAGGCACAGAAGGGAAAGAGCGCTATTTTGGTTTTTAGAGCACAGTTTGCTTTTTGGACACCATGCCACTTTTGCAGAGCCCATGAATTGTCAGTAAAGTGGAATCCGCAGACATGTCACCCCATTTTGTAAACCATACCCTTCAAGGGATTTATCAAGTGGGGTAGTGAGCATTATTAACCCTTAAGTGTTGCATTCTTTTAATTTCCAAAAATGAATGCGCAGCTGATAATGAAAAGTTAAAAATGAAATTTTTCTATAGATACGCCATTTCACTGCCCAATATGTTGTGCCCAGTTTATGTCTGCACAGACACACACTCCAAAAACTGGTGAGCGGGGATCCCGGGCACAACAGCTTTTGGAGCGTTCATCTCTGATACAAGCCGGGCACAACATATTACGCACTGAAATGATGTATTCCTGGAATAATTGTCATTTTCACCTTTCATCATCAGCTGCGTATTCATTTACGGATAATAAATTATAGCAACACTTGGGGGTTAAAAATGCTCACTGTACCCCTGGATAAATTCCTTCAGGGGTGCAGTTTCCAAAATGGGGTGACATGTCAGGGGATTCCACTGTACTGGCATTTCAGCTCTGCAAAAGTGCAATGGCATCCAAAAACCAAACCGTCCAAGTCTGTGCTCCAAAAACCAAATAGCGCTCCTTCCCTTCTGTGCCCGGCTGTGCCCAAACAGGAGTTTATACCCATATATGACATTAAGTACCTTATCCTGGGTACACCAGTGTCATACATGTGGATATAAACTGCAGTTTGGGCACACAGTAGGGCGCAGAAGGGAAGGAGCGCTATGTGGCTGTTGGAGCGCAGATTCAGATGTTTGGGATCTGGATGCCATGTCATGTTTGCAGAGCCTCTAAAGTACCAGTAAAGTGGAATCCCCTAGGGAATTACCCCATTTTGAAAAGTGCACCCCTCAAAGAATTTATCAAGGGGTGTAGTGAGCATTAGTATCCCAGACGTGACTGCACAGCGGATGGGGAAAAGTGAATGAATATGTAAGCTGTGAGTAGAACATTGGGTACACTAAATTCCCTACTATTTCCCCAGTAGTTCCTATTACTGGGGAGGTCACTCTGGGGATCACTTCTGGTTTATTATCCCTCATAAGCTCTAAATCTGGTTTGTACCCTCATATATGCTCGCACAGTTTATACATTCCCTTCCTGCCGTAGCCAGTTATGCTCTAATGATTTGGCGATTTTTGGGATTTTTGTCTTCACATTGTACAAGCTATATTTTCTTTATTTCTCTGGTGATGTAGCCATATGAGGGCTTGTTGTTTGAAGGGTGAGATGTATTTTTTAATGACATCATTTTTAGGTGCTTACAACTTATTAAATAACTCTTAAATTTTATTAACTCTTTCTTGGTGGATTAAAAAACAACCCCATCAATTCTGGCACTGCGTTTTATCTTTTAAATTTTTCACCATGCAGCGTAGAGCGTAAGTAACATTTTACCTTTATTCTGCAGGTCAGTACGATTACGGCGATAACTCATTTATACTGTTTTTTTATGCAATACCAATTTTGCAGAACAAAAACCCATTTGGGGACATAAATCAATTTTTTTTGCATCGCCATCTTCTAAGATGTATAGCATTTTTATTTTTCAGTTTAGAGAGTTGGTTTAGAGCTTATTTTTTGAGGGAACATATTACTGTTTTGGGGTACATATGACTTTTTGATCACTTTTTATGGCAAATTTTGTAAGGTGAGATGGCGAAAAATCGTTACTTTTGGCGGGTTTTTTCCGTTTTTTTTTCCCCGACTTTCACCGTGTACATTAAATATGGTTTCAGTTTTATTGTAAAGGTTGTTATGGATGCAACGATACCAAATATGTATTGTTTTTATTAATTTTTAGGTTTATTTTTTATATAATTCATTTTATATAGGAAAAGGGAATTTTTGGGGCTTTATTATTTTATTAATTTTTTTTCACATACTTTATTATTTTTTTTTTTCACTTTTTTTTTACTTTTTCTTGTGTCCCATTAGGACACCTGAGCCAGAGATGCTTTGATCTCTGGCTCAGTACTATAGACTGCAAGACACGAGCATACGAGTGTCTTGCAGCCTATACAGGAAGTAAGCGCTATGGAAACACAGCGCTGACTTCCTGAGGTCTCGGCAGGATCAACCAGGTACTGGGGGCTCCAGGCAGCCTGGGGTCACTGGGCAGACCCCGGGCTGCAGATTAGAGATATCGGCAGCCCCCGATCTCGCCGCTGGGGGTGCCGGAGGGGCGGCAAGACGGCGGAACCTAGCGCCCAGGACGTAATAGTACGTCCAAGGTCGTTAAGGGGTTAAAGTGGCATATGACTGCGATGTTTTTTTAAAAAGTTTTTTTAAAAGCACTTTGTGTTAGTAAATAAAAAAAAAGAAAAGTGAAAAACAGACACGTTTTCCCTTCTCTTTTATTTATATTTTCATGGATATAAAAAAAATTAAAACACATGCAAAAATAAAAACAACATAAAAATAAAGCCCTGTCACCGAAAAAAAGACACAGAAATTAGTTGAATAATGGAAATAATAAAAATGTTACAGCCCTCAAAACCGCACATACAAAAAACTCGAAAATGTGTCTGGTCCTGAACTAGAAATTGGCCTGGTACTTAAGTGGTTAAGTGAATGAATCACAAACGTGCAAACATGTCCATCAATCAATATTCCAAAGAGATCTATAAATAAAATTGAATAAACTGAAAATCAATGATTGTTTTAAGAAGATCTGTAAAATAAAACAGAAATGTAATGTGAAATTATAAAAAACAAATAAGAAAATGTAAGACTTTTATGGAAATGCAATCAATATTTTTAAAACTATTTTAATGATCTAAACTACAGTAAAGAACTGTTGGTGGCTTGAAAGTGAAACCAGATTGACCCTGAGAAAACTGCCAGAAAAAAAGTCCATGTGAATAAATAGCTTTGCAATAGAAATATTACAAGAAATTGGAGTATTTTCAAAGAAAGTTTTGAATAAATGATGCCAGCATCTATGGAAACTAGTCCAGGACTATTAATTCAAAGTCTAAGCATGCTATCCTAATTTTTGTATCAAAGTAAAATAATGTTATAGGTTATGTTTAATGTTATATCTTCTAATACAAACTAAGGTTTACAATGTTTATTTTTTTCCCTTTAAAGGGGTTTTCCCATCTCCCTCTCCCACCAATTTGACTCCTGTCTCTTCATATATTCTTCAGCAAACCAGTGTGAGGGCTTTGACTATTTGATGGACAGGACACTATGAAGTACCTCAGTAGATATAGACATTGCCTTTACCATGAGAGATTATTTATTTTGATTACTAGAAATCTATAATAATGCAGATCAAATAATATGCACAGTAAATGTATATTACATTACACAGGTTTGGAGAAAAAAAAATCTTATAGATGCTGCAAGAACTGACAATGGACTTGCAGTAAACTCAATGTTATCTTTGTGTATACATAGAGAGATATACTGAGCCTTTATCAACAAACTGCAATTAGCTGACCTTATTGCCCAGACTGCAAAACAGTGAGCAGTGAGTCACGTCATCTGACCTGGATTGAAGCAAATGAAGCAACATTGCTAAAGCAATGTATTTGGGAAAACTATTGAATATACACAAGCTAGCAGTATAGAGAGGATCCTTGAGATGGGAATACCCCTTTAATAAGTTGATATTTTTTCCACAAAACTGATTCTACTAAATATATTTTGTTTTTGTTTATTATGTGTAAAACTGTGTAAAATGCCCAGCAGAAATCTGTTCTGACTTTGTCATAGCTTCCATTCTTAATGGAGG
Organism: Leptodactylus fallax; assembly: GCA_947044405.1. Lineage (NCBI taxonomy): Eukaryota > Metazoa > Chordata > Amphibia > Anura > Leptodactylidae > Leptodactylus > Leptodactylus fallax. Next base: position 846,324 of record CAMRHE010000414.1, read on the forward strand.
CATAATCTGTTTGACAATTCATTTTTAAATGAATCATAAAGGATCAATGTTGGGCTCTGATGTTTATCAAGAATAACTTTGCAAACAACACCAAAATATAGGTAAAATTTAATAACACATCAATACTGTCTGGAAAAATAATTTTACTAAAAGAAACCTCTCAGGTAACATTTGACCTTAACTCCGTTGTTGTTGTGTGGAAACACAATAATTTGTCAGGCCCGCCAGCTACCTGAAAGGGCATGTACATGTATTCATATTTCTTCCACATAATAAATGTATAATTATCTCTAGAAACATGACATGGGCAACATGAGTAAAGGAATAAGTCTACAGTAACAGTGCAGTTGATATGGACGGGGGGGGGGGGGTACAATGACAGTCACCATTGAGTGTCAGTACATTTACAAGCTGTTGCCACATGATTGAGTAATTATAACATTTACATTAAAGAAACATTGTGCCTCATACAACTGAGTATATGGTATGTTCTCTCTACTTCTCTTATATGGTATAGCTGTAGTCCTGGCAACCTTTTGATTTGATAATGACTAGAAATGTAAAAATTCTATTTTTTTTTTTTTAATAAACTGCATAGATACATTGCTAGCACCATGGAAATGAGGGAGATCCAAACAAAGACTCTTAGAGGTGCCAATTAGCTTCTATATAAGTGGGGAAAATATCTTTCCTGATCCAGATTTTAAAAATAACAATGAATCACTTAGCAATTAACAATATAAAAGTGATTTGTTAGGTAATAGTGTCGATTTACAGTTAAAAATTCCTAGAAATGTGTATTTTTGCAGCTGAGTGTATATAATGTCCTAAATGCAACAAAGATTATATGTAAAGTGCCTTGCAAAAGTATTCACACCCCTTGAACTTTTTCACATGTGGTCACCTTACAACCACAAACTTAAAGGGATTGTCCAGCTAAAATGGACAACCATTTTAATTTTTAAATGAGTTGGGGTCAGTGAAAAAATAAAAAAAAAATATTCATATTCACCTTTCCACGGTGTTCCAGTGCCTCCCAGCGCAGTGAGGTCTTCTCGGTCCAGTGTTAACATGTGACGGAAGTTCTCGCCACACGTGACCACTGAGGCCAATCAGCGGCCTCAGCGAACGGCAGGCGATGACACTACCTGTGACATCATGGGTCTCTTCCTGAGGCCTGCCGACATTATACATTATGGAGGGGACACCATGTGACATATATATACAGTACAGACCAAAAGTTTGGACACACCTTCTCATTCCAAGAGTTTTCTGTATTTTCATGACTATAAAAATTGTAGATTCACATTGAAGGCATCAAAACGATGAATTAACACATGTGGAATTATATACTTAACAAAAAAGTGTGAAACAACTGAAAATATGTCTTATATTCTAGGTTCTTCAAAGTAGCCACCTTTTGCTTTGATTACTGCTTTGCACACTCTTGGCATTCTCTTGATGAGCTTCAAGAGGTAGTCACTTGAAATGGTCTTCCAACAGTCTTGAAGGAGTTCCCAGAGATGCTTAGCACTTGTTGGCCCTTTTGCCTTCACTCTGCGGTCCAGCTCACCCCAAACCATCTCGATTGGGTTCAGGTCTGGCGACTGTGGAGGCCAGGTCATCTGGCGTAGCACCCCATCACTCTCCTTCTTGGTCAAATAGCCCTTACACAGTCTGGAGGTGTGTTTGGGGTCATTGTCCTGTTGAAAAATAAATGATGGTCCAACTAAACGCAAACCGGATGGAATAGCATGCCGCTGCAAGATGCTGTGGTAACCATGCTGGTTCAGTATTCCTTCAATTTTGAATAAATCCCCAACAGTGTCACCAGCAAATCACCCCCACACCATCACACCTCCTCCTCCATGCTTCAGGGTGGGAACCAGGCATGTAGAGTCCTCCATTCGTTCACCTTTTCTGCGTCGCACAAAGATACGGTGGTTGGAGCCAAAGATCTCAAATTTGGACTCATCAGACCAAAGCACAGATTTCCAAAGGTCTAATGTCCATTCCTTGTGTTCTTTAGCCCAAACAAGTCTCTTCTGCTTGTTGCCTGTCCTTAGCAGTGGTTTCCTAGCCGCTATTTTACCATGAAGGCCTGCTGCACACAGTCTCCTCTTAACAGTTGTTGTAGAGATGTGTCTGCTGCAAGAACTCTGTGTGGCATTGACCTGGTCTCTAATCTGAGCTGCTGTTAACCTGTGATTTCTGAGGCTGGTGACTCGGATGAACTTATCCTCCGCAGCAGAGGTGACTCTTACTCTTCCTTTACTGGGGCGGTCCTCATGTGAGCCAGTTTCTTTGTAGCGCTTGATAGTTTTGGCCACTGCACTTGGGGACACTTTCAAAGTTTTCCCAATTTTTCGGACTGACTGACCTTCATTTCTTAAAGTAATGATGGCCACTCCTTTTTCTTTACTTAGCTGCTTTTTTCTTGCCATAATACAAATTCTAACACTCCATTCAGTAGGACTATCAGCTGTGTATCCACCTGACTTCTGAACAACAAAACTGATGGTCCCAACCCCATTTATAAGGCAAGAAATCCCACTTATTAAACCTGACAGGGCATACCTGTGAAGTGAAAACCATTTCAGGTGACTACCTCTTGAAGCTCATCAAGAGAATGCCAAGAGTGTGCAAAGCAGTAATCAAAGCAAAAGGTGGCTACTTTGAAGAACCTAGAATATATGACATATTTTCAGTTGTTTCACACTTTTTTGTTAAGTATATAATTCCACATGTGTTAATTCATAGTTTTGATGCCTTCAGTGTGAATCTACAATTTTTATAGTCATGAAAATACAGAAAACTCTTGGAATGAGAAGGTGTGTCCAAACTTTTGGTCTGTACTGTATATAATAAATATTATCAATTAATCCCTTCACCTGTATGCATTTTAATCTTAATGATTAAGCAATTATACTTTGACACAGCCGTATCAGGTCTGGTTTCTTATTAGACCATCAGCTGAAATGTCCCGGGTTTTTTTGTTGCAGATTTTGAGCCAAACCCAGGAGTTGCTTCAAAAGGAATGGAAAATATATAGGAAGCTCTTCTCCTGCTCAATCCACTCTTGGCTTTGGCTCAAAAAATCTGCAACAAACAAAGCAGCTTTTTCGCAACATTGGGCTTTAGCCTTAAAGAATTAAAGTATAACATTTTCAACATATGTTTATTGCTAAATTATTATTATTATATTTATATGTTTAAAACTTTTTTGCCATTTATTTTTAGTCTTGTTGGAATGTTTGAACCCTAGGGGACTTGATTCACTTGTTAATTTTCATTTAGAAAATCAGGAAAACGGGATGTTTTGAAATTTTACTTTATTAACGTTTTAAAAACTTTTTTTACATTCATTTTTAGTCCTGCTGGGAGGTTTGAGCCCTAGCAGATTCAGTCTCTCTCACATTATACTGCAATACTTGCAATATTGCAGTATATTTCTAAAAAACTTAATTCTTTTACCCTGTGTAATAGAAGATCTGAGATGACTGGACTGGGAACCTTTGAAAAGTGTCATTACAATCAATAGCTTCGCCCCTTTGATGTTGGAGTGAGGATGATCACATCCAAGATGACGGTACCCATATGCAGCGATCACAATTTACCGCAGCATCTAAGTTGTTATCACCCATGATTGGTGCTGTCACCATTCACAGATGTTACCGGCAGCTGTCTGCTGTATAATGCATATATACAGTGGGGAAAAAAAAGTATTTAGCCAGCCACCAATTGTGCAAGTTAACCCACTTAAAAAGATGAGAGAGGTCTGTAATTGACATCATAGGTAGACCTCAACTATGAGAGACAAAATAAGAAAACAAATCCAGAGAATCACAGTGTCTGATTTTTTAAGAATTTATTTGCAAATTATGGTGGAAAATAAGTATTTGGTCAATAACAAAAGTTCATCTCAATACTTTGTTATATATCCTTTGTTGGCAATGACAGAGGTCAAACATTTTCTGTAAAGTCTTCACAAGGTTGACACACACTGTTGCTGCTATTTTGGCCCATTCCTCCATGCAGATCTCCTCTAGAGCAGTGATGTTTTTGGGCTTTCACTGGGCAACACGGACTTTCAACTCCCAACAAAGTTTTCAATGGGGTTGAGATCTGGAGACTGACTAGGCCACTCCAGGACCTTGAAATGCTTCTTACAAAGCCACTCCTTCATTGCCCTGGCGGTGTGCTTGGGATCATTGTCATGCTGAAAGACCCAGCCACGTTTCATCTTCAATGCCCTTGCTGATAGAAGGAGGCTTGCACTTGCGTGGAGCCTCTCATCGAGGGAGATTATCAGTGGTCTTGTATGTCTTCCATTTTCTAATTATTGCTTCCACAGTTGATTTCTTCACACCAAGCTGCTTGCCTATTGCAGATTCAGTCTTCCCAGCCTGTTGCAGGTCTACAATTTTGTTTCTGGTGTCCTTCCACAGCTATTTGGTCTTCACCATAGTGGAGTTTGGAGTGTGACTGTTTGAGGTTGTGGACAGGTGTCTTTTATACTGATAACAATGTCAAACAGGAGCCATTACTACAGGTAATGAGTGGAGGACAGAGGAGCCTCTTAAAGAAGAAGTTACAGGTCTGTGAGAGCCAGAAATCTTGCTTGTTTCTAGGTGACCAAATACATATTTTCCACCATAATTTGCAAATAAATTCTTAAAAAAATCAGACAATGTGATTTTCTAGATATGTTTTCTCATTTTGTCTCTCATAGTTGAGGTCTACCTATGATGTCAATTACAGGCCTCTCTTATCTTTTTAAGTGGGGGAACTTGCACAATTGGTGGCTGACTAAATACTTTTTCTCCCCACTGTATGTAGAAGGCTAAACTCTCCATATCCTCCGCATTACATTATGCTGTCAAATGGAAGGGGTTAAAGACTATGAAAACTTTTTCATTTATTTTCATTGTTTTGCTTTCTAAATCCAAGATTAAATGGGTTTTCCAGACTTATCAGGCAATGACCTATCTTTAGTTTGAACTGGTGGGTCAAACACCCAGGCGCCCTGCCAATCACCTGTTTAAAGACACTACAGTGTTCAGAAGTCCACTCTAGCCTCTTCATACAACCAAGAACAGCACCATACATTTTACAGTGACTGTGCTTGGTGGCATTGGCAGTGAGCTGCAAATAGGCCAAGTGACCAATGAACATGACATCACATAACCTATGAAGAGGAAGTGGTATTCATGCCGCTGCCACATCAAACAGCTGGGTTCCCATTTATTGTATCCCTATTGATCTTCAATTGATGTTCTATCCTAAAGGATAGTTCAACTGATATGCCCAGAAAAGCCCTTTAAACAACTTTCTAAAAAGTCTTTATTAAAAATGTCTTACAATTTGCTGCTGTAGAGTCTGTGCAACTCCTTAATATGTCTGGACGTTCTACTAGTTTGGACAACATTTGTCTGCTGTCAGCTTAAGGTTGGTATCATCTGCTTCCCCCTTTCCTGACCTCAGGGTTATAGTTTATACACAACAGAGTAAACTGCATTAGAGAGGGAGAGAACCACATGGAGGCTGCATGGGAAAGGGTAGAGATCAAACAGGCAGCATTGGTGTAGAGAGAAAGAAGATAATCCACTGCAAACTTTGCATTAATGTTTGTATTAGTACAAAGGTGTGTAGATCCTTCAGGATTGTATTAAAATGGGAAAGCAGTGCAGTAATAAATCTGCATAGTTTATTAGAAATAGTAAAGGCAGCAGCAACCTGAATTAACAGAATTTGTCTCTAGCATGTATTATAGGGAGGGATACAGGTAACAAGTTTAAAACCAGATCAGATTGAAAACCACATATCAGGGGTCTAAAATAAATGGTAAGAATTAATATTATAGCTTCAAATATTTTAACTCAAGCTACAGTAACTACTAGCATACACTGTTCAGCCCCACTTATGATGACAAGATGCTAAAACAGCATCTAACCTGTCATGGCATGGACTTCACAGGGCCTCTAAACTTGTGTTATCTTACCAAAACATTATCAACAGATCTGTTAAGTCCTGTAAGCAGCACAATAGGAACTCAAAAGGGAAACTCCCCCTTGGACCTCTTCTGGCCTACTGGGTGATGTTAAGTGCACGAGGGTCACATGGGGTGTGCCAACATCATAACACTTGCATTAAAGCGTCAAAGACATCAGCACGCCTCATGTGAACGCTGAGTCCCAATTTGGTGACCACAGGGTGTGTAACACCAACCAGGAGGCCAGGAGAAGACCCCAAGAGAGAACCAGGCACGGCAAGGATGCCCAGGAAAGGTGAGGGAAAGTGAGAATAACTGTTTATTATGTTTCTGCACCTCACTTGGGCCTCCACATATACTTTTGGGTCTGAAGAAACCCCAGAGCATAATAGTTTAATTTCTGGTATGTGATGAACTATTCAACATGAAACGAATCTTTGAGTCAAACTTTCTGAACACAAAACTAAACAAATCTTTTTTACCCATCTCTAACCATCTTAAACAGAATTTATCACCATCCTTCTAATCTGTTTTTTTTTTTTCTTAAAAGCTGCTTTTAAGCACCCAGGAACATAAATAATGTTCTAAATATAACTTAAAATATAAGAAATAACTTCATACCTGGCAAGAACTTTCTAAAAATAACCCAACTCTACAAAGGAGTTGGATTTGATTTTCCAGACACGAGCTACCAGCATGCCCAGAGGTGCTGTCATAATGCTATATCAAAAGTCCCAGCACAGAAGTTTAAATCCCATTACTGAGGAGAATCAAGTAATTTGCACAAATGAAATACTAAAGCAGGGTGTTTGTGTTTATCTCTCTCAGCTCCTGATCCCCCTCCCACCTACCCCTTCTATAGACTTCTATAGGCAGGATGTCTGTGTGTCTCTCTGCAGAACTTCCCTCCTCCTCCCCTCAACAGACTTGCAATGCATGGGGTCATGCAATGTAATCCTTCATTGCTTCATTGGTCTGATAGTTATCTTAGGAAACCAAAAGGGATTTACCAGAGAAATTAGAGTGAGTGAACAGTTTAAGAGGACAGGGGGAAAGAAGCCTGATAAGTGGAGAAATAAGAATTTTTCTCTGATAAAATGTATTCCAAGGTTTCTGATATTCACCTGTACTGTTGAACTTTATGCAGTTTGTTGACTGCGTAGTGTCCATTTAATAAATTTATAGGTAAGTGTACTTGCCGCTTTATGGAATCTCTAGTCATTAAATGTAATAATATTTAAGCACAATAAAGGACACTTTCTGACACCATAGTGGGATGCATCAGTTTACAGTAAATCAGTACTTCGCACAAAAAGTAACCCTAAAAGTATTCAATGAATTGAATAAAATCTTAGTGAACAAATCTTTAAGCCTCATTCTATCTGTATTTTTTTTTTATTAAACTGTTCATTTTCCATGGAGCAGAGCAGTAAAAATAACACTGGTCTACAGCCAAATTGGTTCAGACATGAAAACAGTTGATCTTAACAATTTTGGGGTGTTGAGATCGAAAATGATGCTCAAATTTTGAAATTGGCTCTAATTTTCATGATACAGAGGTGCTTTTGATATTTCTCACAGCCTTTAATACAATATTGGGAAAAGTTTGTGCCATCAGTATTGCATCATCAGTGTTGCTCATCTACTAGAATTGCATCATCTCAGAATGACCAATAGAAAGATGCCAATAAAGGCCAGGTGATGCAATCCAGGTGATACGTTCAATGATGCCTCAACTGATACGTTCAATGATGCCTCAACTGATACGTTCAATGATGCATTAATAAAGCAGATAATTTCTGGTATATATGTGTCAAAGTGACCTTTGCATCACAAAAGTGAAGTTTGACTCCCATGGTTAGGAAAGCCTACCACCTGTATTTCGGCTGCAAAATTGGAGATCAGGATAAGAATTGGGCTCCACACACATGCTGTAATAGATGTTCATCAAACCTTACACAGTGGTTGAACGGGAAAAGATAATCTATGCCTTTTGCAGTGCCTGGAGAGAGCCAACTGACCACACTGTCAATCGCTACTTCTGCATGGTGCCTCCAATTGGGAAAGGACTTTTGAATAAAAAGAAGTAGACTGTACAGTATCCAAATATTCCACCTGTGATACGCCCAGTAGCTCATTCAGAAGAATTGCCAATTACAAAAGCACCAGAAACAATCTCACTCGATTCCACTGAGGAAGAAAAAGAAGAAGCATGTAGTCATGAACCATCTACCTCGCACGATCAAGATTTTCTTTCATCAATCTCCATCGAACCACACCTTATATCGCAAAGTGAATTGAACAATCTTGTTAGAAATCTAGATCTGCCCAAGAGTAAGGTAGAGCTCTTAGGTTCCAAACTTCAACAATGGAATCTGCTAGCAGATGATGTTCGGATTTCTTTGTTCCGGGACCGTCAAAAGCATCTTGTCCAATTCTTCTTCAAGGAGGGTGATCTTGTTGCATGCAATAACCTCTGCAGTTTAATGGAAGCTCTTAACATCAGCTATAACCTAGATGAGTGGAGGCTATTTATCGATTCATCCAAACTGAGTCTTAAAGCTGTCTTACTGCACAATAGCAATGCACTACAATCTATACAATTTACATAACAGTAAAATGAGAATTCTTTGATATCATAGAAAGTACAGCCAATTGACATTTTTCCTTGTGATATTTGAGTTCACCACATGAGAATAATTAAGACACGGCTCATTTTATTTATGAACCAAACAACTTTTGAAAATTTGTAGACTTGTGTAATTTACTGTCCGCAATCTACCCAGCTTTAATCTGCACATTCAGTACTATATATATATTTACTGCAGGCACAAATAATATCCCAGACAAAGTTGATTGTAAAATAGGTTTTCAATTAAAAAAATCTGGCAGCAATGTCATGCATATAATGTGCAATATAACATTATAACATACCTGTTACACATGAACCTTCAGACACCACAAGTATTTCACTTTGCTGTTTGCAGGCAGCTCCTCTTAAGTAGCATTCATTTCGGTAAGTGACTCCATTTGAACCACACACAGGGATGTAATCATGCTGACACTGAAGGAAACAAGAAAGGGATCTTAACTATTTTGCATCCATCCCCATCCATTCATTTTGCCAGCGTGTGTTATGTGTACATATCTGTGCATAGATTGTTTCATTTACTGAAAACAGCTCTGTGCTCTCAATATATATATGACCATGTCTGTGCTAAACCAGCAGTTCTGGATGCAGAGTTGGTCTACTGGGAAAACAGAAGAAATCATTTGCATATCTATGTCATCAGTTTTTTAAATGAGAATTACGTCCCCAATTTTTCAGTTTTGCAAAGCAGTGCAATTTTACAGTAAAGACTTATAGATACCTTGTATCTTAATAAAGTTTTTATTGCTATCATTTATTTACAGCAGCAGATTTTCGCAGTCAATTTCAGCGAATATATCCAAATCTAAAAAGTATTTCCATCTACTGTTTTTCCTAAAAGACAGATGGTTGTGTCCACATTTGTTTTGTCATAATTTTAAGGGTAAACTGTGATTTTTTATTATGATCAGGACCAATAATGGTGGAAGCATTTACTACAGTGTTTGAACCGTTATTCCACAACAGACAATATGGGGAGAGTTTTCTCACTATTCCTAATACCTATTTTTACCACTAGTGAATGGAGGCATTTTCTTGTTCACTTCCAAATCCTGAAATCCCATAACTGTCTGAAAACTATTATTAGTGAAGATTTTCTGCAATGCAATAGTAAAGGCAATAGTAAATATAATATCACAGTATCTACTTTATATATGGCAGCAAAAAACTAGCTCTAAGAAGCATTAGATCTGTATGGGTTTTTAAAAAATTGCAAATAAACAAGAATATTTGTAATAACTGACAGTAAGCATGCAGAGATATTGAAAATGGTGAGGAATTAGAACCAAAGTATATTAGAAAGTTTTGCTTTTCATTGTAGTTTAACTTTACATAACAATACTACACATCCTTAGCCCTTTTGCTGCCAGTGGTTTTTGGACATTTAGCACCTGTGGTAGCCAAAACAATTTTCACACTTTTGAGATGTAGAAAGAAAACCTAAATTACAAAAGAAACAAAAATCATACAAAACACTCATATCTACATATTTTCTGAAGGTACAAACCTGGTACATTGTGAAAATGCTCAGCAATTTATATCAGAGGCGCTACCTAAATACTGTAGCCAAATTAATAGTGTTTGCAGGATGCATAGTATTTCCCCCCCACTCCTCGTCGGCACTAATGTACTTCTGATGGAGTTCTACCATACTTTCTCAGTGCCGAAATGCCCAGGTGTGGTTTAGCCTACCAGACAGCTGCCTAGACAACATACAACCTGTGTTAGGCAGTAGTTTATGAGATTATATAGACAGGTATGTTTTAGACTATGATTTCATTGATTATAGCAGTAGTGGTGCCATTCACTTACACAGGAGATTTTATCTACCTGTGTGAAGAATATCGCCTCGCCCAGCCGCCTGGCACGCCTGCGATCAAACTTCTTTCTTAACCTCCCACTCACACACCGTGAGTAGACCGGGTCATAGGATAAAACGAAACGAGCGATATAAATTTTATATGTTTAATAACCCAAGTGGGTCGGTATGAATTAATAGCATATACAGAAATATACAATATTAATACGATCAAGCATAAGCATACAAGCAAAAGTGCGATGATACAATACAAAACAAAAAGGGAAATTAAAATATAGAAAGATACCTGAGCACACAGCTCTGCTCTTAGCTGCCTCTCTTCCAGGCGTCACACACAAAGACACCTAAAAACTCACTCTCACCTCAGTGTGAGACCCCCCCAGCTACACCCTTCACATCCCCCTTAGCCAGCCCTCCCTCTCTCTTCTTTGCAGAATCCTCGGACAGATGGGTAAGCACCACATTCCAACAAGTGGGGGAAGGACGGACATCTGGGATATCCCACTGACGGGCCAGACAGGCCCTCTCTCCATGGTATGCACATAAAACCATTGGAGCGAATTGACCACCAATGTAAACACAGCTTTACATTCCTACAGATATGTGACTGATACGAATGAGGAATGATACATGTCCAAGAAACATACATAAATTGAGGGTCTCATCATCACACCTCCCCCTTTTAGAGCGTGTCGGGAGGAAGGAGGAGCCTCCGTTCCTCTTCCACCCGCACCTCCGCAGCCTCACCCCACCGGGACAGGCCATCGGCGTTGCCATGGGCCTGGCCAGGCTTGTGCCGGATGTCATAGTTGTATTGCTGCAGCATCAGGCTCCAACGTAACAACCGTCCATTCTGACCTGCAACACCTTTGATCCAGATCAGAGGGTTGTGATCCATCACCACGGTGAAGTGGCGCCCATACAAGTAAGGCTGCAGATGCTGCAAGGCCCAAACAATTGCTAGGCATTCCTTCTCCACTGTGGCGTAGGCCACCTCCTGCGGCAGTAGCTTTCGGCTGAGGTACTGCACCGGGTGCTCTTGCTGGCTCAGTACGGCACCAAGTCCGTAGGTGCTGGCGTCTGTCTGTAGCACAAGCGGACGTGTCTCATCATACGCCTGAAGTACAGGTGCGTTCACCAGGGCCGCTTTCAGGGCTTGGAAGGAGCGCTCGCAAGCATCCGTCCACTGGACAGTTTGCGGCAACTTCTTCTTGGTGAGGTCCGTCAAGGGGGCAGCCAGAGCACTATAGTTCGTTACGGACTTCCTATAGTACCCTGCCGTACCCAGGAAAGACATCACCTGTCGCTTGGTCCGGGGGGGTTGGCCAGGACGTGATTACATCCAGCTTTTCAGGTTCTGGTTTCAGGGTTCCTCACCTACCCGGTGTCCCAGTTATTGGACCTCGCGCATGCCCAGCTGACACTTTTCCGGTTTGATGTTCAAGCCCGCACTGTGGATCCGTCTCAGCACCTGCGCCAGGTGCTGTAGGTGTTCCTCCCAAGTGGAGCTGAAGACGGCAATGTCATCCAGGTATGCAGTGGCAAACCCTTTGCATCCCGTCAGTAGGGAGTTGACCATCCGCTGGAAAGTGGCAGGGGCATTCTTCATGCCGAATGGCATGACAGTGGACTCGTACAGTCCGAAAGGGGTGATAAAGGCCGATCGCTCCTGTGCCTGAGGGGACAGGGGAATCTGCCAGTATCCCCGACTCAAGTCCAAGATGGACAAGTACTGGGCCTTACCTAACCGGTCAAGTAGGTCATCGATGCGCGGCATGGGGTACGCGTCGTCGACTGTAACCACATTAAGTTCCCTGTAGTCTACACAGAACCAGGTGGTCCGGTCCTTTTTGGGCACAAGAACCACAGGTGAAGCCCATGCACTGTGAGAGGGCTGAATCACCTCCAGGTCCAACATCTCGTCAATCTCCTTGTGCATCTGGTCCTGTACCTCCGAGGAGACGCGATATGGCGATCGCCGGATAGGGGCATGATTCCCGGTATCCACATGGTGAATGGCCTGGTCAGTTCTCCTGGGCTTCGCGGAGAACAGACCAGGTAGGGAGTGCAAAACTCCATCCAGCTGGGACAGCTGGGCCTCAGCCAGCAGGGGGTTCACCTGTGCCTTCTTGTTGGACCCATCCTCCTGAAAATGAGCAAGCAAGTCAACAAGGTCTTCTTCTTCCCCCTCCTCTAGCAGACTGCATACCGGAAAGACACTAGCTTCCCGGTCATGATGATCCTTCATCATGTTGACATGGAAGACCTTATGCCTGTTCCGGGCTGGATCAACAGTGACCAGGTAGCTGACGCTGTTGACCTGCTGGTGCACGACGTATGGACCGGTCCATTTCGCCTGAAGCTTGTCCTGGGGCTCAGGGACTAGGACCCATACTTTCTGCCCCGGCTGGTATGTTCTCTCACGGGCATTCTGATCATACCAGTGCTTCTGGTCAGCCTGAGCCTGGACCATGTTGTCATGCACCAGCCGCGCCATAGCCTGCATTTGGTCACGGAATCGCAGGACGTACTCCACGACTTGCACACCTTGGATGGCCGTTTCTCCTTCCCAGGATTCTTTCACAAGAGTTAGGGGGAGGTACACGTCTCCCGTACAAGAGCTCAAAGGGGGAGAACCCCGTTGAGGCTTGAGGCACCTCCCGGTAAGCGAACAGCAGGACTCGACTAACATCCTGAGCATCTGCTTCAGGGTGCCATTGAACCGTTCACACAGGCCATTGGTCTGCGGGTGATACGGGTTGGACACCAGATGTTGCACTTCTGTTACCTTACACAGGCCTTGCATCAAGGCAGACATGAACTGGGTACCTTGGTCTGTGAGCATCTCTCTGGGAAATCCAACACGGGAGAAGATGCCTACCAGAGCCTTGGCCACTACATCAGCCCGGGTGGAAGACAGAGCGACAGCTTCCGGGTACCTAGTAGAGTAGTCTACTACCATTAATATGAAACGTTTCCCGGTGCGACTGGGAATGGACAGGGGTCCAATGAGATCCACAGCCACCCGCTGGAAAGGTTTAGTTATGATGGGCATAGGGATCATTGGGGCTTTTGAGCCTTGCCCTGCCTTGCCCATCCTCTGACAAGTGTCACATGAACGGCAGTATTTAGCTACATCTGTCCCCATTTTAGGCCAGTAGAATAAGTGGCTAAGGCGAGCCTTGGTCTTAGCGATCCCCAGGTGGCCTGCCAGTGGAATCTCATGAGCAATTCGCAACAACTCCACCCGATAGGGTTGGGGTACCACCAAATGTTTCTCCCTAAGCCGACTTTCTTTTCCCTTTGTGGGGATCATTTCCCGGTACAACCTCCCTTGCTCCCAGTACACACGGTCCTTGTCCGACTCCAAGGGAGGTTGATCAGCACGCTCCTTCAATGCGCCCAGACTGCGGTCAGCTTGGACAGGGTCCCTGAACTCCTGACTGGAACTGGACAGAAGAGATGTGCATGTCACATACCCGCCAGGCTCCTCCGGCTCCAGTGTGGGGGAGGCTAGTCACGGCGGCCTCAGTGCCATCTCCGAGTGACAGAGGGAACGGCTCAGGGGTCGGAGCGCCTTCCACCCCTCTAGCACTCTGGCTGCGGGTTACCACCGCAACACCAGCAGTCCGTTTCTCATCCGGATCGGCCCTGAGATCCCCGTGACCGACCTGACCACCTGGCACATTGTCCTCAGTTGGGGTTGCCCCCAGCATCTCAGAAGAGCTACCCTGTAAACCTGCAAGGCAAGAATTAGCAATTACATTGACATTGCATTCATTCATTGATTCACAGTGAACTGCATGGGTGAATGGCTGAGCCTGGGTCACACTGAGGGGGCCATCATCACCCGCAGATGTGGGCGGGGCTACAGCCAGGTCAGCATTCCTAAATGTCTCATTCACTTGCTCACTGATTACTTTAGCTGGGCACATAGCAGGGGGAGACAAAAGGCTGACCCCTCCCTCTGCCTGTGTCTGTGCCTGTGTGGCAGGCTTCAACACCTCATTAAAATCATCCTTCAGTACAGACATTTTGTCACAGCGAGGTGGGGCTACTCCCACCCCATATTGGGACACCAAGGGCCCCAAATCTCTTCCCAATAGTACATTGGCAGGCAGATCAGACATTTGCCCCACATCACGCATCCCTTTTCCCGCACCCCAGTCCAAATGGATGCAAGCCATGGGCACAGTTACGCGTTCTTGTCCAATACCCTTCAGGGTCAGAGTTTTTCCAGGGATAATACTGTCTGCAGGGACCAAGTCAGGTTGCACCAGAGTAATCTCCGCCCCAGTGTCCCAAAATCCCATGACCACTTTACCCCCCACAATGACCTGTTGACGGTTGGCATTGGATGGCAACCCCTCCCTCCCCACCAAGTATACAGATGGGCCAGCTGCCGTGGCTGGGGAAACAGGGGGTTCTTAGAGCGGTTGGGACACTCCGCCTTGAAATGTCCTGGCTGGTTACAAGCATGACACCGCCGGGCCTCTCGTTGGGACTTGGAGGGGGTACCCGGGGTGCCCAGAGTTCTTGGGACAGGGGAAGTAGAGGGGGCACCCGGGACAGTTTGTCTTACCCCACTTGGAGACTGCAGGCTGTGGTGAACTCCAGCTTTGCCCCTCCTTCCAGCTGGAGGGTCTCTGCAGTGTGGCTCCTCTCTTGGTCCCTTGCTCCCTGGTGGACACATAGTCATCAGCAATCTCTGCAGCCTTGTCTGCTGTTTTGGGTTTCCAATCACACACGAACTGGCGGACCTCCAGAGGGCACACCTGGAGAAATTGTTCCTTTATCATAAGATCCCCAATTCCCTCAAACGTGGTGACAGTAAGTCCTTTGATCCACTGCCAGAATGTAGCCTGTAAGTGGTGCAGAACATCCGCATAGCTCTCTGTGGGACCCCGCTGTATATTCCGGAACTTTTTGCGGTACACCTCCGGCGTGAGCCGGTATCTCCGGATCAGCGCCGCTTTGATGGTCTCATAGTCCGCATCCTCTGGTAAGTTCGTGGAAACATCCAGGCCTTTTCCCTTCAACCGGGGAGACAGGTAACGGGCCCATTCTGCCTGGGGAATATGATGCTGCTTACACACCCTCTCAAATCCCCGCAAGAACGAGTCCAAGTCCCCGTTATCTTCCAAGATTGGAAAGTCCTCGGATCAGATCTTTAGTGCTCGGGCTCCTGGAGTTGGTGGAGGGGAAGGTTGCGCCTGCTAGCAAAGTTCCAGATTTTTTAGCTCAAGCTGATGCTCTCTTTCCGCCCGGCGCTCTGCAGCGGCGGCCTCTCTCTCCGCCTGGCGCTCTGCAGCTTCTCTCTCCGCCCAGCGCTCTGCAGCAGCTTGGTAGTGGTGAATCACCTGCAGACGGGCGCTATAGTCACTGGCGTCTATCTGCTGTAAGGCCATTTGCAAGTATAAGTCCGTTGCCCCCACAAAACTGGGGCTACTAGTCCCTCCAGGCACAGTTACCTCTGGGGTCCGGGCACCTGCTGACCCATCTGGCATGGTGATGTTTTCTTGTGCCAGCCCCTCAGGACTTTGCTCCTCGTCCTGCCCGGCTGCAGCACCTTCCATATCAGCCATCTGCGCAGCGTTTGTATCAGTCAGTTGCTGACGTCCCCTGGCTCCACTTCTCAGAGTGCAAGGCATTCACTGGAAGTCATTGCCAAATAAAAGATAGGACAGAAAAAAAAAGAAGAAGGGAGGGAACAGTACTGTACCAAACTTTTACTGTATTTTAAGCTTGATCTCATACCGCGCCCGTGCCATAGGATTGCCTCAATCCTCAGTGTCTGCGTGATACCACACCCACACACTGTTATCCTAAGATCCCACAACGCTGCCACCACTGTGAAGAATATCGCCTCGCCCAGCCGCCTGGCATGCCTGTGATCAAACTTCTTTCTTAACCTCCCACTCACACACCGTGAGTAGACCGGGTCATAGGATAAAACGAAACGAGCGATATAAATTTTATATATGTTTAATAACCCAAGTGGGTCGGTATGAATTAATAGCATATACAGAAATATACAATATTAATACGATCAAGCATAAGCATACAAGCAAAAGTGCGATGATACAATACAAAACAAAAAGGGAAATTAAAATATAGAAAGATACCTGAGCACACAGCTCTGCTCTTAGCTGCCTCTCTTCCAGGCGTCACACACAAAGACACCTAAAAACTCACTCTCACCTCAGTGTGAGACCCCCCCAGCTACACCCTTCACATCCCCCTTAGCCAGCCCTCCCTCTCTCTCCTTTGCAGAATCCTCGGACAGATGGGTAAGCACCACATTCCAACAAGTGGGGGAAGGACGGACATCTGGGATATCACACTGACGGGCCAGACAGGCCCTCTCTCCATGGTATGCACATAAAACCATTGGAGTGAATTGACCACCAATGTAAACACAGCTTTACATTCCTACAGATATGTGACTGATACGAATGAGGAATGATACATGTCCAAGAAAGATACATAAATTGAGGGTCTCATCATCACAACCTGTGTGATTTGGGTATTGGTACTACAAGGCATTGGGCATTATTACTTTGAGTGAGGAAATTATATACCTGTCATTCCCCCCTCAGTCAATGTTTTTAGTTTGCATAGGTTCTCACCTTTGGGTGATTTTTAGTAACAATAAAGTTTTTGTTTTAGCACTCCTTTGGTTGGGTAGTGTCTCTATACTATAATTGTTAACCACAAAACTTATCAACTCCTTCTTCTTTATAACCCGCTTCTTGCAGATCAGGCTACATTTTCAGTGTATGCTGCATTTTTTTTCTCCATAAAAAAAAAAAACCCAAAAAGCTGATGAAAGGAACCTTCTGTTTTATATTAAGATTGCACTCAAAGATGATGGATACAAACAGAGTGTACCATTTATATCAGTCATTCTGGTAGTTTTAATGGCTATTGCTCTGAACCTCTGATCACCACAATAATCAATAAGACAGTTGCCTAAAACTAACTCTCCTCTGTTCACACTCCCGCATTACCTCACAGGTTATGATGTCGTATCATACTGTAACTTAATATGTCCAGGCACCATCTGCACATTAAAGGACACTGACTGGTGACGGCTCATACAGCTTTATGTATGTGTAATGAAAGTAACCTCTATCACATAAACAGCTGGACCACTGTATAAGCAATGCTACCTCCAATGCTGCCCCTGGTACCTCTTGTGTCACCCCCTCTACCTCATAGATTGTAAGCTTTTGTGAGCAGGACCCTCAGTCCCTTTGTGTGAATTGACAATTTTTCTGTAATGTATCTTTTTGTCTGTACTTGAACCCTACATTTTGTAAAGTTCTGCGGAATATGTTGACGCTATATAAATTTATTAATTATTATTATTATTATTATTAAGACTGTGAAAGACTGAAATGCAATGCTAATGATACGTCTGCACGTGTTTGAACTTCTGCGCCATCCGGCCGCATGCTGCGGCGCAGGAGGCAGATCCGGCTATGATTCTTTCTTTTGGGTTTTTCTTGTATTTTCTGAACACTGTCCTATTCCCTCACCTCCTTAATTGATTTTCCACCACACCCATCTCCTTTACCTTCGTTTCCCTCAGCTCCACTAATAGTTAATTTTATCCTTACCTGTGTGATTGACAGCCTATCCTCCTATCAAGTCTGGTGTGGGTTCTTCCTTCCTATTTATTGTTTGCTCACATTCACATTATTGCCTCGTGCGTACTGTCTATTACTCCTTGCTGTTTTGTTACCTGTATTCTTATTCCTGACCTCTAGCTTACCTTTGACTATTCTCTTGGATTTTAATTCTGTACTGCATTGCTTGACTGTTACCGACCCCTTGGCTAGCTGACCTCCCTTTATTGTTGTTTGTCCTGTCTGCGTTCTGTGTTGTCACTTATATTAAGAAGGGACTGTTGCCCAGTTGCTGGCTGTCGCATAGGACAGTTCAGACAAACAGGCAGGGACAGTGAGGGGGAGGTTCAGCTTAGGGTTCACTGTCTTGTTGTGCTCCTCCCTCCAGGGTTCACCGGCAGCTACTGGGGAATCGCTCCTCGAGCAATTTCCTTACAGCTAACAGCTGGCCAATATTTTTTACTTTTTAGATCTAATATTATAAAAGAGAGAATATAAGTATGAAAAAGCATATACATTTTTTTGGTATCTGTTACAACCAGGAGTCACTTAAGACTACCATGGACACTGGGCAGTATGAAGATTGAGGGCCTCCCAAAAGGCTAACATTTTTTAGGGCCTTTGAAATGGGATGATTATCAGCTGAATGAGAATTCCCAGATTTAGGATGGGTTTATCCATTTTCGTACCAAACCTAGGGATCAGATAAGTGAAGCTGAATGCAATTTCATTTTTAATAGCCATGGAGTAAAGGAGGGGGACTTAACCGTGAAAGAACAGCAGGCTCCCTAGCTATGCCAGAAGAAGATAAGCACTGCCCACAATATGATGTTGCCCCCTCGCTTATGGGGAGACTAGTTGCAACCATGAGTGTATTTACATATACACATAAAATTCTACTGCTAACACAAGCCACTTCTAAGTGGCATACCCTTATTAAAGTTGGTGAGAGATGTGGATGACCATGGGTGTTCCAGGAGCCTTAGACTGCTGCCAAAAAATGCCATAATATAATCTACTACTGGTTACATAGATTTCCTAATTTTATAGTTGAACAATAGTGATTTGTTCAGAGCCATATTAACAAGTTCTCTAGTTTTAATTTGTTTAATTTCAATCTAACTTTCTAAACAGATTGAAAAACTGATGACCTTGATCAGTTTGTATCTAGCATCCTCTGGCTTGGTTGCAGTCATCAGATGTTAGGAGCTGTTCAATCCTGTGCAGCAGGAATCTGGAGATCATGTAGTCCGAGCAGCATAAGTATGTTCACTTCTGACAGTAATGAACAACCTATGACTTGAGTGCCATTATCAGGACCTAAATCAATTAAGTCCCATAACAGAAGTGAAAAAAAGGGACAGTGATCACTAAGGAAAAGGGGGCGGTATAGCTAGTTGCCCTACATTTATTTGAAGCAGACAAGAAGGGGTCAGTGTAAATAATAAGTGGTAAAATTTGCGTAATTTTATTAGGGGGCACAAAACAGTTATTAAAAAGACTTAAGGTAAACTGACAAAAAAAAAAAAATCATAAAAATAATTACTCTTAACTAATCTCTTAACAGGTGGGTTAGAATTTTTAGTTGAAGGCTAAGTTTTTTTAATTTTAACAAACTTTTAAAAAAAGAGGTTCCAAGAACCGAAACAAACCCACTGACATAAACTTGTTTGGACTTCCTCACTTGCAATATAGTTGCACAAGTTCATTCCTAACTAGCTACCATATTTTGCTAAAATCACGTACATGCCAAGCTCTGATGCCAATTGCCTATATATTAAGTGATAATTGCATAAGAAACTTCCTGGCAATATGTGTGCTTATTTATGTTCCAACATAAGTTAACTAAATCTTAAATTAAAACACTGAAACTTAAAGGAAGGCATTCTGTTTACTTCTCAAAAAAATGGATCAATGACTGTGACTTTATCATGAACACAGTTTTGCCAGTTGGCACCCTCTTTTTTCAATGAATGGGCATATGTCATAGGGTGGTTAGGACAGCATTGTGTTTATGCTGTAGCATTTACAATGCACCATTGTTATAAGGTAGACCCTAAGGTAGTCCTCAAGAACATTTTCAACAAAGGCTTATGCAAAGGCTTTCAGGATGTATTGTTGTTTTTGGCAAAGAATGTTGGGAACTCAGATCCTAGGCAAAAAAAAAATCCCATACATAGTCGAGATTTGTGCATGCGAGTGTAGTTGGCAATGGTATGTTCTTGGCTCACAAGCATAGAAGTCCACCTTTGTCTTTATTTGATGAAAATTATACGGCCACTTTGAGCATGAACTGTATGAAAAGAAACAAAATAGATACCTGCCAGTCTGGACTCTGACTACACATATGCAGGGTACCTTACGCAAACATAAGTCCGTTAATCATTATGTCCAAGAGGTCAGACTGTCCATATCAAGGAGAAATGGTTTGTCTCTGCTCTTCTAGGTTCTAACCCTGTTTGATGGGAATACAGACCTTCTATGCCCCATAAATTAGAACAGTTAGTGTAATTAGGGTCTCCTTTAAGCTGTGTACCGAAGGGAATGGAAATGACAAGTTCCACTTCCAAATCTACCTATCATTCCATAAAAATCCAGGCTCAATAGAGAAACCTAGAAAACATCTTCAGGCAACTTGGTTTGATAAGAAACCAAGCTTTCCATGATTCTTCATCTCACCCAGCTAAAAAAATTGGCTGAGATGTGCAACCTCTCGAAGTACTCTTTTCCCACAAATATGTGAAGGGAGATGTCGCTCCCCGTGAAAGATCTCATTGAAAATCTAGTGAAAGGCCTAGTTGCAGCAGTGGTTAGTGAGTGGTAGGTTCACTCTCCAACACTCCATCAATGCAGTCTAGAGTTTGGACTATGTTATGAACCCTCGTATGTTCTACGTATGTACTGTCTCTTAAACGGGTAAGGCAGCTTAAAAATAAAAGAAGTAAATATGTTTAAATAGACTTTATTTTGCTCTTTTATGCCCCAGCAATCCAGTGCTGCATGTCCTGCTGGCCTTCAGGTCCAGAATAAGACTGATTAGATTCAGTAGTCCAAGTGACTGAAGCCTTGGAAAGGTGAATATATGTTTTTGCTATTGTAACATATTTACTGCTATTATTATTTTTTAGAGTCAGATAACCCTTTTGAAGAATGGACCAGCTTACATGTAAGTGCATGTAAGAGACTCTAGACCCCGAGTTGGGTATTACTGCCCTAGACTGTGTGCTTTTGATATACCTTTCTATGATCCCAGCAAATATTCAGGCAAACTTTGCAGTACACTTGTACAATTTTATGAAACATACAGATATCCCTATGGAAAACATGCATGCTTCCTGAGGATATACATCTACTTATGTGAGAACACTCAAAAGCTCAAACCTACTGAACAGAAAATTCTGTGTAAGGATATAAATTCCCACAAGTAACATTAAATCTTATTGTTTGTCTTGCAACTTAATAATCCAGGTTTTAAAATAAAACTGCCTACTTGTACCACATGTATTGAGGTCTCTTGAGTATCCTTACATTGTATATTTAAGATGAACACATATAATTCAAAAGCCGCTTTACAAAACCAATAAACTACAGCATAAATTAATGTTATAAAAATGCAGAGTTCACTTTAATATACTCCTGAAAAACAGGTGTTTTTGATCACAAACTGCAAGCAAATGTGAAAAATATCTCCTATACTTTATAATCCATAATAAATAACAATGATTATCAGATATTAAAATCAACATTTGAGTTGTTGTCAAAAATATTTGTTTAAAGTAAATTTCAAGAGTGTAAATGTCACATTGTGATTCTGAGGGCTGACAGCAGATAAACCTGCTTGTTGTTTGTGATCTGTAAACACAATTTTTAGACAAAAGTAGAGAGCTTATTGTTAGTGCTCATATATCACCAATATCTAGGAGGTAAGATAATGTATCACATAGCACCATAGTAAAATAACGGATCTCACACTTCAGCGGATGCTCATGAGAATAATTTGTGTTTATTTAACACACGTGTTTGGACAAGTAGAGCAGTATATTATATGACGTTTTGGCCTATACGGCCTTCATAAGACACTACAAGACATATAAAAAGTATAATATGTGAAAAAATTAGATGTATACAAATATAATACATGTGGATAACATGAAAATAACATGAAATAACTGGAGATTGTTGAATCATCCAATGATATACAATGTTTCATTTGACATAAAGGTAAGTACATAGGAGGATATACACACCTGGACAAAATTGTTGGCACCCCTCGTTTAATGAAAGAAAAACCCACAATGGTCACAGAAATAACTTGAATCTGACAAAAATAATAATATATAAAAATTCTATGAAAATGAACAAATGAAAGTCAGACATTGCTTTTTAACCATGCTTCAACAGAATTTTTTAAAAAAGCTAACTCATGAAACAGGCCTGGTCAGAAATAATGGTACCCTTAACTTAATATTTTGTTGCACAACCTTTTGAGGATATCACTGCAATCAAACGATTCCTGTAACTGTCAATGAGACTTCTGCTCCTCTCAACAGGTATTTTGGCCACTTCTCATGAGCAAATTGCTCATGCTCCATTTGTCTCGGGTTTGAAGGTTGCCTTTTCCAGACGGCATGTTTCAGCTCCTTCCAAAGATGCTCAATAGGATTTAGGTCAGGGCTCATAGAAGGCCACTTCAGAATAGTCCAATGTTTTCCTCTTAGCCATTCTTGGGTGGTTTTAGCTGTGTGTTTTGTTCATTATCTTGTTGCAAGACCCATGACCTGCGACTGAGACCAAGCTTTCTGACAGTGGGCAGCACATTTCTCTCTAGAATCCCTTGATAGTCTTGAGATTTCATTGTACCCTGCACAGATTCAAGACACCCTGTGCCAGATGCAGCAAAGCAGTCCCAGGACATAACAGAGCCTCCCCCATGTTTCACAGTAGGGACAATGTTCTTTTCAAGATATGCTTCATTTTTCCATCTGTGAACATAGAGCTGATGTGCCTTGCCAAAAATTTAGATTTTTGTCTCATATGTCCATAGGACATTCTCCCAGAAGCTTTGTGGCTTGTCAACATGTAGTTTGGCAAATTACTTTTGTCAGATTCAAGTTATTTCTGTGACCATTGTGGGTTTTTCTTTCATTAAACGAGGGGCACCAACAATTTTGTCCACGTGTGTGTATATATAAATATATATATATATATATGTATATATATATTGGACGCAAGTCACTAAATATCATCACCTGTATCTAATAAACTAGTCCAATGTTTTATGTGCATTAGTGCATACACATGCCTTGATATGTTGTTTGACCGACTATATTTTAATATATTAATTATATTTACATATGTTATCACTGTATTGATAAGCATATAACATTGTTTCATGATGCCGTGATATTTAATGACTTGTGTCCAATATATATATATGTATGTATATATGTATATACAGTGGGGAAAAAAAGTATTTAGTCAGCCACCAATTGTGCAAGTTCTCCCATTTAAAAAGATGAGAGAGGCCTGTAATTGACATCATAGGTAGACCTCAACTATGAGAGACAAAATGAGAAAACATATCTAGAAAATCACATTGTCTGATTTTTTAAGAATTTATTTGCAAATTATGGTGGAAAATAAATATTTGGTCACCTACAAACAAGCAAGATTTCTGGCTCTCACAGACCTGTAACTTCTTCTTTAAGAGGCTCCTCTGTCCTCCACTCATTACCTGTAGTAATGGCACCTGTTTGAAATTGTTATCAGTATAAAAGACACCAGTCCACAACCTCAAACAGTCACACTCCAAACTCCACTATGGTAATGACCAAAGAGTTGTGGAAGGACACCAGAAACAAAATTGCAGCCCTACACCAGGATGGGAAGACTGAATCTGCAATAGGCAAGCAGCTTGGTGTGAAGAAATCAATTGTGGGAGCAATAATTAGAAAATGGAAGACATACAAGACCACTGATAATATCCCTCGATCAGGGGCTCCACACAAGATCTCACCCCGTGGAGTCAAAATGATCACAAGAATGGTGAGCAAAAATCCCAGAACCACACGGGGGGACCTAGTGAATGACCTGCAGAAAGCTGGGACTAACGTAACAAAGGCTACCGTCAATAACACACTACGCCGCCAGGGACTCAGATCCTGCAGTGCCAGACATGTCCCCCTGCTTAAGCCAGTACATATCCGGGCCCATCTGAAGTTTGCTAGAGAGCATTTGGATGTTCCAGAAGAGTATTGGGACAATGTCATATGGTCAGATGAAACCAAAGTAGAACTGTTTGGTAGAAACACAACTCGTCGTGTTTGGAGGAGAGTGAATGCTGAGTTGCATCCAAAGAACACGATACCTACTGTGAAGCATGGGGGTGGCAACATCATGCTTTGGGGCTGTTTCTCTGCAAAGGGACAAGGACGACTGATCCGTGTACATGAAAGAATGAATGGGGCCATGTATCATGAGATTTTGAGTGCAACCCTCCTTCCATCAGCAAAGGCATTAAAGATGAAACGTGGTTGGGTCTTTCAGCATGACAATGATCCCAAGCACACCGCCAGGGCAATGAAGGAGTGGCTTCATAAGAAGCATTTCAAGGTCCTGGAGTGGCCTAGCCAGTCCCCAGATCTCAACCCCATAGAAAACCTTTGGAGGGAGTTGAAAGTCCGTGTTGCCTAGCGACAGCCCCAAAACATCACTGCTCTAGAGAAGATCTGCATGAAGGAATGGGCCAACATACCAGCAAAAGTGTGTGCCAACCTTGTGAAGACTTACAGAAAACGTTTGACCTCTGTCATTGCCAACAAAGGATATATAACAAAGTATTGAGATGAACTTTTGTTATTGACGAAATACTTATTTTCCACAATAATTTGCAAATAAATTCTTAAAAAATCAAACAATGTAATTTTCTGGATTTGTTTTCTCATTTTGTTTCTCATAGTTGAGGTCTACCTATGATGTCAATTTCAGGCCTCTCTCATCTTTTTAAGTGGGAGAACTTGCACAATTGGTGGCTGACTAAATGCAACATTGTATATCACTGGATGATTCAACATTCTCCAGTTATTTCATGTTATTTTCATGTTGTTCACATGTTGTATTATATTTGTATATATCGAATTTTTTTCACATATTGTACTTTTTATATGTCTCGTAGAGTCTGATGAAGGCCGTATAGGCTGAAACGTCATATAATATACTACTCTACTTGTCCAAACATGTGTGTTAAATAAACACAAATTATTCTCATGAACATCCGCTGAAGTGTGAGATTCGTTATTTTACTTGGCTGTAAGGGGTGGGACCCTTTTTTCACACCTTCCCTGCTTGGGGTTTGAGCAAAGTGCAGTTTACCCCAAGTAGGATACGTTCAGGGAGACTGCAGATATCGCAGACACTTTAAACGGCCCTAACTCTGGATCCGCAGGGCTAGAGACCTCCTGTATTATGAGATATCACTGGTGAAAGCAGAGCTGCATATACTTTCAGCTTCACTTTAAGCAGTGTGCAGGAGACCACATGTAGCTGACAGTGTGCTGGGAAGGGGAAATGATTTTATTATTCTTCTGTCCCTGTCACTTCAGATAACCAAAGGGCAGAGAGTACTATGGAATTGTGTTCTTAATACCACCCCCACATTATCAATGAGAAAGCATACTTGCCATTTAATCACTTATACGCTGCAGTCAATTCTGCACCTAAGTCATTTTACAGAAAAAGTGTAAAAATAGACTATACAATTGGTATCTCCATATCTGTAACAACTCCTAAAATAAAATTAGTATGTTATTTATTCTAGACGGTAAACAACATAAACCTTAAAATTCAGATGCCAGAATTGATGTTTTCTGTTCATCCTACCTCTCAAAAAAAAAAGAAAACTGACCAAAAGTCATAATTATCCACAAAATTCAAGGTCATAATCAAATGCACAATTGGTTCCAGATCTTGTAAGCACCTTAGTCTCAGCACTGCTATTGAGAGAAAGAGATATAAGTCCCATTTATAAGCCTTAGTGGAAATGGTCAACATTACAAGCAGAGGAAGAGAAACAAAGTGGCAGGCAAATGCATCATGATTTTCTCACACAAATGTTGAAGAGTATCAAAGATGAGTGGAGCAGCTAACTGGCACTACAAGAAGGGTGACAGAAAACTAATCATAAATCTATACTCCCCTTTACAGCCAAACAATTTTGTGAATAAAGGAACTGGCCAAAGTGCTTGGATGTTGCAAGTGTATGAATCGTTACTTCTTTGTGCAAACATACATCAGAGGCCACTGATCTAAAATATTGATGACATAACCATGCAAACACTCATTGGAACCGACTATTTAGATCAGGGGTGGGCAATTAATTTTCCAATGGGGCCACATGAGAAATTGAAATGGTTTTAGAGGGCCAGACTAATATACTTAAAGAGAATCTGTCAGGGCAATTTGGGACACTAAACCACCCACAGGTCCTTATAGACTTGGGGTTTAGTGTCCCAAATCACCCTGTTGTAATGCAATCCGCAGGCGCATTAAAAATAAAAAACCTTTATACTTACCTAGATAAGGGTCCGATCGAAGCTGTTTGGTGAGATCGGTCCAGCTTATTCATGAGGCACGCCTCCCGGCGCCTGCGCTGTTCTTCAGTGAAGCCAAAGATGGACATCCCGACTTCACTGAGTAATTGCAGGGCATGCGCACTGAAGCCAAGGTGTACTCCTCTGGCTTCATTGAAGAACTGCGCAGGCGCGGGGAGTACGGCGGCAGGGTGAGTATAAAGCTTTTTTATTTTTTAATGTGGCCATGGATTGCGTTATAACAGGGTGATTTGGAACACTTAACCCCAGGTCCATATGGGTGGTTTAGTGTCCCAAATTGCCCTGACAGATTCCCTTTAACTCAGTATACAGTATATATACTATCCCTTCATAAAAAACAGTAAATGAAACATTACAATGATTCAATGAAAATGTGGAGGACCTAATTACATCATTATTTAATGATGAGATGATGAACTTGTGATGAACTTTAATGAACTTGTGATTGTTCAGTTTAGAAAATTGTAAACTTTTGCAGTGTTTAAAAAACTAGCATCACATCCTGACATAACATTTTTTCAAAAACCAGCATCCCTTTAGCTTAATAAAGAACAGTAAATGAAACATTACAATAACATGAAAATAGCACAATTTATCAAAATTTTTTGAAAATGAGCATCTTCTGCAGCGTTTAAAAAAACTAGCATCACAACTTTACCAAAAAAAAAAAAAATCTAGCATTTATGGCCCTCACACAGTTTATGGCACCTTTTATACCCCCCCCCCCCACACAGTATATGACCCCTTTTTTAAAGCCCACGCACAGTATATGACCCCCTGTTATCTCCCCACCCTCACACATAGTAGTGGCCGATAATTTTTACTCACCTGTTCACACTCCAGACCTGGACGCCCTCCATTGCTGCCTCCAGGGTGCGCTGTTGCTGACGCTGAAGAAGTCCTGGACGCTGTACGTAGTGTCCCGGCATTCTTCATCGTCATGATGTCAGTGTGGCGCCGCATAAAGGAGGCAGCAGAGGGCGGCCAGGACAGGTGAGTAAAAGTATCGACAGCTGCTTATTGCAATAACACAAGACGTAGCTGCCAATGCGTGTCATCTGTTACTCGCGTGAGTGGAAAAAACAGGGCAGGTGACAGACAAAAGGAGGGGGAGGAGGAAACACTCAAGCAAGTACTACTACTAACAATAAGAATGTGGGTGGCAACAGCAACACAGCTTCTGATTTTGGTGGCACAATATTGTTCTACTTCATGAGAATGTTTATGAAGTTTCTGATTATTTAACTGGCTCATCTCAGTTACGGGAGGATATTGCATCCAAGAGTGATGTGATCTTGAGTCAGGCTTCTGTGTGTTCCTTCTTCTCCTTCATAACACTTAATTTATTCCAGGGCTTTTCTGGACTGTCAACTGTGTCTCTTTCACATTGTTCACTGACACAGATCCCCGGTAGTGATGTGGCACCTGCTGAGCAATCTATTTCTCCCCATAAGAGAAGTCTTTCTCCTCTTTTTGATGAGCTGGATGAGAACAGTCAGCATTGCGTGCAAGCAAAGGAGGAACACAAGATGACTGTTGGTGGAGGTAGCAGTGGGGTAGGGGAGCTAGGAGAATATTTGGGGGTGGAAATTCTAAGAGTGTGTATGGCCATGGTGATGTGAAAAAAGCAGGGAAGATCATGATGATGATGACATTGCCTATGATGATTCTCTTGCAGATAGGACCTGGCAAAGGGGTCTGGGTGACAAGGTGATATCAGATAAAGAGCATAGTGGCAGTGGTGATAGTATTTCCAGCCAATGTGCCGGCCCAACATTCAAAAAGCCTGCCCAGGGAAGACCTAGGGGAACGTCTCAGGGTGGAGGTACTGGCACTGGTGGTGGTAGTGGCAGACTTGTTTGCACTGCTGCTGGCAGCATCAAGTACGTGGTCCTCTCCTGTGTGGGAATTTTGTACATTGCCAAATAATAAACTCATGGCAATATGCAAGATCTACACGCACTGTCGACATATGGACCAGCAATTATGGACAAGGACAATACATGGCTTTAACGGCCTACAGGGTCAATGTTTTGAGTGGAAGCAGCCACAATCCAGAAATGTAGCAAGGCCAGGTGCTAGTTCCACCCCGATGATGCAGGTTCAGTTCCAACACCATGCAGGGCTAATCCACCCCCTCTGGATCCTCCTCTCTGGACCATTTGCCACCACCATCTTCACCAGGGCAGGAAGTCACTTTCATTCCCCTTCCTCCGCCTCCCCCCATTGTTTCATGGGTGTAAGTCGAGGTGTTGTCATGTGGTTTTACAATTAATGAGCCTGGATCAGATTACTCACACAGCAGAGGAGCTGATTTGTTGTATCCTGCAACAAGTATCCTGCTGGATGTCTCCTCGCCAACTACAACTGGGCAGCATTACCAGTGACAACAATACCAATATTTTTGCTACACTGCAGATAGGACGAATATCAGATTGTCCCTGTATGGCACATGTCCTTAATCTGGTGGTTCACCAATTCATTAACCTGTATAGTGGTTTAAGAGAGGTGCTTCTCATGGCCTGAAAAATCAATGCGCATTTCAGCCATTCCTATGTCGCAAAAAACATGATTTGCAGCGACAAAATGGTCTGCCTTATCTGCAATGCTACAACTTAGTTGAACTCCACCTTAAACATGCTGTAATGTCTGTGAGAGCAACAAAAGGTGGTGAACAATAACTGCATGCAGTAGAGCACAGGGACAATGTGTTACTTCAGGACATGTCATTGAAGGCTCATGAGGGAAGTGTGCTGGCTTCTCAAACCCTTTGAAGAAGCCACCAAATTTGTCAGCAGGGACGACTGCAGCATCAGCGATGTGATCCTTCTATTGTATATCTTACAGGAAACCCTTATACTTATGCAATGAAGGATGAAAGAGGAAAAACAGTTTACACCTCTTAGTCATCATCATCACCCTGTGTTGATAGAGGAGGATGAGGATCCAGGTGAGGGTCATTATGGTAGAGGAACTGGGACTCTTAGACTGGAAGAGGAGGAAGACCGTCCCTTGGATGAAGAGGGGGCCCTTGATATGTCACAGGCACAATCAGGGGAGGAGGCTAACCCCTATCTGTTTCAAGAAGAAGATGATGATAATGATGATGATGACGACGACGACCAAAAACACCAACCATGACAATCCCCTGGGTCTGTGCACACGCTAGCAAGCATGGAAGGCTGTATGCTCCGCTGCTTACACAGTGACAAGTATATTATTAGCATCAAGCAGAGGGATGAGTGCTGGATGGCAGTGCTCTCAGATCCTCCTCGCTATAAAGACAAAATTGGGGAATTCTTCTTTGCTTTCTGCAGGGAATAAAAATTAGAATATTATCAGGATAGGCTGTATACTCAGCTTGCTGCAGCATTTAGGGAGAGTACTACAATTTCCAATCGCACGTGTACCCAGGTGGCCTCTGCCCGCTCCGATCCACCTTTATCATCATCTTCCATTTACTGTTGTGCTACTGATGCTATTTCTAAATAGCTACCAGTACAACTCCTGACACCACTCAGGCACACATGTCCTGTGGCCTGGTCCATCATATTATACTCTGCTGCACTGCCACATGTTGCCATAGCGGCCTAGAGCCAATCACCACTGCCACCACTCAAACAGACTTGTCTTGCAGCCTAGTCCATCATATTATGCCCTGCTGAACTGCCACACATGTTGCTACAGCTGCCTAGTGTATACCACCACTGTATCGACTAAGAAAGACATTTCCTGTGGCCCGATCCATATTTCCACTGCCACCACTCAAACAGACTTGTCTTGTGGCCTAGTCCATCATATTATGCCCTTCCACACTGCCACACATGTTGCCACAGCTTCCTAGTGCCTACCACCACTGCCACCACTCAGGCAGACATGTCCCACATTTGGTCCATCATATTATGCTCTGCCACACATGTTGCCACAGCTGCCTATTGCCTACCACCACTGCCACCACTTAAGATGACATGTCTTGCAGCCTGGTCCATAATGTTATGTCATGCCATAGCTGTTGCCATAGCTGCCTAGTGCCTACCACCACTGCCACCACTCAAGCAGACTTGTCTTGCGGCTTAGTCCATCATATTATGCCCTGTTGAACTGCCACACATGTTGCTACAGCTGCCTAGTGCATACCACCACTGTATCTACTAAGAAAGACATTTCCAGTGGCCCAGTCCATCATATTATGCCCTGCCGCACTGTCACACATGTTGCCACAGCTGCCTAGTCCTACCACCACTGCCACCACTCGGGGAAACATGTCCTGCGGTCTGGCCACCATCACATTCCACTACAGCACACTGTTGGTGCCATTATCACAGTGTTTTAAAAGAAAACAAAAAACAATTTTAATTTCACATCTGAAATTAAATTGATTTTTTTTGCAAATAACAATAAGCCCCTGTAACACTTATAAGCCATCAAAACAGGTTAATTCTTTTTTCAAAACCATTGATTTTTGCAATATAACCGCCATGTTTGTCTAAAAAAACCATGAGCATGCACATTTACATGATAAATGCATAAAAAAGCATCAGTGTATGGTTAAACTCTGAGTTTGTATCCTCTGCTTACTAATTCGTTTTTCCATAGACATACATGTCACATTCACTTTGACATAACTTCAGGTGTGTTTGTCTTAGAAAGCTAGAAATTGGATAGATAAGTTCCTATCTATGTTTTAAGCCAATTTAAAGTGTGGTTCGTACTGAACTCATTCGTCCCAAAACGAACCGAGGACCCGAGCCGCTGAAGCCGAACACGAAACAAATCTTGAGAGTTTCACCCATCTCTACTCATTACCATATAAATTATATGTTATATCATGGGACAGATATGCGTAACTGTACTTTGTGCATCACATATTGCTCTGTAATTTATGAAGGATTAACAGGTAATTTATGAAGGATTTACAAGGTAGAAGATAACACTTTATAAATGAGGGCCCCACTACAAGTGTTGATTTATAGAACTCCTGTTGCTTGGACTAGCACTAGCTTATTTTTATCTTAAGTATCGTGATATTATTCGGTTTAAAGTACCACCATTATTATAGTATTATATTTTTCTCTTTGCATATTTATTATATTTTATGATACTTTGTTAGAATTTAAAAAAAATATTGTAGATTAAGTGCATATGGCATATTTTATTAATAATAACATTTCCATACAACACTCCTAGAAAGACAGCAACTGGATAGCCTGAAAACTAAAGACGGAAACTTATTTCTTATATTCACCTGCACTATTGATTTTTGAAAAGTTGTTATATAAGTGGAGGTACAGTTTGACTGGCTCTTTTTCTGCTTGTATCAAAGCTAGAATCTCAAACCCAATGTCATATAACAGAATCTCAGAAAGCTGAAATCACAGCTCTAGGCACTAAACAGCCCGAGATAAGCATTCTGTAGGGGAGCTGACAAACTGCAGGTATAGGAGGAGAAAAGAACAGATCCTCCTCCTAAATGTAGATGTCCCTAGAGTGATGGATGTCATGATGTCATGCCATCAACACCCCTTCCTGCATTAATCAGAGATAATACTTTTTCTATAATAACACCTATGGGGGTCTTTTTATTCTGTAAAAGGGTGAGATAATGAGCACTTGTTGAGGTAATTGCTGGATTAACCCTGCTGTTCTGTTCGGTTCTACTATACACATATAATGTTCCGATCATTTTTGACCGGGCCTATTAAAGTCTGGATTTTTAACTAATTTAAGTGTTTATTTGAATTTCTTTTGCATTATTATACTGTATGTGAACATGGTTGTTCATAAACAAATGAAAAATGAAATCAAAAACTTAATTTTTATTTTTTTTGTGTCAAAAAATGTTACATGGCCTTATTGCATTATTCATATATATTTTACATTTGCACAAAAAAAAAAATCTTTATAAAATTGTAAACTATAACTAATAACATCAAACTGTATGCAAATATATTTTTTTCCAAAAAAAAAAAATAATAAAAAGTCTAGTTTTTTCTATATAAAATGTGAAATAAGGTTCAAGGTGCTAAATTTACTGTTTGCATTCGTCCCAAGTATAATTAACATGTCTTTTGCATAAGTACTTTGCACATTTGCAACATATCACATTTGATTTGCGATTACTTGATGTTGGACAGAAGGCGCATTGTTTCCGTTTTAGGCTGGTTGTACTGCTGGTGGAGGCCGTACGTATCGTCGCAGTGCTAGCGAAAGCCCTTGGTTCACTTTGTTCAGCATGCTGTTGGATCCTGTGGACAATGGCTGCAGCTCCATCATCTCTGAGTGTTACTTTTCTTTGTTCAATATATGGGCTAACCAGTGATTTTCCCAACTCCTCTAAAAAAAATTCTTCTTTTATATAGTTTATTTTTGTTCCAATTTGGGATCTATTTCACGCCATAACACAAATGCATTGTACGCCGACACATCAAGAATGTTGTAAAAAACAACCATTGGCCACCGATTAGTTTTGCGTTTACAGGTGTCCATCTACAGTATCATAATTTGAAAATGTATGTATGTGTAACTCTGCATGGACCAAAAGGACCTAGATAAATTGATAAATAGTAGTAGATGAACTATATAGACCAAAATGAGATTATAACTCCTTTATTATTTTTTAAAAATGGCTGGAGATTTTAGCTTTTTATGGCTATCGGTCATTTTTGACCGAACAGTACAAGTGTAAAAAAAGACGTGGAGCAAAAAGTAAACAAAAAATAAATAAATAAAAACTGCTATTAGTAAGAACCCCTCAAATGAGGAAAAGTCAATGAACCACAAGTTTCAGAACCGCATAATGAATATTTTAAAAAATATCAAATTTCAAATTCAGTCATTTTTGACCGAACAGAACAGCAGGGTTAAGGCATCAAAATAGCAGCATTTTGCTGCTGTCATATGGGTGTAACGTGGGTGCCCTTTTCAACAAATATTATAAACATATTATTTGCATCTCCTGTGGTTCATCTGAGTTCTGATGCTCAAATGCCATTTCTGATCTCACAGGAGGTTCAGGTGTTACATCCTTAATTCGGAAGCAATAAAGCAACCATGTAATGCCTGTCTGAAAGTAGGCTTAGGTATCACATTTCTTTAGAGTTTAGGGATTTATGTATTTTATTTATTTATTTATTTATTTATTAAGCACCAGAATTTTTTGCAGTGCTTTACAGATATTGTCATCACTCACAATCTAAATTCTTTATCAGCATGCCTTTGGAGTGTGGGAGGAAATGTAAGTATGCAGAGGAAATCCACACAAGCACAGGGAAAAGATATATGCAGATGTCCTTGGCTGGATTAGAACAAAGGACTCCAGTGCTGCAACCACTGAGCCACCATGCTAAGGTTATGGCTTGTAAAACGGAATGGAAAATTATATATCTAAATACATAATCCCAATTTAATTTGCATAAAAATGGATGGGGCATTCCTGGCCTTTCTTTGGTGTTTTGACGTTTCTTTAACACATGCATATGTGAATGTAGACACTGCATGAGCTCCTAACAATTTATAGTTTTTTTGAAGCATTCATTTTGTTTGCATACCGTAAAATGTCTGCTCGAGAATTCAATTTTTGGGTTTATCACTGTTTGCTGCAAAGTTGCATGAAGGTTGAGTGAGAAATTCTGAAGTTGTTTCTTTATACATAAAATTCTCTGCACCCTCATAAAATGTAGATTATAGCTTCATAGTAGCTGTTTTTAGAATGCAGTATATATTGTTAACACGTTTGCTAAATATTGCACTTAGCATCTGTTTATTCACAGATACTGGCTGGTGACGGGTTCATACAGCTTCAGTTACATAACCTTTTCTATTAAAAGATGGCTGGACCATGGTAGCAAACAAGCCCTCTGACTTCTTGTGTCCCCCTATCTCCTCATAGAATGTAAGCTCTTACAAGCAGGGCCCTCACTCCTATTGTTTGATATGTTTATTTCTTTGTCACATTGTAATGTCTCATATTGTCTGTTCATGTGTCCTCTGATTTGTAAAGTGCTATGGAATATGTTGGTTCTATATAAGTAAAGTTATAATTAACTATTATATATTATTATTATTATTATTATTATTATATTGCATGGACAAAGTATCAGAATTTTTTGAGGGAACAAGCTCTTCTTGGAGTAGAAGTTCATAGCATATATGAACTTTGCACTCATGCATTTATGGTTTTTATATTGTTTTTTGTGTGTGAACCTCAGTTTGGATGTAAGTTACAGGAGCAACTGTATTATTACTGTGTTAACAACTGTGTTATTGCATAGTTTTAATTTACTTTACATTTTAACATTTCCAACTTAAATGGTCACTAACTTTTCAGACAACTTAGTCTCATTTCATAGAGCATGTGTTTCTGGCCCAAAATGTAAAGTACTTTATTTAAAAATGTGTCTGCTTTCTGCCTGAAAAACCTGTCTAAGGTTCTTGCCACTAGGTGTCTCCCTTCCAGTTAATTTACAGTTAACTCTTTTGTTAGCAAGGGATTTGTACTTAGATGACAGATAAAGCCAAGACAGAAAGAAAGCGAGTGTAGAAGGCAGTCCTTTTCTCTTTTCACACAGTGAATGTAAATGGGAGGGGTTGATTCTCCTCACAGCTTGCACAGGCATGTCTGTAAACTGCTGCTGTATGTAAAAGACTGAGGAGTCTTCAAATCTCACAGCTTACAATGAGAAAAGTCTTTTATGTACTCAGTGGCATAAGTACTGTGGTAGCAGAGTATCTGTTGGCCAAACCCCAACAAACACTGCTATCATTACACCCCAGAGTATAATTATTGGAGGCCCTGGAGAGGTAAGCAAACATAAAAAGCAGTGTTACTCACCTCTTTGACGCAACTTCATGCAGTCTTCAGCCTCTGTAGTGACGTCACAGACATCACTTGGGTCAGGCCAGCGTTGCGACGCATAATGATGCTGGCGTAACCTACGTCTTTGACATAATTGAAGAGGACTGCGGCGGAGCCCAGGAAAGGTGAGTACCACTGTTTTTTATGTTTTTCACCTCCCCTGAGCCTCCCATCATTAATAATAGTATAACAATAGTTTGTGGGTGGTGAACCCCAAAAATTTGGGGTTCTGCTGAACCTGACATTTTTCCAATATTTGCAATGAACAGTGTTGGGGCCATGATGGGACATAATACTGTGTGGAGATGCCAATAAGGGACATAATACTGGGTGGAGGGTCAGGGGGCCACTGTGAGACATTATACTGTTTGCAGGCTGCTATGGAACATTAAACATCAAAAAAAAAAGAAAAAATGGTCAAGAAAAACAAAATCTCAAAACATATATAAAAATATATATTTATTAATAAAAAATATAGTAAATAATACATGAAAAATAATTAGTCTAATTATATAAATGGTACAAACAGACATAGATGAAACATAACACAAGACACATGTGTCACATAAAGAGGCTCAACAGTAATTTGCATACAAGATGTAAAGATGACAATATATATGGCCCAGGATATTAACTAAATAATATAACACCAGTTCCACAATCAAATGCAAACCATATATAGATATCAAAGCAGGAAATCACCCAAACCACAAATAATATTCTATACCACATAGGCAAGAAAATGTATGGTAATGCAATATTAAGGTACTATCCACATACCTCTAAATACTAATATGTACCATATATTAAATAAATAAATAAATGCAAACAGCAGTAGGTGGAAATCATGTCAGATAGACCAGTAAATAAGTGCAAAATGAAAGTAATTACCTGTAGCCATAAAAATAGCAAAGTTGAGCCCCAGTGCACACAAGAAGGTATGCGTAGAAACTCACCTCAAATGGAACATTATACTACATGCTAGGGGCCACTATGGAACATTATACTGTGTGCAAGGGTCACTATGGAACATTATACTCTGTGCAGGGTCCTCTATGGAACATAATACTGTGTGGTAGGTCCACTATGGGACATAATACTGTGTGGAGGGGCCACTGTGAAAAATTATACTTTATGGAGGCTGCTATGGAGCATTATACTGTATGCAGGGGCCACTATGGAACATAATACTGTGTGGAGGGGCCACTTTGTGACATTATACTGTATGGAGGCTGCTATGGAACATTATACTGTGTGCAGGGGCCGCTATGGGACATTGTACTGCGAGGAGGGTCCACTATGGTACATTATAGTGTGTGTAAATGGGGCAAAATACTGTGTGGGGGCCAGAAAAGGGGGTGCTATGCCATGGGGGCCCAAATCAAAAGTCTGCTGTGGGGCCCAGACTTTGCTAGTTACGTCTCTGTATGTACTTGTATCTACCTCTGGCTGCTTGTGTGATTACAGTTGGGAGATTATTCAAGGACAGCAAGCAGCTTTCCTGACTTTGCTCATAGATTTTCTTTTTCTTGTGTTCTTTTTCTGCTTGACTGCATGTATTTGCAATATATTTGCCCTGTACTTACAGTCCAGTGTTCCTGAATCTCTTATATTATGGCCACTTGGGCGTTTCTCTGCTATTTGTTTGCAATTGTATAGTTACTTCTGGCAGAATTATCAGCAAAGGATGGGGGAGGGGTTCAGACTGCTCCTTATTGTACATGCCCACAGCCTGAGAGATAAATACAAAATGTGTTTCAGCCATAATGTGATTTTAGCTGCAGAAAAACTGATAGGAAACCTTGTATGAATGGTTATACAGTCATGAAACAGACTGCTCAGCAAGACTCTGCACATATTTCAACTTTTCTTGATAACTCAGGTACCCTTTAAAAGCAGATTTTTGTCCCTTCCAGGTGACGTTATGAAGCTATGTACATGAAGACATAAGCCTATGTGGTATGCATGTACTGTGCTCATGTTAGCTTTATTTTTAGGAGGCGTAGCACACAAAAAAAATCAGGTTAGGTCACACATTTAGCCAATAATATATTTTTATTGCATTGTTATAAAAACTTTCAGATACAAACTTGCATGAAGGTGCCTGTGTGTAATAAGTGCTGAGTGACTATTTGACAATGTGCCAGTAAA
The DNA here is from genome assembly GCA_947044405.1 of Leptodactylus fallax. Taxonomy (NCBI): domain Eukaryota; kingdom Metazoa; phylum Chordata; class Amphibia; order Anura; family Leptodactylidae; genus Leptodactylus; species Leptodactylus fallax. The sequence goes on from CAMRHE010000414.1 coordinate 884,030, forward strand.
CACTTTAATAAAATATATGGGTATGGGGATTATAGGATGTATCTGTACATATCAAAAGTGTTATGGAAATGTCCATACCATAAAACTCTGGCAGTGAAAGCGTTAAGATTAAGGCATGAATACATTTCCACAGCAGTTACATCTATATTTGTTTTTGATATCTGCTAAATGCATATGTCCCTCAATGTAGAGTAAATGCGTACATCTTTCTAATTACTGCACATTCCTTGAATTTTTTTTATTCTGTCATCTCATGCTTTCTATTGGCTTATTGGAAGTACAATAACCTAAAAGCGTTCTCTGTAAAATGAAGAGATGATCTGTAGTATAGCAGATGAGATGAAGTCTGCCCTATAGCAGATTTGCCTCATCTGAATATTTCAGAATATGATGCAAATGATAGACACCCAAATATTAAGTTAATCGAATTTATGACAATCTAGGAAACTTGAGGGTTGAAAGTATGAATGTTTCCACACTTAACTGATCTCCAACATGGTTAAGGACTCCAACTTTTCTTGAAACCAATTCAGTAATATATCATAACATGCTAACAAAAGCCTTAAAAGGCTCTAGTTCACCATTCCCATTGGGTGGTCACATACAGATTAGCATTTCACTTTCTGCTAACTTGAAACCATATTGTTTTTAATAAAGCATCTTAACTTGTGATAGACATATCCAGACAACAGGACATGAGAACACATCTGTAGCTAGAAGTACTGTAAATATAAGACAAGACACTATATGACCAAAAAACTACAAGAATAAAGATTTATATTAAACGTGAACTATAATGTGTAAGGTATAAATAAGACTAAAAATAGCAAACATAGTACACTAATATATACTTTATATAAATTTATACCACATGAGCTCTCCAAGGCACCACGGCCACTGCTGGGCATTGTTTGCTTATAACTGCCTTATTTATGAATTACTTTATGCCCAGTAAATTAACCTTAATTACAGTTTAAAGGGGTTGTCCACTTTCAGACCAATATTGAGAGACAAATGTTATTGTTTGTATAATAAAAAGTTTTACAATTTTGCAATATACTTTCTGTATCAATTCTTCAGTTTTCTAGATCTCTGCTTGCTGTCATTCATTTTGTTACTTCTAGTGGATAAAACTCTGACCATAGTTATGTGATTTACAGTCCAAGATAATGTGATAAACACACAGATGCACAGCTCATTACCAGGTAGATGTCAGATTACTGTACTGTGACTATAACAAGCAGTACACCTGTGTATCCATCACATGACCATGGTCAGAATTTCATTCACTGGAAGCAACAGAATGAATAACAGCAAGAAGAGATCTTGAAAACCATGAGGAATTAATACATAAAGCATATTGGAAAATTGTACAAATTTTAGTATACAAACAATAACATTGGTCTTTCAATGCTTTAAGTCTCGTAAAAAGCATGATGTAGACTCCCCCCGAATAAGGAAAAGTTGAAGTGACGTAGCACCAAAGGGGAGGGGTGGTCTTTAGGCATGTATTGGAATAGACCATCTACTAAATGGATGTTGATCTACTGAAAATGTTCTCTATAGTCATCCTTAAAAAACAGAAAATTGTGAGAACCATAATACCCCTAATGTATCATCTTTACTGTATCAATATAAATTATAAATCAACAGTTGTGTACAAATAGTGTAATAGTTGTGTACTGTAGTGTAAAAATAATTGGATTCCATTTAGATAATGTCAATATGCACCTAGTATTGAAAAATCCTTTTTGTAATATAATGATTCCTAAAGTGGTTAGATTTTAATGAGAAAGGTTGACTGAAAATTTAAGCTTTTTCCATACTTCCTTCCATTTATACCTTCTAATGAGTTTGTGCACGGAGAAACAACATGTAAAGGGATTTTAAAATGACTTTTAAATAAGCTTTATACTTAAGAGGATTAAATGTAGCCTTATTAAAAACTGTCATCTATCCAAACCACAAATCATTCAGGTCTATACTGTCCATACATGCTGAAATGTGTATTTAGGGGATAAATATTACTATAGTATGTACAAAGTATTATACCTAGTTAGGGCATGGGGATTTAGAGACAAAGTCTTCTATAATAATAATATACCATGCATTCTTTTCTAGTCATTAAAATGTACTGTAAATTATCAACATAATAAATAAATAGAAAAATTAAAATACTTTTTGGGGAATTATAATTGCTACACTACTCAAAGTAATAAATAAATTATTTATTCTAAAAAAAATCAATAATGGTATAAAGAATCAGTAATAATAGGAAAACATAATGATGCTTACGATTTAATACAAAATTGTAATTCATAATAGCCAGACTTCTGCATAGTAATTATAAAAAGGGTTATGTTTCATAGCAAAGAAATTATATACTTAAGCTTAAATGTGTTAATTTACTCCTACAGTAGCACTGAGATGTGACAGTTGTCTTAGACCTTCAATATAAGAAAATTAAAAGAAAAGACATCTATATATTTCTCATATATTCTCCAAGGTTGTTATAAGTTTTATTGTGTGCTCCTAGATTATCAAACTGTTAGTGTTAAGAATGTGTGTACTGTACTTTCTTCATATCACACTAGAACACTAGATTTATCCTGTGGTAACCTACTGTAATCTTTCACTTGCCCTGTGCATATAATTTGAGTTAATGGTTCATTTATCTATACTCTGGTGCAGAAGACTCAAGCACAGCCATAAAAAAATATGACTGGTAATAAATTCTGTAATAATAGGTCTAAACTGGATGTCCTTGTTTCTGCCATAGCATTTAGACCATTCAAGCCATCTGTCTATTGTATGCTGTTGGCACAACTCAATAATGTTTACTCCTTTGACACATTTTTATAGCTAAAAACATGTATTCAAACATACATTCCTGCTGATGCTAAAACAACACAGTGATAGTCAATGTAACCATTGCTTTCATGGACAACTGTATAGTTACAAAAATAAAAATCTTAAGTGTAATGGTAACAGTGTCTTATTGTACAGAATAAATCCAAAGCAGTTTAATAATATGTGCCCCCAAATTAGATACATTCTTTTAATGTATATGAATAGCTCTTGAAAAGTTAAAAATCAAGTACCACATTTCACAGTTCTATATGTGGGTTACTACCAAAAGAGAAAGCTATTTTGTTTGAATATTAGATTTTAGATTAATATATATTTACTTTATATGTTTTTATATGCATTTATGTATTGAAAATCATATTTCATATGTGATTGTCCAACTTTTGATCTGTTAATTGAATATGGATCTACTGCCTTTTTTTATTATAAAGACGTTTTTAGTATATACATAGAACTAATAAGTCTGGACATCGAAAGGAGTCATCAATAAACTAAATTCCCATAAAAGCCCTTCAAGTAGTTTAGAATCCTGTTTAATTTCTGGAAGAAAAGTGCTCCCATGTAGCATTTTTCCTTTTTTGCATAGTATTTAATAGCAATGTTTCAATATTTTTCAGCTTTTTAATTTTTTTTACGTTTATTCATTTTAAAGTGTACCTCCAACTTGCAATATATATTATTAAGGAGATATGTTTCCTTCACCACTCTTCATCACAGACTTTTCTCCTGATTCTCCTCTTCAATCAGAATGTTCTTTTCATAAGATTCTGACTCCATATCCAGCCTCATATACAGAACTCTATAGAGAAGAGGGGGAGGAGCAGGATTCTGCCTCTGATTAACTGATTTATTGCCTCATTTTGTGCACTTGTAGCCTGTTATCTGCTAACTAGTGTTAAAAGTGTTGCCTGACAGTGTAGCAGCAATTATTTGGGTGTCTTTTCTAGCAGCCTCTTCCTCCCCCTCCCCTCTTCATAAACTAATATGTACAAAGTTTTTTATATTCACCTGTACTATTCATTATTGCAAAGTTAATTATAACGGGCGGTATGCCTTAAGCTGAAATGTTGCTAGTCCCTGAGAAGATAAATCTTGTTACTAGGACGAATTTATTTTCTATATACATTGTGAAAGATTTATCAAACAGCAATTGAAAAATTTTAAAGATTTGCTTTATTCTTATTAACAATTTATATACCAATAGATGCAGCTCATGTATAATAATAATATTATTATTACTGCAAACAAACTTAGGTTGCTGACATCTCTATTAGGATTTCTATGTTTCTATGTTACTCAGTTCCGTTATGGATCCTCCATATGACTGACAAAAAAGGATCCCCATGGACCCCATTGACTATAATGTGTCCCATTGGGTATCGTTATGGTGTCCATTATTTTTATTGATGAAAAAGCCCTGCATACTAGACATTGTTGTCCACAATTTTTGATGGAATCTTCAACAGAGTATACTAAAGAAACTTCTGACACAGATGTGAACAGTGCTAGTGCATGTAAAGAAACAGGAGAGAACTCAGTCCATATACTGGAAGATTACAAGAGAGCAACATGGGAAACACCTTTCTGCTCTAACCCCCACCATTATAATACTATTGAAAGCTACATGCATGTATGACATACATTTGATTTATTAGATGGCCATGTAACAAAATCTATAAGACATACCACCCACCTAATAGTTTATAGGCCTCTCTCTTCCACCAAAATGGTTCTGACCAGTCGAGGCATGAACACCACAAGATCTGTAAAAGTGTTCTGCAGTATTTGCACCAAGACATTACCAGCAACATTACCAGTCTTTATCCATGTAAGTTGCAAGGGTTCTATGGATAAAACTTTTTTCCAGCATATCCCACAGATGATTTATTGGATGATAATCTGGAGAATTTAGAGGACAAGTTAACAAATAGAATGCATTGCCATTTTCTTAAATGCTCTTTAAACTATTCCTGAACAATTTTTTACAGTGTCACCGGATATATTATTCTACTTCAAGAGGACACTGGCATTTACTTGGTCTGCAATATTGCCTAAGTAGGTAACACATGTACAAAAAACATGTATTTAAATGATAGAGTGTAAAGTTTCCCAACTTTGGCTGGTGTATGTCTATCTCACTACGCAACATACTGGAAACCGGTAGATTGCAGAAAAAATAGCAAAAATCCTCAGATAATCTCCATTCTCTGATTGGTATCTACAAGGTGTGTCAAAAAACAATTTTTATAAACAATATTTTGCCATTATTACACTGTTGTTCTCCATCAGGTCTCTTCTGAACTGTGAGTCAGATTACGTAATTTATCTGATGCCCTATACTTACAAATTATAGTATCTTGGATGAACTGTCTAATAATTGTGCAGCAACATTAATAGACATAGCATAACCAAGAACCTGCGATTTGTTGCATAATTGTTATTTTAGCTGTATCTCCATAAAACTGATAAAATATATATATACATACTACTGAAATAGAAATGTTTCTAAAAGGATACCTGAGTTTTCATGAAAAGTTTAAATGTTTGCAGGGTCTTGCTGGACAATCTGTTCTCTGTCTGTATAAGCCTTCAAATGTGGTGTTTACATTTTTCTCTTAGGCAGGAAGTGTGCACAATAAAGAGCAGACTGTAATCTCCCCTATCCATCACTACTAATACTACTGGTTTGTTTTCATGTAACTGCGCCAGGAGTAACTGTAAACTAGCAAACACGCAGTTGAGAAAAGCATAAGAGAACATAATGTAGGAGATCCAGGGACAGCAGACTGCAAATACAGAGCATGATGCAACTAAACTGATCACTGACACTGAAAAAGAGAAATCTAAGCACAATAAGCCAAGCTGCTTACTGTCTGTGACATCCCAACATAAGCAGCAAAAAGTAGATACAAGTATATAATAGACCAGGGGTAGGCAACCTTTTTTGTTCGGCATGCCGATTTCGATTAAAAAAATCAAAGTTGAGGTACTTGGAGTGCCGGTCAATAATTGTAAGTCTGACAACCCCTGCACACGGTATTATGTCACATAGCAGCCCCTGCACACGGTATTATGTCACATAGCGCCCCCTGCACACGGTATTATGTCCTATAATGGCCCCTGTACACGGTATTATGCCCCATAGTGGCCCCTGTACATGGTATTATGTCCCATAGCGGCCCCTGCACATTGTATTATGCCCCATAGCGGCCCCTGCACACAGTATTATCCTCCATAGCGGCCCCTGCACACAGTATTATCCTCCATAGTGGGCCCTGCACACAGTATTATCCTCCATAGCGGCCCCTGCACACAGTATTATTCCCCATAGTGGCTCCTGCACACAGTATTATCCTTCATAGTGGCCCCTGCACACAGTATTATCCTCTATAGTGGCCCCTGCACACAGTATTATCCTCCATAGTGGCCCCTGCACACAGTATTATCCTCCATAGTGGCCCCTGCACACAGTATTATTCCCCATAGTGGCCCCTGCACACGGTATTATGCTCTATAGTGGCCCCTGCACATGGTATTATGCTCTATAGTGGCCCCTGCACACAGTATTATGTCCCATAGTGGCCCCAACACACAATATAATATTCTAACTTTTATAATATTCCAATTGTCACCACTCACTAGCTATTATTATTCAGACCCCAGAGTATAATAAGCGGAGGGCCAAGAGAGGTGAAAAACATAAAAAACAATGTTACTCACTTTTTCCTGCACTCCAAAGCCACTCTGTCTCTCTTCGGGCGCTTCTCCTTGACGTCAGTGACCGCTGATTGGGTCTCAGGGGTCACGTCGCGTCATTATGCGTAACGACGTCGGACGTGACACCTGAGGCCCTGTCAGCGGTCTCTTACGTCAGGCAGAAGCGCCCGAAGAGCACAGAGTAGCGGCTGCGGATCCAGGGAAGGTGAGTTAATATTGTTTTTTATGTTTTATCATCTCCCCGGGGGCTCCGGGGGAGACCCCAGAGTATAATAACAGCAGTTTTGTTTCGGCCATGTTTGGTCCGATCGAAACTGCTGGGTGAGGACTCTGCTGCCATGCCAGGAAAATTTGCCTCACATGCCACTCTTGGCACGCGTGCCAGGGGTTGCTGACCCCTGTAATAGACTTTTCATACACTGTATCCTTAGAGATGCTGCAGAATTCTCTCAGAGAAAACTGTTATAGACGTGTACAAGCTGTAAAGAGGCCACCACCTCTTCTTCCACTCACTGTGAATCTTGATTTTAGAAGGCAACTAAGAACAGAACTTCCATAGTAACAGGGAGTGAACATCAAATTAGCTACAAGGGAGACACCTAGTGACATTAAATTTAGAGAGGTTTTTCAGGCAGAAAGCAGCAACATTTTAAATAAAGTGCATTACATTTTAATCCAGAATCACATATTCTATTAAATGGTACTAAGCTGTCTGAAAATTTAGTGATCATTTAAACTTAAACAATGAGATGTCTTTTGGAATTTAAAAATTATATACCGTAAATATGTCCAATGGGCTGTGTTATTTAAATAATATTTATCAAGCAGAATAGCTTACGAAATGACATATATCACAAGTAATGTGATAACAGTGAGACTACAAATAGCAACAATGCCATAAAGTAGATTTTACAGTAATATTTAAAGCTTAACCAAACTTTCAGACAAGTTTTGATTTCCTAGCAGTAGTTATGTCATTAATACATTTTGTAATATACTTTATTAACAAATTTTGGATCCTTTCTGTGAAATCCTGCATCTCTTTATTATTCCATTTGTTTCTGTATTGAGAGCTGTTTTTGCCTCTAACAGAATGTTACTGTGTATTGCACAGGGCTGTGTAAAATGTATAGAAAATGAGGGTGAGGGGAGGGTCACTTCAAACAGTTAAATCTTGGACATTATAAAACATACAAACTTTTGGTGTCATATGAAGGGGGAGATTCTCTTCTTTCATTTGACACTAAGGTTGCAGTGCTATCTACATTTCCAGAGATATCACAGGTTGAAAACACAGTCGGGAGTAGGATATTTATATGCAGCTGCATAGCATATATATTATATAAATATCCCATTTCCAAATGTGTTATTTTCAACCAGTGATATCTGTGGAAATAATATAAATAGCACTGCAGACATAGAGAATCTTCTCTTTCATATGACACCAAAAGCAAGTTTATATGTTTTATAAAGTCCGAGATATAACTGTTTGAAGTGACCCTCCTCTCTTTTTCTCTACATTTTACCCAGCCCTGCACTCCAAGCCAGTAATCCATTCACAGTAAAATTCAGTGAAGGCAGAAACAGCTCTCAATAGAGAAACAAGGGAAAGAGTGAAAAATTGCAGGATTTCACAGAAATGATCCAAAATTTGTTTAGTAAAAAGTATAGTACAAAATTTATTAATTACTGTATTAATTACAAATACTGCTAGAAAGTCAAAAGTTGTCCGAAAGTTTAGTTACGCTTTAAAATATACCTAGCTTTGACTATTTTTAACATTCAGCAAACATTATTTTTAACATTTTTCAAAAACTAGATGCACAGTAAGAACATAAAACATCAATATAATGAAACTGGTAGTACTGAAGTGTTTGTTGCTGGTACTAAGACGTGTTGTTGCTTAATACCCTATTATCAGACTACTGCAACATGTAGATAATTTATTGCTAACATTCCCAATGTAAATATGCAATTAAGTTAATAAGCACTTATTTTGTGTCGCTTTCTAAAGGGCTCCAATAGATTTCTTTATTTTAGATTTCTTTTTTCAACATGTTATATTGGAATAGTTACAGTATAGGAAATGAGTGTCTTTTCTAAAATATTAAATGCATCAATTGCAGTGAAATACACTTGACAGTCAGTCTTTAGTAAGACTAAATGGGCCTGTTACTGATTAAGTCATCCCTTATAAGGACCAAAGTAATAATGAAAGTATGACATTTTTATGGGGCAAGTGCTTCCTTAGCAAAGTGGTGTTAATAGAAAAAGGCATGCACATCACATTACTTAGTTGGTTTTCAATCAATAACTTCTACGATCTGACTGGGAAATAATTCAGAAGTGGTTTGTGATCAGTCCTTGGTAACAAACCTGAACTATGAGGAAAAACATTTTAATTGAAAAAGAAAAAAAAGCTAAAGTTAAGAAACAGCCAATTCTTTGCTGACCTCAGAATTCACTTCACATTTACCTGGTAAACATTCATTTAGCACATATACTACCGTTCAAAAGTTTGGGGTCACCCAGACAATTTTGTGTTTTCCATGAAAACTCACACTTTTATCAAATGAGGTGCAAAATGAATAAAAAATATAGCCAACACATTGACAAGGTTAGAAATAATGATTTTTATTTGAAATAATAATTTTCTCCTTCAAACTTTGCTTTCGTCAAAGAATGCTCCATTTGCAGCAATTACAGCATTGCAGACCTTTGGCATTCTAGCTGTTAATTTGCTGAGGTAATCTGGAGAAATTCCACCCCATGCTTCCAGAAGCCCCCTCCCACAAGTTGGATTGGCTTGATGGGCACTTTTTGCGTACCATACGGTCAAGCTGCTCCCACAACAGCTCAATGGGGTTGAGATCTGGTGACTGCACTGGCCACTCCATTACAGATAGAATACCAGCTGCCTGCTTCTTCCCTAAATAGTTCTTGCATAATTTGGAGGTGTGCTTTGGGTCATTGTCCTGTTGTAGGATGAAATTGGCTCCAATCAAGCGTTGTCCACAGGGTTTGGCATGGCGTTGCAAAATGGAGTGATAGCCTTCCTTATTCAAAATCCCTTTTACCTTGTACAAATCTCCCACTTTACCAGCACCAAAGCAACCCCAGACCATCACATTACCTCCACCATGCTTGACAGATGGCATCAGGCACTCTTCCAGCATCTTTTCAGTTGTTCTGCATCTCACAAATGTTCTTCTGTGTGATCCAAACACATCAAACTTCGATTTGTCTGTCCATAACACTTTTTTTCCAATCTTCCTCTGTTCTCTCAGATATGGCTTTTTCTTGGCCACTCTGCCCTGAAGGCCAGCATCCATGAGTCGCCTCTTCACTGTAGACGTTGACACTGGCGTTTTGCGGGTACTATTTAATGAAGCTGCCAGTTGAGGACCTGTGAGGCACTGATTTCTCAAACTAGAGACTCTAATGTACTTGTCTTGTTGCTCAGTTTTGCAGCAGGGCCTTCCAATTCTCTTTCTACTCTGGTTAGAGCCTGTTTGTGCTGGCCTCTGTAGGGAGTAGTACACACCGTTGAGGAAATCTTCAGTTTCTTGGCAATTGCTCGCATGGAATAGCGTTCATTTCTAAGAACAAGAATAGACTGTCAAGTTTCACATGAAAGTTCTCTTTTTCTGGCCATTTTGAGAGTTTAATCGAACCAACAAATGTAATGCTCCAGATTCTCAACTAGCTCAAAGGAAGGTCAGTTTTATAGCTTCTCTAACCAGCAAAACTGTTTTCAACTGTGCTAACATACTTGCACAAGGGTTTTCAAGGGTTTTCTAAACATCCATTAGCCTTCTTACACAGTTTGCAAACACAATGTACCATTAGAACACTGGAGTGATGGTTGCTGGAAATAGGCCTCTATACACCTATGTAGATATTGCATTAAAAACCAGACTGTTAGGGTCTTGCCAGAAGTAGCAATACCCTACACTACTGCAGCAGTCTGGGAGGAAGGACAGAGACAAGTGAGCCCTAATCTCACTGTCCCTTCCTATTGCCTCAGTTACCCTAAACAGTAAAAGGACAACCTGAAGACGAGCCCTATACTGAGTAAGTGACACACAGAACAGGACAAGACAAAACAACACAGAAGCAGAGTGAGCAAGCCAAGGGGTTGGTAACAATCGAGCAATCCAGTACAGAATCAAAATCCAAGAGAATAGTAACAAGGCAAGCCAACGGTCAGAGAATCAGGTAAACAAAGTAGCAAGGGATATAACAAGGAGAGCAGGCAAAGACAGTGCAATAACCGGCAACTTGCTGAGAAAGTGACATCCCGTATATAGAAAGTCTGGGCCCAGCCCCAGACCTGATAGGTACACAGGCTGTCAATCACACAGGCCAGGAAGAGATTAACTCTATGCAGTCCAGAGAGAAATGCTCAGAACACGGGTGTGGCCGGAAATCCATTACATTGTCTAGGACCATGTTCAGACTGAGCAACAAGAAACCTACACAAGGAACCAAACTGAACACGCCTCCTTCGCCGCAGCGTGTGAGCGGAGGGTGGTGCAGAGACCCGAACAGGCAGAGACGTTACACAGACGTTTGCAGCTAGAATAGTCATTTACCACATTAACAATGTATAGAGTGTATTTCTGATTCATTTAATGTTATCTTCATTGAAAAAAAACTGTGCTTTTCTTTCAAAAATAAGGAAATTTCTAAGTGACCCTAAACTTTTGAACGGTAGTGTAACTTCTTATATCATTACAAGACAATACTATAGAGTAAGTCTCTCTAATGAGTTTTAAAGATATATTTTTAAAATATTTAAAGTCACTGCCAAATTATTAGTGGCTGAAGTTAAAGGTCGTTAAACATATTTTTGAAAACTATTTAAAAAAATCCAGTCTTTGCAACCAATCACAGCCCCGCTTTCATTTTTCAAGAGCACTATAAGAAATATAAACATACTTACCAACTATCCTGATAGCTCTGGAAAACTCCCCAAAAAAGGGAAAAATTATTTTATTCCTAGAACAGCTGGTAAATCACCTGGGCCCAGCAGAGTGCTCCTACATCCATGGGGCTAGTAGTCTCATTAGACTTAACTTGGGGACTGGTTATATCCAAAAAGGAGATTGGCAGCACATTTGTACCCACATGACAAAAGGGGTCATGGTATTGTCTATAGAAGGTATGTATGAATATCCACCAGTCATGTCCATATAAAAACACTGGTTGCCTTTCTGCTCCAGCAGCTCAAAGCTATTACATGGATACTGGTACAATTGTAAACTTATTAGAAATCAGCAATCATTTTTCCAAAACAGGTAAAAAAAAAACACATAAAGGATGTATCAAATTTTGTATATTTTTGAAGGATGAATTCACATACACACGTGGACAAAATTGTTGGTACCCCTCGTTTAATGAAAGACAAATTCACAATAGTCACAGAAATAACTTGAATCTGACAAAAGTAATTTGCCAAACTACATGTTGATAAGCCACAAAGCATTTTACAGTCCCAGCAAAGTGGATGGGACTAGCGAATCTCATCCCCACTTTGCAGTAAAAAAACGTGCTGCAGACACATGGCGATTTCCAAAACCATCGCATTTTTTGAAATCGCAGCATGTCAATTATACCTATGCACGCGCCGACAGTTTCCCTATAGGTATAATTGAAGCAGAAAGTTTGCAGAGGAAACCTCTGTGAACTTTCTGTCTAAAGCGCTGCAGGAAGAAAGGCGATGCATTGCCACCGTGGTTTTTCCTACAGCGTTTTTTGCTGCGGGACACCACATGGGTCCTTAGCCTAAAGGAGTTTCCTGTCAATTAAAAAATTTTTTTTTAAAATGATCAAGGAAAATGATCAAATAACATAAAACAAACTGTACTCACTTGTATACTCACCTAGCTACAATGGTCATGTGCCACACTGAAGCCATTGATTGACTGCAGCAGAAACAGGGTTGTATGGCATGTCACCTCTGCAGAGAGATATGCACAAACCATTGGACCACCTATGCAACTGTGCAAAAGGGGTGGGAGACTAAACAGGTGAGTATAGCTTTGTTTTCTTTTTTTTTCATGTTCCCTGCTCTTTACCAATTTTTTTTTTAATCCACACAACCCTTTTAATATTAATCTTCTGCTATATCCCAAACCACACTAAAGATCTGGTAATTTCAATAAGTGTTTTTCTTCCTTATGTAAGTAATCTAAACATTAAGTTTTTTTCTCCCATTAATGTTTTACAATTATTACAGTGTACTTCCAGCGAGTCCAATATACATGTAATTACATTTTATAAATTTAATTCTTATTTAAAAATAACACGAGCCTATTGCTTCTCCATACCATAAAGCCTCTATACTTCCATGCTGCCGCAGAATAATTGGCAGTGTCAAATTTCAAGTAATGTACACTGCTAATTGTTCCCCAATGTCCAGTACAGAAGCTATAGCAGCAGTTTATAAATAAAAGACTAATAATAATAATAATAATAATAATAATAATAATAATACTACTTAAAAAAATTGTATAGTTTATGATTTCTAATTTCCTTGCTAAAGCGCCATATTTCTTGGTATGCAGTTTTTTTCTGGCTCATTCATCAAGCCAGAGATCTGCTGTGAAATTAAAGCTTAATTTGTGCCCATCTGCAATATTGCATGAAATGCAGCAGGGATTTCCATTTTAATGGTTTTATGTTAGTTGGTCCCAGAAGAGTTATAAGAAAATGACCCTTAGAAATTACAAAAAAAGCATTTACGCCAGTGAAATTTTCTAATGACTACATGTAAGACACTTTTAAAATAAAGAGCTTACTGTTACTTTTGCTGTAATTATAAGTTACAGTATATAGTTAAAATTTAGACTTCTTAAGTTATTGGGAAACATTTAGGATTTGTTAAAGGGGTATTTTCATGTTTGAATGTTATGGTATATCCCATGGGTATGCCATAACATTATGATGGGGGGGTCCTAAAAAAGAAAAACAATGGATCAGTTGGGGTCCCAAAAGTTAGAATCTCAGTGATCAGGAATTGATTATATATCTGAGCAATATGCCATTATTTCTAATAGAGGGGAAACATTTATAAATGTGAAAAATGAATAGACTAGCCACTTTGGTATTGTGCTTCCAAGAAATTTGCAAGCTGTTCTAGGAGCTCAGGAGGTCTGTGCATCTTTCTGGAGCTTCAGAAGTTTTGAGAGAGTTGGCAAGTATGGTTGTAACATGTCAGACTGCTAAAATAGAGCTTATTTTTTTACATGTTATAGCAAATGTCCCTTTGTTAGTATATGACTCTATTTATTTGTACTCAGAAAGATAAGCAAGAGACACAAATTCATAAAACATCTATGGACTTTTGTTTTAAAAGCTGAGCAGAGTCAAACAGAAACAAAGGGGCATTGTGCTGTGCTGAGGATCCACTGCCCCTTTGCGATAGTGGAGGTATTTGGACCACTATACACGGACTGCGCAGATCCAAAGGATATTAGCAAAAAATGATTTATTTCCCAAGGTATGGTACAGTAAGCACACACAACGCCTATTTCCTCCAGTTGAGCATACTCAACTTAAAATAGCCTATTTTAAGCTGGATCCTATTTGCCCTGTGTTCACATTGTAGACCTGTTTTGGGTCCTCTAGATCCTATTTGCCCTGTGTTCATATTGTAGACCTGTTCTGGGTCCAAGAGAGTGTGATACACTTGAAAAAGGGACTTGCTGGTCCCGAAACGCGTTGTGTGTGCTTACTGTACCATACCTTGGGAAATAAATCATTTTTTGCTAATACCCTTTGGATCTGCGCAGTCCGTGTATAATGGTCCAAATACCTCCATTGTCCTCTCACCTCCTGCGGGTGTTACACAGTGACAGCAGCGATCCTATATCCACCTGTTAAATACTCTTGAAGTTGGTTGTGTTATCAAACACAACCTAAAAAGGTGAGGAGCAAATTGTCTCTACCTTGTCTTCCTTTCATTCTAAATGATAATGCACTATGCACTGCTCGGTGCTTTTTTCTTCCCTTTGTGATAGTGATCATTGGGTCTCAAGACCTGGACTACAACAGATCAAAACTTCTGACATGCCCCTTTGACATACCAGTTGTTCGTAAAATGATAAGTACCCTTTACGTTCATTTCTGTGTCAGGAATACAGAGAAGGTTGATGCTTCTTTGACTGTTTGAGCCCCCAAGCGGTAGAACCTCACTGGTCATCCATTGGTGACTTCTCCTAAGAAGGATCTATTTCCTTTACCTCTTGCAGGTTAATCTACTAGAATTTGACACTAATCAATTGAAATACATGAGATATATGAAATAAAAGTGGACTAGCAATATAGATAAAATCCTATTAGTATTCTAAATAGTATAGCAAATACAAACACTTCTAAAATGCAATTATTTTTTATTATAAAATATTTACTTTAATGAAAGAAAAATAGCAAATATCCAGACTCAGTAGCTATTGTACATATAAATATATTTATGTATTTATTTCATTACATACAGTATTAACAAATGTATTAAATTCAATATATTTTAATATAACTGTACACTCATATTCCTAGGGCTGCAATATTATTATGTTCTCATTATCTTTTCCCACTTACTCCCTGAAGGCCAGTGTTGGACCTTAAGCTTTGCAGTAACAGCAGAGCTCAAAATATCTCATGATTAAAGGCACAGGGCTGACTTTGCTGCAAAGTGATCCAGAGCTAGAAAAAAATCAGTGATCAAAGGTAAACTGCAATGAAAAATTGTTCAGGAAGAACAGAGCAGCAATCCTAAAACACATAAAAATCAAATGTCTCTAGGATTTTTGCACCGCATAATTCACAATTGTGTTAATAAGTGAAATATTATAAATGCTGAATAGTTTGCAAGGGGGATGGGAATCTACAGAAATACTGAATTTTTTAAGATTTCAGACAGATAGATATTTACTATGATAGAACAGTGGCTGCTTAAAGGATAAAAGCACAACATATTAGGCATATTATATTTTTTAAGGGTAGTGGCTTGGGCTATTATGTAATACAACTGAGCAATTTTTGATTTGGCTCTATTTTTACAATTGCTTATGATCCTACTAATAAGGGAATAGAAAATTATGAATAAATGATTCCAATATATTGTATATGATGGAGGCTTTAGGGTGACTTGACTTTAAAGAGGACCTCTTGGAATTCCCTGTATATAAAAGTGCTAGTAAATTCTTGTATTCTCCATAAAATAATTATAACAAAACAATTTAAAAAAAATGGGTGTTATCTATTTCCTGTTCATGGGGCATGTCACTATAAACTTTGACAGTGTCCATTTAGTGCTAACAGAGTCAGGCTGTGTTAGAATACACCCTATTGACAAGGGGACCAGTAACTCTCATCTGTCAATTTACTCATACAGAAGAATGGCACAACAGAGCGTTATAACAAATATTGTCCATGTGCTATGAAAAAAAAATCTTTAGCATTTACTGACCTGAGGTATCATTTTTATAACCACAGCATGTTAACTTATGTTTTTGGCTTTCACTGTGATTTTGCCCCTTTTGCAATGCAATGTGCAATGAGAGGAAAACCTTCAGTAATTGTGCTATAAATTTTGCACCAAAAACTGCACCATTTGGTACATTTTATGCTGCTGCTAGTTTTGCTGTGGAACCTCTGCTTCCGAAAATCTTATTATATGTCCCCTGTGAACTTACTCTAAAGGTATTGTCTCATCTTAACAACCCATTTGCCAGTTTCCCCAGGCAAAATCAGTTGTCTCTAGAGAAGGAATTGTAGCAGTCAGCTGATCAATGTAGCTGCTCAGAAAATAAAGAGGCTATCTGTGATGAAGCAGCATAAAAAGATACCAAAGACAAGCTATCACTTTGATTATAATCACAGGATCTAATAGGTTCTTTTGGTTCTGGTATCATGAAATTCGATATGATCATGCAGTTCTGTGCTACAAACAAGTGCTAGATTATCATAATTTCTAAATTATCAGAAACCAGATTAAAGGAATTTCAATGTACTTTGATACCGGCCAACTCACAGGTATGCATAATATCAGTCAACCAAGACTGTATGATCCTGATAACATGGTGCTGAAAACTGATCTTGTTAGGAGCAGGATAGATTTAATTACTGCCCTGAAGAGTATATTTTCAAAGCAGCCCTTTATCATAAGGTTCTCATAAATGTTGGAGTGATTTCTCATACGATTAAATTTCATGCATATAATCTCTTCAGAAGAATCATTGAATATGATTTATCATATGAAATTAATTGTCCTCAAGAAATGGGTAAGACATACTGTATTTCCAGCAATCTCTTCCTGTCCAGATAAAAATCTCTTGACATCAATGATTAATTAACTACCCCATTAAACTCCATGAATGATACTAATTTCCTGAAATTCATGCACTGTAACTTTGAGTATATGGAGATTATTGCAAGATATCTTGTATAGCGAACTTTAGTCTACAAAACAATGGTTAGAAGAAAAAATGAATTGTCCTGTATTTCATAAGTGACACAGCAAGCAAGTACATAAAAAAACAAATTAAACTCACAGATGTGTCTTCCCTTACTTATCCTGTTGGCTGGACAAGTCCAGATATGTATGTGTCTCAAGAAGTCGTTTTTCTGAACACAACATGGTTTTTGTGATAAATTGATATTAAAATAAAGTGATATGCTATTACTATCCCATTTGTGTCTATGTATGACCAGTTAGTGGGGGTGAATTGCAGCCTTTCAAGGCTTTTGTTATTATGTTATGATATTGTGCTCAATTGATTTCAAGGCAAATTGAAATTCTGGATTAACACAACCAAGTTTGGGCCAGGAAACACAATCCATGTACTGGCTAGAAACACAGACGATTATTGACTTGCTGCAGGATGCAAGTCAACCACATTCACATTCAGATAACCTAATTGCTTACCTATATTTTTTGCACAGAAATGGAGAATTGAAAATATTTATCCGAGAGACTTGATATGTACAGAACAACAGGTCACAATCCCATCATGATAACTAAAATGCCTCTAATTTATTATTTTAACTTTACTTATTATAAAGGAGTTGCACCATTTAACATATGTACAAAACCAATCCAGGTGCTTGCCTCCATTCCCTATAGCCCCATCCACTTATATGACCTTACCCATCTTAATGTATTACTCAAATTCATTACATTTATAATATTCCATCATGACACCCTCTTCCTTGGAGAAAGTTCTGCAAATGGTAAAAAATAGCTATAGTGAGAGCAAAGTGTCCCACATAAAACATGCTAGAAGAGTGTTTCTCTTTATATGGAGTTACATGTCAAAATTCTAGTGAAAGGGAAGCTCACTGCATACATATTTATACAGTGGACACTGAAGTCAATGAAAGCAATACACCTGACATGTTATCCACACCTGACTGATCTCTAGTTTGGTTAAGAATTCACCCCTAATGGGTGGTTACCTATAGACTTAAACTTATCACAAAATCATGTTGTTTTTTTTTTCTTTAAAAGTTGCTTAACTTGTGATACACATATCTTGACATGTCCAGCTAAGACAAAGATACAGTAAAGAAAGACATTTGTTTGCAACAGCCTCCATATGGTGATGACTGGCTGCTGTGTCTGGATTTTAAAGGGATATTCTGGTCACAACAAGTTACCACCTATCCACAGGATAGAGGGTAAGTTGCTGATTGGTGGGTGTCCAACTGCTTAGACCCACACCAATCTCGAAAACTGGGTTGTTTTGCACCCCAGATTGAATGGAGATTCAGGTCGGAAATGCATGCTCCATTAGATTTCTTCTCTGGTAGCTTTCAATGTTCTAACCACACTCTAAGCACGTGCTCAGTGATAATCACTGAGGACAGTGGCTCAGTGGTTAGCACTGTGGTCTTGCAGTGCTGGAGTCTTAGGTTTAAATCTGACCAAGGACAACATCTGCAAAGAATTTGCATGTTTTCCCTTATTTCCTACAGCAGCACAATATGGGTATTGTTCGCAGTTATTTTGTCTAAAGGTTGTGCTACCAAGTATTAGGCTGAGGGTGCCAATACTTTTGTCCGGCCCATTTTTGGAGTTTTGTGTAAAATGATCAATGATTTGACTTTTTTTTCATTCTCTTTTGTGTTTTTTCATTGCAAGCAAAATAAATGAAGATATTATTAATAAGATATTATTGCTTTCATTTGTGATTGCAATCATTTTCTGGAAGAAATTGAGTATTATCTGACAGAATTGCAGGGGTGCCAATACTTTTGGCCAGCACTGTAGATGTCTGTAAGGCTAATACTCATGCGGACCAGAACGAGGGAGATGTGAACCTAGCATCAAGTGATGCAGAATATAATGGCACTATATACTGTAAGTAAGCAAAGTAATATGTAAAATTCTAGAGAATTAACACTATTAAAGGGAGTCTGTCACCAGGGTAAAGCATAACACAGTTAGATAGGTCAGGTTCACCTTAATGTAATACTTTTTCCCATGAAAATTACTTCCTACCTTCCCAAGATATTAATTTATCTGATAACATGCAAATAAGCAATCTGGAGCACTGAGGACGGCTCAGTTGCTCCACACTGCTCTAATATGCCTTCCTTCCCC
Source organism: Leptodactylus fallax (assembly GCA_947044405.1). NCBI lineage: Eukaryota > Metazoa > Chordata > Amphibia > Anura > Leptodactylidae > Leptodactylus > Leptodactylus fallax. Next base: position 903,222 of record CAMRHE010000414.1, read on the forward strand.
ACTCCCTTCTTTGAGTGGCAGGTCCAGGAAGCTATGCTGAAATCTTGCTTTGCCCTGTGCTCACGAGTTAATGCTGGTGTATTAGATCAGTGAAGGGCACAGCAGTTTGGAGCAGCACTTTGTACTACAGACTACTCTTTTGCTATATTGTCAAATAATTAAAAAAAATGTTTTAATTTATTTTAGCTTACTTATAGAGCACCATCACATTCCTTTACAGACGTGGTCAGTCACTGTCCCATATAGGGTTACAACCTACATTCCCTATCACTATGTCTTCAAAGCGTGGGAGGAAACCCATGCAAACACAGGGAGAACATACAAACTCCTTACAGATGTTGTGCTTGGCAGGATTTGAACCTAGGACTCCAGTGCTGCAAGGCTGTAGTGCTAACCACTGAGCCACCGGGATGCCCATATATAGTTAATGGCGGCACACATTTTCATGGAGAAAAAGGCATTACCTTCAGGTGAGTCTAACTTATCTAACTTTGTTACTAATTTAATATGCTTCACTCTTCATTAAAGATTTGTATTATCCAAGCTAATACATAAAGAGTTATTCTAGATTCCTCCAATACATATTTGGTATAATAAAAAGTTACACAATTACAAATTTTTAAAGTAAATTCATTACTGTATCAGTTCATTACTGTAGCGATGGGGCCATTTGGGAGCTCACTGTATAACTGACTATGATGCAGTGACTCCTTTGCACATAGCCGAGTAAAGTACAGGCCCACACACCGTTTTCCACAGACAGGACTTTTTTCCACAGACGAGACTCAATCATGTTCAAGGGCCCTAAGTCTTCATATCTTCTGCACCAACATATGAATCAGCTGATTTATGACACTCCTTATCATAAATCAGGCACATCCTCCAGTGGGCCTTGTGCATACTTTGAAACCTATGCCACCTCATAGCTGGCGTAGATTTTTGGCATTATTTACATGAGAAAAGTGATGTAAATGATAAAACTGTCAAAGCTTTGCCACATCCCCTTTTTGAATACTGGCAATAGCATCGTAAAAATGCCAGTTGCAGCAATTTTTGCAAACCCTTAGTTTGTTACTTTTTTACACCAAATAAGTGGCGTAGATAGGTAATAAATCTGCCTTAAAGTTCTTATCACTATACTGTAATGTAAGTTATGCATCTGTGTGTGATCTGACATGACCAGTACAGCTATTTAACCACTGGAAATAGACACCTGTGGACCAAATGATCATAGGAGTCTGATTATCTGTATAGTGAGCCTGAAGAAAGCATTGATCCATTGCTGAAATGCGTCGCTCCTATTAATAAAAGGGTCTACTTATCCTATATCATTAACATCTATTTTCATGAGATCAGCACCTGCTCCTAAAGCGTTTGGTGACAATTTTGGCCTACCTGGGTGAATAGATCATTGTGCTTCCTCTCTCCTGGATATCTTGTGGGATATCCAGATGACTGATGTTCTGTATAGCTGCATTCTCTATTGGTTCTAGCCAAAATCTTGAGTAGAATTGTGGTTATTCCAGCACAACTTGAGAAGGTGAGTGTATCCATTTTGACCACTCACTCGCTTGTCCATTCAACATACAACAGTAGGAGATGCCTTCCTCTCTTGTGCTTTTGCTCCCCATTAATAGTAGAAAATTATATAATTTTTATTACACAAACAACATTTATCTGCTAAATTCAGAATAGTCGGCTTTTTTCTATATGATATATTTGTTTCCTAAAGATTATGGTGAAAGAGAAAACTGATTTAACTGCAGCTCATTCGGCTATCTTAATTTCATTTCATTTAGCCACTTTAATCTGCTTAAGGATGCAAAGAGTGGCTCTCGCTGTACTGGACATGCAAAGACCATATATTGTGTACATAGCTGTGCTATTACTTTCCCTACTGTAGAGGGAACTAGCGGGTGCACAGAGTTTATACCTGCACAGCTGATTGCTTGGGGTACAAAAAGCTGCACCTGCGGACACCAGCCAGATGGGAAATCTTATTCACAAGTCTGCTTTTAAATCATAGACTGCATGTGCACCCATTTAATAGGTACATGCATACGTCCATTCCTTTCCAATGGATCAACCATTCTTTTCCCATTCAAACCACGGAGCGCCATTTTAGTCTGTGGGTCCCTGAATATCACGTACAGTAAATGGGTGCTATCTGTGTGCAGTCCGTTGTTCACAGACCCAGAGATACTGCAAATTATAGTAAATAAATGAAGGAATAAAAAATAGATCCATTCTTTATGTGTAAAACAGATCAACCATGAACAGCACACAAGAAGGATTATGTGCTGGCCATGATTAACATAACAAAAAGTGGACATGTGAATGAGGCCTAAGGCTGAAACTACATGTTGCGGAAAAGCTGTGATTTTGTTGCAGATTTTTATGTTCTTTTATGAGTAGTAGGGAGAGCAGTTCTGATACTGTTTTTGGTGCAGTTTCTTAGTTTTACAGCTGAAATACATTTAACACATTTCAGCTGTAAGATTAACAACTGCATGCAGTTTTTCAAGACAGTTTTGATGAAGTTTTAACTGAACCCAACTGCACTGTGTGCACCTTAAAGGGGTTGTCCAGGGAGTATTTATGTACTTATTTGGTGATGAAGAAACTGGGCGTTCCAGCAAAATCATGACCTTCAGGTTATGCGATACAAGGCAGAATTTGGCCTACCGTGTCGTTCCATTCCTGTGTCTCTCCGCCCCCCAACCTTCCCTCATCTTACAGGTAATTAATTACCTCTGCTATGAGGGCTTGCTGAAACTAGTAAAGCCAGCCCCCTAAACATAGGCATTTAATTACCTGTGAGATTGGGGAGGAGGGGGCGGAGAAACCCAGGAGGTAGAACGCTGTCTTGTAATACTTCCCAGACAACCCCATAAAGGTTGGTTTATATGTGGCTTTTTTCCACAAAACTTCATGCAAAAACACATGTATTTTTGGAAACAAATGTATTTTTTTAAATATGCATGCGTTTTTTCCATATGAAGATTTTATATTTTACATTTTTGCATTGAAATTGTTGTCGAAAAAAACAACAGGTAAATCAACCCTAGAATTTGTGCTAGGAACATTCTAAACTTGGCACCTGTTATATTCATCTTTATTAAAGGTAGTCTGTCAAGAGAAACCAAAATATCAATCCAGCCCAGCAGACACATAGGTTAGGGTCACCTGAAACAAATGGCGTTTTTTCCTTCAGAATCAGTACCTCCATTGCCAAGATATCAAGTTTTTTTTGTCAATATGCAAATTAGTTATTTGGAGCAACAAGAACGTTGCCATTGCTTCAAAGAGGTAAACGGCAACACCCTTGTTGCTCTAAGGAACTTATTTGCATATCGACAAAAAAACCTGTGATATCTTGTCAACTGAGGCACCAATTCACAAGGGGAAAAAAATTATCTATCTGGGTAGATATGCTGGGTTCTGTGACAGATTTCCTTTAACATTATACTTTATAAGGCATACTAAAAACATTATAGAAGTAGCAAAAGAACCCATTATATTGTTTACTTAATTTTATGCTAAATCCAAACTCTCTAGAGTAAAACTTCTAAGAGTACAAAGGCAGTAGATGATGCAGCAGCACTATGCTAAGCTAAAGCACAGTACGTCTGAGAAAAATCTCCCATGTCTGGATTAATTGCAGCCATATGCCTTAATACAACAGAGGCAGACGGTTAGAGAATCTCGATAATATGGACATTATCTGTGTTTAATACTAACAGAAACATGAAAAACAGTGAATAAAACGGTTGTATATTACATAAATGGACCCACATAAGAATATACAGAACCTACAATTTTCTTTTTTTCTGCAAATTTAACCCTTTAAGAATTCAGCCTAGTTTGTGTGTTAAGGGTTGGTGAATTTTTTTCTTTTTCTATGTGTCGACATGGCCATCTGAGGGCTTATTGTTACGTGTTTGTTATGCGTATTTTACTCGTCACCATTTTGGGGTACATATAATGTTTTATAACCTGAGATGTAGCAGGCACGTTGCTGTACCATACTCTTACAGCATTGATTATTAACTATACAGAGAGTGCAATGTAATAGTACAGGGCAGAGCATTAAGGGTTAAAAGGGGGGAGTAGTTTAATGTTGTGATCTAATACTGAGCACTTTGTTATTAATACCAGGGATTATTCTAAGGGTACAATCACATGGTACAGCTAACACACAAGCACACATGTCCACATGCCTTAATATGGCATGTGGACATGGGATATCTTCATGACACAACCCCTGTAAGAGTCGTGTAAACATGTTGTCCTCTTTTTTTTTCTTTTTTTTTTCCTCCCCCCCATGTACACATGCCTGGACCCTGTAAAGCTGCACACATGGTCCCTACAAGTCTGTTGTGATTCTTGTGTGAGGCACCATCAAAGCAATGCTTTTAGGAGACTATAACTGTGCAATACATTGGGAAAAAAAACATGTAAAACTGGATGCCCAAAGGTACATTATAGGTCCATCACTGGCTATGGCTTATTACATATTCTTACAAAATGGATCTGTCACACAGCCATGGGCATAAGGCTCTGAAGTAATTCATCATAAGGCTGTAAGTTCAGGTCACTAGACTTGCAGTCAAGACAGGCTTTGCAGCTGTAAAACAGTCTGTACAATATGGACATATAATATCATATATTATGTGAATCCAGCCTAATATAGTACATCTGCACAAAAAGGATGATGTCTCCATCTAAACTTTTTTGACCTCATTATTTGCTTCAGAGCAGTTCCCCAAGCTTTTTAGACATGGGACAACTCAGGGAAAAAAAAGTTATTCCTCAGGGCTCCGCTACCAAATAATATTTACCAAAAGATAAAAAAATGGTAGTCTTCAAGTGTTTTTAGGGCAGTTTTTTTTTTCAATTTACAGGTGAAACATGCTAAAAAAATATTTTCACAGCATGAAAACTTTATGCAGTTTTTCCTTTTAACTGAACTGTGTACATGAACATCCTATACTTCCAACCCAACCACCCACCCAGCGCATATAGAAATTCATCTTTCAACATCATCCACAGTAAATTCACTATCACTATGCTCCCTTAGTGGTCCCCACACAATATAATGCTCCCTAGTGGTCCCGCACAGAAAAATGCAGTCCAGTGGCCTGCACACAGTATAATGCAACTCAATGGCTCCTACACAGTACAATACTTCCCAGGGACCCCACAAAATATTTATTTATTTATTATGCTTACTTATATAGCACCATCATATTCCACAGTGCTTTACAGATATTGACAGTCACTGTCCCATATAGGGCTCACAATCTATATTCCCTATTAATATGTCTTTGGAGTGTGGGAAGAAACTGGAGTACCCAGAGGAAACCCACGCAAACACAGCGGAACATACAAACTCCTTGCAGATGTTGTCCTTGGCAGATTCGAACCCAGGACTCCAGCGCTGCAAGGCTACAGTGCTAACCTCTGAGCCACCGTGCTGCTCCATATAATATAACACATATAATACTCCTCAGTGGCCTCACACAGTATAATGTTCCCCACTGGCCCCATCACAGTTGTGCTATATAAATAATAAAATAATACTCACCAAGCCCTATTCCCATGGAGTTCTCTACAGCTCTCTTCCCCCATCTGTTGTCTTCGGTTTACCACAGCAGGCCTGAATTGAACTGCAGGCAGTACTAGACAAAGCCTTAATGGTGGAGCAGGAAGGTGAAGGTTTCACTCTTGTATTTAGCTCACTCTGCATCCTCAGCATGCAGATAGAACTGACATGAACACATGCAGCCATCTTTCCACCAGAGTGTTGTGGCACTTCTGGTGGGTTTCTATGGCACCCACGGGTGTCGCAGCACCACAGTTAGGAACAGCTGATTCAGAGTGTGAACTGTGGCAGATAACATACAAAGAATTTCTTTAAACAGACATCCAATGTTTTAGAATCTCAGTCACTCCATATACACTATGTTCTAGCCTGTATTATCACTTGTTTGGTACAATATGTACTTCCAAACTATAATAATGTCAATATGATAATATATTAGAGACCATTTCTTGGTGAATATATATTTTCTAAATCTAGTAATATTGCTGTGACATATTACACTGATATCACAACCAAAGCTACTGTATATGCGTTATTTGCAAATTATAGATAAAGGCGCAAGTAACATATACAACAATTCCTTATTACTTATATCAGTCATGACTTCATGTCTTCAGATGCTAAACATTGTGCAAAACTCTATTTTATTTAAGAATCTTCACATAGTGAATAGTATTAAGGTACCATATGTAGAAGCACATCAGTTCAGTGGAGGAAAACATTCGGTCAGTAACAGAACTAGTCCAAGTGTCTGGAGAATCTGCTAGTCCAGAAGATCAGAATTTTAATGCACTACATGCAGAATCACGCTCAGGTAAAGGGCTTCATACAACTACTTCAGGATATGTTCATGATACCCATTTTTATATAACATGTATCCCCATATTTTATAGTTAAATCTGGACATCCTTCATGAAACAGAGAAAGCAGAGATTTCATGTGTTCTCCAGAATAATGTATCAGATCTCTAGTCGTATAAAGCAGAAGATTTTCTCATAAAAATGATGATGATATTTTTTTGTGTTTGCTGCAGTGAATGATAAACTAGAGTTGCAAATATTCTTCAGGGAAAGTAGATAAAGAAAAAAAAAAACATAGTCAGTACAAAGCCTGAGGTTAACATCCACAATGCTATTGAGTTTTGAAATGTGAAAGGAAAGGGTAAGGTGTCTTAAAACCTGATGGCACATAAGTAGATGATGGCAGCTAAGAAGTAACATTCTGCTATGTCACATAGGCCCCTGAGACATTGTGTACCACAATTTAATATAACTGCAATAAAAAAAAAATCAACAATGTAACAACTGTTAATCCAACAGACTGGAAATCCTCTGTAACATTCATAATAAAGTATTTTACTTATATATTAGTTATTATTTTATTTTCTATGGACAACATTAATATTTGCTGCTACTACTACTACTACTACTACTATTACTACTAATATAATAATAAGGAAGCTAATCTTGCTTGGCTGAGCTGCCCCGGGCTTAAAGGAGAGAAGGAAAGCGTGGTAATGCAACTCAGGATCAGGAACTCAATACCAGATAACACCAAAAGAACATCTTGAAACAGCATTTGGACAGTAAATGTAGAATGTTCAGCAAGGCTGAGGAGACCATCAGCCATTTTGTTGTTGGCTACACCATGCTAGCTCCAATATATGAATAGACATCACTAAATAGCCAACTATTTGTGCTGGTCAATCTGCAAAGAACTTGGTGGTCAAGTGCCTGATAAATATTATGAGCATGTGCCTGATACTATTATTAATATAGAAGAAACTTCCATCATGTGTGACGTGGCAGTGCAAACAGATCATACCTATAAATCATCCTGGCATTGCCCTTTATGATAAAAAAAAAAAAGAAAAACATTGCACGTAGATGTTGTAGACTCGGGTGAACAGAATATATATATTATATATATAATATATATATAATATTTTTATAAATGATCTGGATGATGGGGCTAATGGGGAACTAATAAAATTTGCAGATGATACAAAGATAGGAGGAATGGCCAACACTAGAGAGGAGAGAGAGTGCATCCAAAAGGACTTAGACACACTGGAACAATGGGCTGAGGTGAACAAAATGGTATTCAACAGGGACAAATGCAAAGTTCTACATCTGGGTAACAGAAATGCAAGAAGCATATATAGTATGGGAGGAATAGTACTAAGTGAGAGTACAGGGGAAAAGGATCTGGGCATAATAATAGATCGCAAACTCAACATGAGTCAACAGTGCGGTGCGGTGGCTAAAAAGGCTAACCAAATTCTAGGATGTATCAAGACGAGCATTGTAGCTAGATCAAGAGAGGTAATTATTCCGCTGTACTCTGCCCTGGTCAGACCCCACCTGGAATACTGTGTACAGTTCTGGGCGCCCCAGTTTAAGAAAGACATCGATTCATTGGAGCAGGTCCAGAGAAGAGCAACCAAAATGGTGGAAGGTCTACAAACCATGTCCTACGAGGAGAGGCTAAAAGAATTGGGACTGCTTAGTTTGCAGAAGAGAAGGCTAAGGGGAGACTTAATAGCGGTATTTAAATATCTGAAAGGTTGTCACAGTGCAGAGGGATCTACCCTATTCTCATTAGCAGAAGGAAGCACGAGAAGTAATGGGATGAAACTAAGGGGAAGGAGATTCAGATTAGACATTAGGAAAACTTTCTAACAGTAAGGGTAGTGAGAGAGTGGAATAGGCGCCACGGGAGGTGGTGAGTTCTTCATCAATTGAAATCTTCAAGCGGAAACTGGATAGGTATATAGCTGGGATGTTTTAGGAATTCCTGCTTTTGCAGGGGGTTGGACTCGATGGCCCTTGAGGTCCCTTCCAACTCAAACAAACAAACAAACAAACAAACAGAACATCATGCTGAAAGAAGCAGAGTTCTCATGAAGTACAAAGATCTTGAGATTGAAGTAGGCAGAATGAGGAGAATCAGAGCCAGAATTATTCCTGTAGTGGTCATTGCTCTAGGCACCATCAAAAAAGGATTAAAAAAAAAATCTTTGAGAGCTTTCAGACCATCCTAAGGGCCGAGAAGCACAGAAGATTGCCCTTATGGGAACCGTACTCATCCTTATAAAAGTATTGGGTTAAGGCCCTATGTCCCTGGTTGGGACAGAGCTTGCCTATAAGCAACCAGTGGAAAGCTGAGATATAATAATAATATTAATAATAATATAATGCATAGAGCAGCTTGAAGGTCTACCCTATGCATGTCAGTCAGTTTCTTATAGTGAAACAGTGAAATTTCTCAGGACAGATCATAGATTTTTAAATACATATTTGGAAATCTATAAAAATAAACCTTGAAGCTGTCAATGGATGCAGAATTTCGTAGCTATTACTGAGTTATGTAGGGATAAGAATTATAAAATAATTAGAAGCGCAACAAGTTGGTCCTCAGTTTACTTTTATTTTCACTTACGTAGTATTTAAAACTAGAAAAAACATAGTTAGTAAACTATCATATGCTCTTAAAGGCAATGTAGAGCATCAAAAAGTGTGTGTATGTGTATATATATATGTATGTGTGTGTGTGTGTGTGTGTGTGTGTGTGTGTAAGCTGTACCAGACACTACACATTGGTCTGGTTTTGTCAGCGCAGCTATTAACCAGCATTCTAACAGAAATTTGCCAGCTTTTAACTGTAATTTAATTACTTTACCATTGACTGCTACTGTCTCTAATATTATCACTATATCACCACGACTTTCTTTCTGCTACATTTACAGAATTACATAGCAAGCCAATATAACAATCCTATCCTAAGAACACAATGGTACACAGACAATTCACAGACCCCAGTCCCCATGCTTCGGGTACATCAGATACACCAGCAGTAGTAGTTCACAGGAGAATGTGGAGGAAAGTAAAAGTAGAATCACAATGACCCATTTTGCTTATTTGATTGAATTTGCAATTGTGAGCAATTCGTGATCTCATTTGACTCTGATAACTTTACATTCCCATAGCTCCAAACACCACAGATTTACAGTACCAAAGAACTACAAATCCCTTTGGTAAAGATCTATACTGTAAGTGCATAAAAATCCCGTTTTACAAAACTTCTTAATGAAAGTATGAAAGGCAGCTGTTAATGAATTTATAGGACTACTTTCTTATTTGTAGCATGCAAATATTCTTGACTTTAAAACACAAAATGCGGACTACTATAAATTCGACATTGTGTTACATTAGGAGATCACAATCATAATGCACACTACTGTTCTCATATATCACATTCAAAAACATATTTTTCTACAAACTAATCACAACCAACCAATGCAAAAATAAAGATCAGTTCCTCTGTAAATTATTACATTTGTGGTTACTGTAAGTAGCATCATCACTGTATTTTTGTCATTAAGGTCAATGACCAATGGATTGGGACAATTTATTTATCTCAGATACGGTTGACAAATTATCTTACAAAGGATTAACAGTTTGAGTGAAAGAAAGTGAATAGTTTATTTTCAACTATATTTTACATAAATGCTGTAAAGTGTTATAAAGTTGTCTTCCCTTGTCTAGTTCTTCTGGATAAGTTAAAGGGAGTCTGTCAGCAGTTCTGACCCCTCAAATTTGTTAACAACACCAAAAGAAGACAGGGAGAGCAGTGGAATTATATCTGGTGGAATAATCATATAGATTGCAGAACTAATAAATTCATGTTTTAATGCCCCTGGTGCCTTGACCACAGGTGTCCTGGAATAACCCCCAGTTTGAGCAATGCCCCAGGCTCTCTACATTGAATGCTCCCCCACCCCTCCCCTCTGCTTAAAGTGGCTTTTGCAGTCTCTTGACTGGACACTAGAGCCATCAAGAGGGAATCTGTGTTCAGTGCAGAGAGCCTGGGGCAGTGCACAATAAGGGGCCACCCTTCCCTTGTGAACTTGGCACCAATGGCATTAAAACATGGATTTCTCAGAAATAAACCTACAAGACCATCATCCTAGGTATGCTTGTACTGCTGTCCTCGTACTCTTTATAGTGTTGTGCTATAGGTTTCAGGGGTCAAAACTACTGACAAACTCCCTTTTGAAGAAATAGTCCTAACATTTATGACATAGAGATTGCACTGGTGACTGAAATGTTCAGTACTGAAAATATGCATGTCACTATAAAAAGTTATAGCCATAACATGACACATACAGTTGCAGAGACAAAGGCCACAAGAGGAAAATATAGACATTCTTTGTTTCCATCTGTATCTCACAGGGCTCATTCCAGGTAGGGATCACTAGATTGTCAATATTTTCCCTGAAAAGCCTTTGTATTTTGACACAACATGTTTACTTTGCCAATTTTTCCCCTGGTGCCATTTCTGCTTTCAACTCTACAGCCTGTAGAAAAACAAATAGCTTGGAAAAGGACTGTGAAAGTAGATTCCCTTTTTTATGCCCACATTAGTCAATCTGAAAAATGAGATCCCAAGCTCCTTACCTTGAACTGACAATCGCAAGTCACACTGTCTCCAATTCTTAAGCACTCCCCATCAAATTTACAGGTATTGGTGTCACATAGAAAAAGATCATTTTCTCTGTCATCAAAACCTCAAATGCAAAGGAAAAAAAAATTCAGTGTGGAAAAGTAGAAATACAGATTGAGTTTATTAGAAAATGATTTATTGAAATACTTGATTCATTTCATCTTTTATTAGGCAAGATTCCTGCTCTATAGTTCTATTTTCAGAACGGCTGATTGAATTGCTACATGTAATATGCACACAATATGCATTCATCCTGGATGGAGAAAGAATATATTTTGGTGCATAGTGCGAAATCAATCTTTGGAATGGATCCAGGCAATGATGAACATGGCACTTTATAACAAAGTGAAGAGATAATAAACAAGCATTGTTTTTTGTGTGACTGAGTGAAGGCTGATCACCGCTAAACGCCTCTATGTGAAGAAATAAAGGTGTCACATTATTTCTACTGACTTAAAGTAAAGCAGCATCTGTCTTGGATTGGCTATACTAAGACACTAGGGGTGGGGGAGGGGGTCTTCAGAAATATCAGAGTTCAGCTTGTCTGCAACCTGATCAATCAACTCTACAGAAAGCTACAATATTAAACAGAACATATACATTAGACTTTGGATCCATTAAGATTTCGCTGTATTGATTCTTTCATTACATTCCTCTGTTTGAAACCACATCATCATATTAAAAATGAAAGAAGAGTCAGCAGGACAATAGCTCTGAGTCCTTAACATATTTATACAGTAGCTGCTCTGCCCTTTCTGGCTAGAGGGATGCGTTCTTCTAACCTAATATAATATAAGAAAAGACTGCATACATAGGGTGCAGCCATGTAGAGTCTATACAATAAGCTACACAAGATAACAGTCCTTATGGAATGCACTTTAGATATATATTACAAAGCTAATAATCCAGAACAAATCTCCCACTGCTCTCCTAAATGATACTATTAATTCAATATAGACATCAGTGGCTTCTTATTGACAAAGCCAGTAAGAGGGTAATGTTTCTGGCAGGGTCCTAAAAGCCTAAAAAAAGACATGATCACCCAATTATCTTATTAAATAGGCTTCAGCCACAAAGATGATTTACAAGTGCAGTAACTCCATGGCTCATCCTTCCTTATTTAATTAGTATATTTCACAACTTGGCAGTCAATACAACACCAGTCATGACCTGATGCTGCAACCCAGATAAGGTTATTACCGCTAAATTGATGGGACAAAGCTTTATTTGGTATTTTGTCCTAAATTTGACCTTTTGTCCCTATAGAGGGGGGAGTGGAGATGGGGCTATATTATTGTACCATTATTCAGACTCAAGGATGATTAACTCTTTCTATTCAATGAACCTGACTCAAGAGAAATTAAGCGTTCACCAATAACTGTATAACCTGATTTTTGTGATCATGCTTTAAAATCTGTGCCAAATATCAGGTTTTGTCACACAGATGATTGTTTTCCTCTTTTTTAATATATTGTTTTTCTTCTAATGAAAGAGCTACATTTGCATGGCTGGTACTTTTAAATTTCCATAGCTATGACTATAATAACAAAGACACAAAAGTCCCAATATCCCAGCAGAGCACTAGGATTATGGGCATGGGAAGCTGCAGTTTGACATGACTTAAGACTTCGGCAGTCGGGCTAAGATGTGATTTATGACTAACTAGTCTTTGTGTTGTTTGCAGGCTGTCTCTTGTTGTGAATAGATATTGGCCTATGAAAAGCCAATAATTCACATGCCTTCATTATATGCCATTAAAGTGGCATGAAACTGTTAAAGACTGCCCAGTGTATATTATATATCATGGGCAAGAGTTTATTGCTATGATTTTAAAGAATAAAACTTAAGCATGGAGCTTAATAAACCTAATGCTTTATACATCTCATGACTTCTATCCTCCTAGAGAGCTATTTAATTATCTACAAATTGATCTTGTATCTGTTCTTTATCTACTTATCTATCCATTCACTAACATCACTAATGATAATGCAAAATAACAAACATCCACTAAAATATTGGCCAACCACATTACATATAATTCCAGGCTGCCAACAAGCAATTGTAAACTTTGGGATTATATGACATAACTGGCACAGTTTATTTTATGTATGTATCTAAGATGCCAAGACTCCTATAAACATCCAGTGCCAGCTTTATAATAATACTGCAGCAGCAATAACTATAGGAACTCAATCACTGGTATGCTGAACTCTACAATACTAAACACAATATCAAGTAGCAGTGGCAATATACTGACTGCATCCTGTATAGCCCACATAAGAATGTCAGTAATTCCCTTCATTTCACAGATGTCAATGGACTTTTCCACCCATCAATGGAACTCAATAATTAAGAAAATACTAATGATGCCAGTGATGATGCCAGCTGTACCATGACCTCTGGAAGCAAATCATTCCTTTCTATAGAAATTGACAAGTGCTTAGCAAGGCAGTGTCTTACCAGAACAGTTCCAGCCTGTAGGGGTTTGGCAGTCACTTAAGGAGGTAGGAAAAGCTGCAAGTTTCCCCGGCCGGGCTATGATTAGTAGTAGGGAAGGTAAGAGCAGCGAGCAGAGGCAATCACAAAGTGTCCAGCACGGTCTGTGAGATTCTGCCACCACCATGTCTATAGAGACAGTGACTCCCAGATGTGAATGGATGAGCAGGGACTTAGCATGACGGGATCCCCAGCTGGAGCAGGAGCAGCAGCAGCATCCCAGTAAGTGCAACCACAACAATTCCAGACGACTGAGTGAGAGGAGAGAGCTGAGCTGAGGATGGAGGAGCAGCACAGAGAGACAGCAGGGAGGGGGAGAGACGACAGAGCAGGGATGGGCGGAGAGAGCAGCAATACACAGATACTACATAGGGAAGGAAGACTCCCAGTGCATTGCTCGCAGCCTGTGCCTGAGCTGCTGGGAGAACATTTATTCATGATCCACTCCTCCATAAGGCCATGCGAAGAGCTCTACTGGGGGACAAGGGGTTAACATCCATAAGCAGTCATCTATCACAAGTCATTTACTAAGGAGATGTTATTAGACCTATTAATGAGAGAACATCCAGTCTTCCCACTATCACTCACTGGAGCAGTCTTGTCATCATGCTGATCTTGCAGCGTTTGGGCTCATTCACACTTCTGTAGCAATTCCATTTTTTCATGGGAAAATCGGTGCCTTCTGTTCACATCTGCCTTAGAGGTTGTAATTGTAGCTTGCATTATAAATGCCAGAAAAGTAGCACAGCAGTCAGCACTAGTCTTAGTCATTGGGGTTCAGAGGCGCCTACTGTAAGGGATCTGGCTCTGATATCATTCATGTTCTTCTGCTTCTATTCAGAACATGAGAATCACAAATACATTTGTGTGAACAGAGCCAACATGTGTTTACTTACATTTTCCAGGTTTTCTTTTTGCAAATGGTGTTTTTTTCCCCATAAATAGATTGTTCCAATTGACGTACATGAGGGCCATTTTCAGCACATAGAAGTCAATGGGTTTAATTTAAAAAGGCATGTTTTATTTTTGTATTGGTCACATGCCCATACTTAATGGGAGTCTGTCAGCAGTAAATTGGTTAGAAACCTAATTCCAGTAAATTGTAGACAGGATTGTACAGTTTCCAAATATGCCTCTGTTATTCAGCTTTTGAGCCTCATTTTATCCACATACAAGTGAGTCAAATAGTGCTTTGTGGGCATGTAGTAGTGAGCCCAGGCCTTAGCTTCAGATCTAGATTCCTGGGAAAAGCAATGTTCCATCATTTGCATTTAAATGAAACAGAAATTTACATGAAAATGGGGCTCCAAAGCTGAATAATAGAGCCACTATACAGGTCTACAAGGTACTGGGATTAGGTTTAGAAACAATTTACAGCTGACAGGCTCCCTTCAACATTTAATCAGCTCTATCAACATTGCAAAAATAGTTAACTTTTAAACAGAAAATGCAATAAATATGGATGAAAAATGGACAATACAGAACAGAGACAGTTAACTAAAATGGAACAAACTGTAAAAAAAAAAAATCTGTATTTTTGAGCAGTATTTTCATCAATTAACCGTTTACTTGCATGTGTACATCTATACATTTATGGGATCTGGATTTATGTCATTCATATGGATGAGCATACTATAGGTAAACAGACACTGGTACCTACTGTACCCACTGCCTAAGGCATTTTCTAATGCTAACAAAAATGAAAGGGCTGAAGAAAACAGGGCAGTTACTACACTTAAAGAGCACTTGAAGAGAGTCTACCAGACATATTCAACAGTTACCACGTTTACCATGTTAAAAAGCACATTACAGTCAGAAACAACATATACACACGTGGACAAAATTGTTGGTATCCCTCGTTTAATGAAAGAAAAACCCACAATGGTCACAGAAATAACTTGAATCTGACAAAAGTAATAATATATAAAAATTCTATGAAAATAAACAAATGAGTCAGACATTGCTTTTCAACCATGCTTCAACAGAATTTTTTAAAAAACAAAACTCATGAAACAGGCCTGGATAGAAATGATGGTACTCTTAACATAATATTTTGTTGCACAACCTTTTGAGGCAATCACTGCAATCAAACGATTCCTGTAACTGTTAATGAGACTTCTGCACCACTCAATAGGTATTTTGGCCCACTCCTCATGAGCAAACTGCTCCAGTTGTCTCGGGTATTGAAGGGTGCCTTTTGCAGACGGCATGTTTCAGCTCCTTCTAAAGATACTCAATAGGATTTAGGTCAGGGCTCATAGAAGGCCACTTCAGAATAGTCCAATGTTTTCCTCTTAGCCATTCTTGGGTGTTTTTAGCTGTGTGTTTTGGGTCATTATCCTGTTGCAAGACCCATAACCTGCGACTGAGACCAAGCTTTCTGACACTGAGCAGCACATTTCTCTCTAGATTTCCTTGATAGTCTTGAGATTTCATTGTACCCTGCATAGATTCAAGACA
Organism: Leptodactylus fallax; assembly: GCA_947044405.1. Taxonomy (NCBI): domain Eukaryota; kingdom Metazoa; phylum Chordata; class Amphibia; order Anura; family Leptodactylidae; genus Leptodactylus; species Leptodactylus fallax. Next base: position 919,288 of record CAMRHE010000414.1, read on the forward strand.
CCCTGTGCCAGATGCAGCAAAGCAGCCCCAGAACATAACAGAGCCTCCTCCATGTTTCACAGTAGGGACAGTGTTCTTTTCAAGATATGCTTCATTTTTCCGTCTGTGAACATAGAGCTGATGTGCCTTGCCAAAGATTTCGATTTTTATCTCATCTGTCCATAGGACAGTCTCCCAGAAGCTTTGTGGCTTGTCAACATGTACTTTGGTAAATTACTTTTGTCAGATTCAAGTTATTTCTGTGACCATTGTGGGTTTTTCTTTCATTAAATGAGGGGTATCAACAATTTTGTCCATGTGTGTATGTGTTATGTATGTCAATTCTGTAGATTTGGAGAAAGTCAACTTTGAAGTCTTATGCAAATTAGGCACTGGGGGCGGGCCATCAGCTCCCTGAAGCACTTCTCTTGTTGCTCAGATACAGTCATATGAAAAAGTTTGGGCACCCCTATTAATCTTAATCATTTTTAGTTCTAAATATTTGGGTGTTTGCAACAGCCATTTCAATTTGATATGTCTAATAACTGATGGACACAGTAATATTTCAGGATTGAAATGAGGTTTATTGTACTAACAGAAAATGTGCAATATGCATTAAACCAAAATTTGACCGGTGCAAAAGTATGGGCACCTCAACAGAAAAGTGACATTAATATTTAGTAGATCCTCCTTTTGCAAAAATAACAGCCTCTAGTCGCTTCCTGTAGCTTTTAATCAGTTCCTGGATCCTGGATGAAGGTATTTTTGACCATTCCTCTTTACAAAACAATTCCAGTTCTGTTAAGTTTGATGGTCGCCGAGCATGGACAGCCCGCTTCAAATTATCCCACAGATGTTCAATGATATTCAGGTCTGGGGACTGGGATGGCCATTCCAGAACATTGTAATTGTTCCTCTGCATGAATGCCTGAGTAGATTTGGAGCTGTGTTTTGGATCATTGTCTTGCTGAAATATCCATCCCCGGCGTAACTTCAAATTCGTCACTGATTCTTGTACATTATTCTCAAGAATCTGCTGATACTGAGTTGAATCCATGCGGTCCTCAACTTTAACAAGATTCCCGGTGCCGGCATTGGCCACACAGCCCCAAAGCATGATGGAACCTCCACCAAATTTTACAGTGGGTAGCAAGTGTTTTTCTTGGAATGCTGTGTTTTTTGGACGCCATGCATAACGCCTTTTTGTATGACCAAACAACTCAATCTTTGTTTCATCAGTCCACAGGACCTTCTTCCAAAATGAAGCTGGCTTGTCCAAATGTGCTTTTGCATACCTCAGGCGACTCTGTTTGTGGCGTGCTTTCAGAAACGGCTTCTTTCGCATCACTCTCCCATACAGCTTCTCCTTGTGCAAAGTGTGCTGTATTGTTGACCGATGCACAGTGACACCATCTGCAGCAAGATGATGCTGCAGTTCTTTGGAGGTGGTCTGTGGATTGTCCTTGACTGTTCTCACCATTCTTCTTCTCTGCCTTTCTGATATTTTTCTTGGCCTGCCACTTCTGGGCTTAACAAGAACTGTCCCTGTGGTCTTCCATTTCCTTACTATGTTCCTCACAGTGGAAACTGACAGGTTAAATCTCTGAGACAACTTTTTGTATCCTTCCCCTGAACAACTATGTTGAACAATCTTTGTTTTCAGATCATTTGAGAGTTGTTTTGAGGAGCCCATGATGCCACTCTTCAGAGGAGATTCAAATAGGAGAACAACTTGCAATTGGCCACCTTAAATACCTTTTCTCATGATTGAATACACCTTGCTATGAAGTTCAAAGCTCAGTGAGGTTACAAAACCAATTTTGTGCTTCAGTAAGTAAAAAGTAGTTAGGAGTATTCAAATCAATAAAATGATAAGGGTACCCAAATTTTTGCACCGGTCAAATTTTGGTTTAATGCATATTGCACATTTTCTGTTAGTACAATAAACCTCATTTCAATCCTGAAATATTACTGTGTCCATCAGTTATTAGATATATCAAATTGAAATGGCTGTTGCAAACACCCAAATATTTAGAACTAAAAATGATTAAGATTAATAGGGGTGCCCAAACTTTTTCATATGACTGTACCTAACATCTTCTGGCTGCTCCACCCCATGCAGTGAGAGTTGATCCTTCCACTGCTATGACATCACCCATCCTACTTAAAGAGGACCTTTCACCACCTCCTCCAACTCCAGTTCTTAGGATCTGCTAATAGGCACTGGTCTACTGATTCTGGCACAGCTGCAATTTTTTCTCTAGCCCCCACCATTCCCAGCAATAAGTGCAGTTATTTTCAGTGCCTGATGTGCTATTTAAATGAGTTTTCCAGGCAAATTTATTATTTTTTAAATTATCCAAGTGTAGGTGAAAAAAAAAAAACTAAAACAAAAAAAAAACATACTCACCTGTCCGCGATGCTCTGGTGTCTCCCGGCGCAGTCCGGCAGCTCTGTTGTTTTCTTCTGGTGGAAGTCCCCACCGCATGTGACCGCTGAGACCAATCAGCGGCCTCAGCAGAAGGGACATGGGACATCACAGCTGGTGAGGAGTTCTGCAAAGAACATTGTTGAGCAGCAGGACCGGACCTCGCTGGGAGGGCACCTGAGAAAGGTGAGTATGGTTTTTTAATATATTTTTTCACCTTCCCCAGCCTAATTAAAAAAAAATTGCCTGGACAACCTCTTTTTTTTAAACTCGTTTTATTGAAAATTGCGTATCAGACACAAGAAAAGGAATCAAAACATATACATAACATGTTGCGCACCAGAAAACGAGAATTTAAATGTAAATTCACTCAACACACTACATCCCACCTCGCCAGGCCCTCGTCCAACCGGACCCCACAACTCAGACTCGGTACAGAGAGGATATAATCAGGACATGCACAATACAGTATACATCAGTTATCATGTGCAAAACATGCAGTCAATAAGTCAAAGGTAACAACAAGGATACTCTCCAAAATGAGAGGTCGTGGATACTCCCGGTGTCTCGCACCCCTCACGGCATGAGTAAATGAATGGCAGAACGCAATGAGGGAGCCGTATATTGGGTTACCGGAGAATTGCACCATGCTCCCCACACCTTATGGAATTTCTGAGGGCACCCTCTCCCTTTATACACAATCTGGTTATAAGGAAGAACAGTATTAACAAGTTTCTTCCACTGAGATACTGATGGGGGTTTCGGAGCCATCCATCGCAGTGCGATAGCTTTCCTAGCATAAAATAAAGACTCCCTCAAAAGGATTCTAACATGGTGTTGCCATAATTCTTCATCTAATACACCGAAAAGGCATATCTCTGGGGTTAATGGTATAGGTTTAGCCAGAACTTCCACCAGGAGATCCACGACCCCTTTCCAAAAACATTGTATGATCGGACATTCCCAAATCATATGCCAAAAGTCTGCCTGTGGACAAAGACACCTAAGGCATCCTGGGTTGGGCAGACGTCCCATTTTGTAGAGACGGGAAGGTGTCAAGTAACATTGGTGTAGAATATATGTTTGAATCAGTTTGTTGTTAGCTGAAGGTGACACATGTTGAGGAGATTCAAGGATGTCTTGAAACATCTCATTTGTGAGAGTTGGGATATTTATGCTCCACCGCGTCAGGGCCGGGGCGTCCAATGTGGATATCTTGGCCTGTATCAGATGTGCATATAAAGTAGATATCAAACCCCCAGGGCCCTGTGAGCGAAGTATGCCGATAAGTGGATACTCAGATATATTGTCCAATCGATCCGGGAACTGAGAAGAGAGTGCATGTCTAATCTGTAGATATCTAAAGAACTGTGTTCTAGGGATGCCATAGGAGGAGCTCAGCGAGTCAAATGTTTTAAAAACACCTTGTATATACAGGTCACTAAGAGAGGACACGCCATACTGCGACCAGGCCCGGGCGCCAGGCAGGGCAAATAACGTCGGCAGACCAGGGTTGTGCCAAAGCGGGGTCTCCGCAGGTATATCAGAATAAGCGACACCTTTTTCGCCTGACGCCAGACCTGTCCAGCCAGGGTATGGATGGGCAACAATCTCCCCCTGAACATGGCCGGGTGTTCCAACACCGGCCACAAATTACGCAAACCCAGGTGGTGAGCCAGATGTGCCTCGGACCCCGGTAGGGAATCAGATGAGAGCCACTTCCTAATAAAACGGAGCTGTCCTGCTAGGTAGTAAAGAAACAGATCAGGGAGTGATGTGCCCCCGAGCTGCTTCGGTCGTTGTAGAGATGACAACCTAAGCTTAGATCTAGAGTTTCCCCATATAAAGGAGATAATGAGGGAGTCCATTTGTTTAAAAAATCTAAGGGGCACGGACACAGCAGAATGGCTTATAGCATATAGACATTTGGGTAGTACTATCATTTTAACAAGGTTGATTCTACCAGCCACCGACAAAGGCAGTGTAGCCCAAAGATTAAACTTAATCCTAAAGTGCGAGATGAGTGGAAAAATGTTCTGTTCCAAAAAACACCTATGGTCCCTAGATATAAAGATGCCCAGATATTTGCAAGTTGAGACTGTAGTCAATCCACATACCACATTTCCCTCAGCTACACTTGATGCACGGCCAATATGCATGTATGAGGACTTAGTCCAATTGGTTCGCAGGCCAGAATAATTACCAAATTCGTCAATTATAGCCATGGCTCTGGGCAGGGACCGGGAGGGGTCGCTCATAAACAGGAGTAAGTCATCGGCATAGAGTGCTGTTCTCTCCTCCCGGGTGCCTATCAATATGCCTTTATATATGGGGTCATTCCGAAGCAGTATCGCCAAGGGTTCCACCGCCAAAGCAAACAATAGCGGTGACAATGGACATCCTTGTCTTGTACCCCTACCCAAAGGAAATTAGGAAGACAACGTGCCATTAATTGACAGCGCCGCTCTAGGGGAACAGTATAGAAGGGAAATCCAGGTAATAAACCACTCTCCAAATCTGTATCCCCGCAAGACCTGCAATAGGAAAGGCCATTCGACAGAGTCGAACGCCTTTGTTGCATCTAAAGAAGCCACCGCCCAGTCATGTGAGGATGATGCCCCAATCTGAGTTATCACCTGAGCCCTTCTAAGATTATGCGATGTGGATTTTCCAGGCATAAAGCCTGTCTGATCCGGATGGACAAAGTCGAGAACAACAGAATTTAGCCTTTTCGCCAACATTTTAGTAAGGAGTTTATAATCTATATTAAGCAGTGATATAGGCCTATATGAGCCACAGTCCAGCGGATCCTTGTCAGGCTTAAGTAACAGGATAATGGTGGCGTCATAAAAGGACTCCAGGAGACTGCGGCCCACAAAGGCAGCATTGTAACATTCAAGCAACACCGGGAGAAGCAGGCCCCCATACTGGGCGTAAACCTCCACCGGGATACCGTCCGGCCCCGGTGATTTGCCCTTTGCCATATCTGCCAGGGCTCCCGATAGCTCCTCTAGCGTAAAAGGGGAATCTAAAGATTCACGTTGGTCTTCTGACAATGTAGGAAGGGGGATCAAACCCAAATAGGTAGCAAGCTCTCCATCAGTGACTCTAAGCTTGGAGAGGTACAACTCACTGTAATACCTATAAAATCTGTCACTAATGGCCAAGCTATTGGACAGTACCTCCCCCGTCTCTGAATGTACTCGTAGTATTGCAGGTGAGGCTGTGTTTTGATGTATCAGTTGAGCTAGAAAGCTGCTTGACTGGTTACCGAGTTCGTAAAACTTCTGTTTGCTAAAAAACATAGACCTACGTGCCTTGTCATGCAGTATATGCAGATATTGTCTACCTGTCTGCAACCATTGGGATCTAGCCTCATCAGTTGGATTAGCCACGTAGGCGGCTTCGAGCGAGGCACACTGGGTCGCTAAGGTGGTCTCCAACAGCGAGGATTCCCTCTTTACAAAGGAAATGGAGGACTTAATACAACCCCTAAGATATGCCTTCATAGTCTCCCATAAGAGGAGTGGAGAAGTGTTTGGGGAATTAATGGTCAAAAACGTCTGAAGTTGATCAGGTATTCGATCATGTGGTACAAATAGTTTCAACCAAAATGGGTCGATTCGCCAACCCTGTCGTGGCTTAGCAGCCGTACTACTGTTTAATTGGACCAACAACGGGGAATGATCAGACACTGCCCTGGGTAAATAGGATATGGTCTGCAACCAAGAATATGCTTTAGTATTTCCAAAAGCATGGTCAATCCTGGACAGAGTATGTCTGTTGGCAGAGTGACAGGAAAAGGTGCGGGCCTCCGGAAACCGGACCCGCCACAAATCCAACCACCCCAATTCACGGATCACTCCGGCCATTGTAGTAGGGCGAGAGCAGAGAGGGGGAACCCGGTTCCGCAGAGAACCGATCCAAGGCAATATCCATAACTTTGTTAAAGTCACCCAGACATAATGCAATAGCCCCAGGGAATCGGGTCGCAAACTGTGCAGCCTGCTGGAGCACAGCGAGATCAGACGCCGGTGGCAAATACACACCCAGGATAACATACAGGACAGAGTCAACCCAGGCTTGGACAAAAACGTATCGTCCCTCGGGGTCCTTTACAATGAGGCCTGGCTCCCACCTGAGTCTACGATGCACCAAAATGGACACCCCCCTGGAATAGGAAGTATGTGTAGAGTGAGCCGCCCACTGAACCCATGGCTTCTGAAGTCGTCTGGAATTGTCTGGAACCAAATGAGTTTCCTGAAGGCATATGAGGTGTGGGTCAGCCCTCCTAATCTGAGAAAAAACCAACGACCTCTTTCGTGGGCTGCCCAGGCCCCTCACATTCCAAGATAGTACACTAAAGGACGCCATGGTCGTCTAAGAATGTAATGTAATCATGGCAGTCCAGGACCCCAAAAGTGACCCAGCTATGAGTGTGTAGTGCGTGGCTGAGTGAGACACAGAGTGGTGTGCAGCAACCTAAGAACAATATACAAACGAAATGAACCATTACACCCCTAAAGTGTGTGAAACATCTTGCTGGCATAAACAAACAATATTTGTTAAATTAACCGTGGCTACAATTTACGGGGGAAGAAGTGCACCCAAAGTGGTTGGTATACGGGGCACTGTCTTAAAGGTATAGATGATCAATAGGCTAGGGGATATACTATTCAACAGAGCCAGGTTCACATGAGTAAGTAGCATACACCGGTGCCCCGGGGGTCGCCAGCCCAGGTAACTATAAGGCTACAGGATACTATAATAACAGAAACGCACTTTTCATAAAGCTACTTATACAATAAACAAGGACATCCCGTAATACATAAGTCCCTATGTATGGTCCGATCGGACCTCTCACCACACGCCGTCAGGATCATTGTCTCGGAGATCGAGGTAGAAGAGATAGCCAGTCCTCCACATCCTTTGGCGAAGTAAAGAATAGGGACCTGCCGTCATGGACGACCCGAAGACGCGCTGGGTAAATCATGGAGTATTGTATAGCCTTTTCTCTCAGTCGCCTCTTAACGGCCACAAAGGATGCCCGGGTCTTCTGGAGCGCCGCCGAGAAATCTGGAAACATGGCTACTGCAGCTCCGTTGTACTTAAGCTCGCCGGCCTGGCGTGCAGCCCGCAACGCCGTATCTCGATCCGTGCTGTTAATCAGACGGGCCAACAAGGGTCGAGGAGGTGCGCCCTGGGGCGGCGGCTTAGCCGGAACCCGATGGGCCCGTTCCACTGCAAAGATTGGCGAGAAGTGAGCCTCCGGTAAGACATTTTTCAGCCACCCCTCCACAAAGGCCCGAGGATCTTCACCCTCCGCCCGCTCCGGCAGGCCCAGGATACGGAGGTTGTTTCGTCGCAATCTATTCTCCAGGTCATCCGCACGCTGTGTCCACAAACTTGCAGCTCTCTCCAGCTCCTGAAGCTTGGCAGGAAGTGGGTTAACAGTGTCTTCTACCTGAGAGACCCGATCCTCCACCTCACGCACCCTGCCTCGCAAGGTCTGAAAGTCCTGGCGGAGCAGGCCCAGGTCGATTTTGACCTCCTCAATTTTCCCGGTCAGCGAGGAAGTGCCGGCATGGATCGCCTCCAGTAGCTGCCCAGTAACTTGCTTTAAAGTGGGCTCGGGGTCCTCCTCTGGAAGGGCAGGAGAGGCTGCCTCAAGCGATGATGATGTAGAAGAGGATGCTGCCCTGGAGAACCCCCTCAGGCGATCAGAGACAGAGGTTGATTGCGGGCGACTCATTTTAGAGAGTCGGCGGCCGCTCTTCCTGCGTTCCGTACGGGTGGATATGTTGGCAGAGGAGGAGGTGTGATGGTAGCAAGACCGGGCCGGTCCCAGAGGATTATAAACGACGTCTCTGGCTAATAGCAGTTGCACAGTAGGAGCCTCTATGTCGGGCCACCAGGGCCAATCAGCCAGCCAAGGACAGACGGTAACTCAACAGTCCAATAGTATCGATGGCAACAGACTCTGGATTATGAGCGATATCACCACGAGAGAGCCGTCAGCGGAGCAGTGAAATAGACAAATTGCCAGGAGGAACTAAGAAGGGACGGATGGTAACTCAACGATCCAATAGTGCCGGTAGCATCAGTCACTGGATTATAAGTAAAGCCTCCAAGAAGGCCAGTAGCGGAGTGATGAAGTACATAGGCTGCCAGGAGGAACTATAGGAGGACATATGGTAACTCAACAGTCCAGTAGTACATACCGCAGCAGAAGAGCAGTCAGCGGGGTGACAAACAGGAACTCCAGACTCAGCGCTCCCCCCCATCAGCAGATGGCCGACCCGATCAGGATGAAGATGGCCGCCCACCACGTGGAGAGAGGGGAAACCGCCACCCGGGCGACAGCAGGCTCAGCGGCCTCAGCAGTGCCCGCACAGCTCCAGGCCGGTCCACTAGCACAGCCCCACAACGGCAGCTCCAAGCCCGGGACAGAGCGGCTGCGGCGGCGCAGGTGAAAGTGTCCAGCCGCCGGCCACCGACTACCACCCAGCGGAGGAGGATACCGGCAGAACGGGAGTCCCGGGACCAAGAGGAGGGCCTCAAATGTGCGTTCCTGCGGACGGCTACCCCGGGCACCGGTAAGTCAGGATGTAACTCAGGATAGATGAGCGGCTCTAACCGGAGCTCCGCTCACATGCGACCCTCCATGTTCAGCGCTAGCCACGCCCCCCCCTGGACAACCTCTTTAAGCTCAGTAATGACAGAAGGGCAGGAGGGTCCAATAACACAGAGTCAGAGCTCAGAATCAGACACCTTGAATGCTACTGCCTGACACCGACCTTCTGACAGTAAAGAGTCTAAGTAGCATATCAAAAACCAAAATTAACAGCGCTAATTGCTCAGGAACGGTGAGGGTTAGAGAACAAATTCCAACTGTTGCAGATATAAAGAGCTGGACTTGTTGGAAGTGGTGAAAGGTCCTCTTTAAGCAATAAAAGCAGTGTTCCAGGGAGATGAAGGCCTCTGCCTCTTTTACATATCACTTCAAAGTTGTTTTTATCCAAATGTACAAAAGTGACATACATAACAGAGTTATTTATCAATGTAATGCTCTATAATGCTTATTGAAGGTGATAAAGCAGAAAATGCAATAAAATAACAAAATAGCTTATACTTCACCTGGTAAATTCCCCAGTGATTTAGGATTGGCACTGTGGTGGTCTTCATCCCGCATGATGTTGGCACTGTGGTGGTCTTCATCCCGCATGATGACGTGCCAGCATGTGGCTACTGCAGATGTGGTAGCATAATCAGCACTTGACCACTGGTGCCAGTAAATGACTGCAATAGCCATGTGTGTAGTCGGCATGTTGTTATAGCATGAAAGCTAAGAAAAACATGTGGATAATGGGGGATATACTATACTACATACAGTGCCTTGCGAAAGTATTCGACCCCCTTGAACTTTTCAACCTTTTGCCACATTTCAGGCTTCAAACATAAGGATATAAAATTTTAATTTTTTGGTGAAGAATCAACAACAAGTGGGACACAATCGTGAAGTGGAACGAAATGTATTGGATATTTTAAACTTTTGTAAAAAATAAAAAACTGAAAAGTGGGGCATGCCAAATTATTCGGCCCCCTTAAGTTAATACTTTGCAGCGCCACCTTTTGCTGCGATTACAGCTGCAAGTCGCTTGGGGTATGTCTCTCTCAGTTTTGCACATCGAGAGACTGAAATTCTTGCCCATTCTTCCTTTGAAAACAGCTGAAGCTCAGCGAGGTTGGATGGAGAGTGTTTGTGAACAGCAGTTTTCAGCTCTTTCCACAGATTCTTGATTGGATTCAGGTCTGGACTTTGACTTGGCCATTCTAACACCTGGATACGTTTATTTGTGAACCATTCCATTGTAGATTTTGCTTTATGTTTGGGATCATTGTCTTGTTGGAAGATAAATCTCCATCCCAGTCTCAGGGCTTTTGCAGACTCCAACAGGTTTTCTTCCAGAATGGTCCTGTATTTGGCTCCATCCATCTTCCCATCAATTTTAACCATCTTCCCTGTCCCTGCTGAAGAAAAGCAGGCCCAAACCATGATGCTGCCACCACCATGCTTGACAGTGGGGATGGTGTGTTCAGGGTGATGAGCTGTGTTGCTTTTCTGCCAAACATATCGTTTTGCATTGTGGCCAAGAATTTGGATTTTGGTTTCATCTGACCAGAGCACCTTCTTCCACATGTTTGGTGTGTCTCTCAGGTGGCTTGTGGCAAACTTTAAATGAGACTTTTTATGGATATCTTTGAGAAATGGCTTTCTTCTTGCCACTCTTCCATAAAGGCCAGATTTGTGCAGTGTACGACTGATTGTTGTCCTATGGACAGACTCTCCCACCTCAGCTGTAGATCTCTGCAGTTCATCCAGAGTGATCATGGGCCTCTTGGCTGCATCTCTGATCAGTCTTCTCCTTGTTTGAGATGAAAATTTAGAGGGATGGCTGGGTCTTGGTAGATTTGCAGTGGTCTGATACTCCTTCCATTTCAATATGATCACTTGAACAGTGCTCCTTGGGATGTTTAAAGTTTGGGAAATTTTTTTGTATCCAAATCCAGCTTTAAACATCTCCACAACAGTATCATGGACCTGCCTGGTGTGTTCCTTGGTCTCCATGATGCTCTCTGCACTTTAAACAGAACCCTGAGACTATCACAGAGCAGGTGCATTTATACGGAGACTTGATTACACACAGGTGGATTATATTTATCATCATCAGTCATTTAGGACAACATTGGATCATTCAGAGATCCTCACTGAACTTCTGGAGTGAGTTTGCTGCACTGAAAGTAAAGGGGTCGAATAATATTGCATGCCCCACTTTTCAGTTTTTTATTTTTTACAAAAGTTTAAAATAACCAATAAATTTCGTTCCACTTCACAATTGTGTCCCACTTGTTGTTGATTCTTCACCAAAAAATTAAAATTTTATATCTTTATGTTTGAAGCCTGAAATGTGGCAAAAGGTTGAAAAGTTCAAGGGGGCCGAATACTTTCGCAAGGCACTGTATAATTATTTAGCAATTACATTTGTTTTCATCCAACATACGCACACACACAATGACATATAGTATTGCAGTTCATTTTATGTTCAAGTTATATATGTTCAGCATACAGATACTTAGTGAAGAAACTAAACTGGTTGTCAGGTTATATTTTTCAAAAACAAGAGTCACGCCTTATCATTAAAAAAGGAAGTCTTTTTCCTGATCTTTTTCCTTAAATGATGTATGCAGACTACCATTACAAAGTTTTACTACACTATCAAATTTAGCAAAATGCAAGTAACAGTATTAGAGTACAGAAAATAAGGTTATAGACCTTAACCTTACAGCCTGTGAGATAAAACGCCTGAAAGACAGTGATCAGTTTTACTAGGCATGGCTATTTAGGATCAGAGGGGTACAGTAGATTACAGAGGATTATTGTAGAGATAGAGTCTGCAGACATCTGTAAAAGTAGCACCTCTGACCTTAATATGTATCAAAAATGCAGTGACCTGAAAGGTGTTCATGCAGGAAGCCAGGGATTTACCCAGCTGACATGATATTAGCTATACAATCAAATTTAATCTTACAACATGGTTATGAAAGTATAGATTTACCAGGAGAAAAGAAGTAAAACAAATTAACTTTTTGGCTTCTAGTTAGAATATTATTAGAAAATACTTTCAGCGGACATAAATGTAATAAGCAAGTGTTAGAGTGGTAGAAAAGCTCATGTAACAATGTGCAGATTTAATAGTCTTGTCCAACATTATGGTAACAAATGAATAAGCATATAAAGAAATGTTATCCAACTATCTAATATGTATTGTGCTGTGATATTGCATTGTTTTCAATATGAGTAGAGTGATTCATCCAGAGGCTGTAACTCTACAGCCCTAATACTCTATGTCTTACAGCCAGTGGCTTTCTACATTATATTCTAGACAATCTGTAAACTAAACAAATCAACAGCACAAATCTCACTCACATGTTTTAAATCCCCTAAACACATAAGAGAAAAGTCATCTGAATCTGTAGGTTTTGGTGGATATGGTGGAATTTTATGTGTATGGGGGCCACACAACCATCCCTAAAAGACAATATCAGCAGAAGGAAGGATCAGGCATAATGAATCTTATCATGCCTGATCCTTTGTTTCCCCTGGGAGATAAACCACTGCTAAAAAAAACAGGCTGGCAGGCAACTGATGGCGTTTAAAAGTATGAGTTTAGAATAAAGTCCAGGGGGTTTAGCCTGAGGATTGCTTGTATTCTAGAAAACCCTCTGTCGAGACACATATAAAGTCTAAGAGGGCTTTCAGTCTTTCAGTCATGTTCTTTAAATCTAGTAAATCATGAGACAACCCTTTAACTCTTTCCTGACATCCACTGTACCATTAAAGTAGATGTTGGGTCTTTAAATATGCCGCTGTGCTGCTGGAGTGATGCACCATTTTGGGTAGGATTGCCAAAAAGTTGTATTAAAAAGTTAAAAACATATTTAAAAATAAAAAAAACTAAAACTTCAAATCACCCTACTTTCCCTAGAACACATATATAAATCAATAAACAAAGTAAAACATGAACACATTAGGGTGTGTTCACACGGAGGAATTTGCCGCGGATTTGGGGGGCAGATTTCGCCCCCCGAATCTGGAGCAGATCACAGCAGGTCACGGAAAAAAGAAGCGTCCTGCCGGGAATTTGCAGCTCGCGACTCCCTCCTGATTAGGCCCATTCATCAGGACCTAATCAGGAGCAAGATGGCACGACGGAATGCTGATGCACTGCATTGGCATCACATTGCGGCTAGACCGCGGCGAAAATGCCGGTGGCGGAAAATGAATTCCTTAGGTTTCCCTGTGTTTGAAAATAACTGAGCTACAAACATATCAAAATATTTTTCCCATACTATGAACACTGTATCAAATCAAAAGCTCCAAGCTGCTGTTTTTTCGCTGTTTAGTCTACCAAAAATTTTTTAATAAAAACCATACAAAATATTAGACATTTCCTAAAATGGTATGAATAAAAAATACATCAGACCCTGCAAAGAAGACACCTTATGTACCCCATATACAGAAATATAAAAAAGTGACTGGTGTCAGAATATGGCCAAATGTGTTAAAACATAGCCAAAAACTATATAAATGTTGTATTGCCATAGTTACGCTGACCTGGAGAATACAGGTAATGTAATTTTGGCTGCACAGTGAATGCTGCAAAATAAAAAAAAAAATTATTCCACCCCATTCTGATTTTTTTTCAGCTTCCCAGTACATCATATGGAATATTATGACCTGTATGGTCATAGGGTAGGTTCTCTAAACTCCTGTGGAAGTTCAGCATTGTCACTTTCTATACTTACAAAAAAATGTCGGTGCACCCCAATCCTTCAATAACTAATAACTCTAAGAGAAAGATGGCTACTGACAATTGAACTGTTACATGCATAAAGCAGGGTGTCAAAGTATATGTCTCCCTAATGCACTGTTTATTTATTTACTTATTTATTTAAGTGACAAGTGGCATGTTAATGTTGTGTCAGGGCAGGGTTTGCATGGTATGATGACCAGTGTAGAAACTTCTATTGATGCCACACCCCCATAGGGTATACTGCTATATAGGGTACAAAGAGCCATATTATATACTGCTAAATTATAATGGGTGGTTCACACATAATCATAAACAGCTCCAAATTCCGCCTTGAAATCTGCCTCCCATACATTTCAATGTTAGGCAGACATTTTCAGTTAGCAGAAAATAGGAAGCGTCCTGCTCGTTCTTCAGGCGTATTCTGCCTGAAACTCCCATTGGAAAGAATGGGAAGCAGAATTTGGAGATGTTTTTTTAGGCAGATTTTGGAGCAGATTTTCAGAATCAGCATCAAACTCAGCTTCCAAAATCTGTTTCAAATTTCTGAGTGTGAATTACCCCTAAGGATCATACAATATGGTGCCCAAATGAGTGCCATATATTGACATATTATAATACCAAACTGTGCTACCACTACCTACACACTGCATAACTAATATATTGTGAGGTGTATAAAGTAGCAGTGCCCCTAGGTGTGAGCATCATTTTTTTAAATGACAGGCTTTGTTGGGTATGGGGGTGGAGAGGAGCTTTGTTGAGTCATGAAGCGTGCCCTGCAAATTTTGAGAGGGGGGTTGAGAGGAGAAAGGGGTGAAAGGCATTAATATAAATTATGCACCATATATTAAATGAGTTATCCACCTTTGTAATATTGATGGCCTGTCCTTAGGAAAGGCCATCAATATTACATCTGGGATCAGTGTCGGACTGGGATGTCTAGGGCCCACCAGTGGAATTGTTTCTAGGGGCCCACCATCAGAACCCCTGCAGATCAGCGGTACTGAGACAGGGCGGCTAAAGGTAATAACATGCCGGGAGCCATGCTGCTCACCCACTATACCATGTGCACCACTGCACTACCTAAACCTACTGCTACACCTTGTATGGCAAGTGAACAGCGTGGCTCCTAGAATTGTTACCTTTACCTGTAGCCGCATTGTCCTGAAAAAGCTGATCTGCAGAGGTCCTGGCTGTTGTATCATCGTAGATGTAATATTGATGGCCTATCCTAAGGACAGGCCATCAATATTAGGAAGATGGATAAATCCTTTAAAGAGGTTGTCGAAGGAATTGGAGCAACCCATGTAGCTGGCGGGAGGTGTAAAGTAAAAAATAAGTAAATTAAAAAGCATACTCACCTGTTCTCTGCACTCTGTTGTCCGCTGCCAGTGTCCATTCAGTCTCATGCCGGCGACTCCTTGCTGGGAGTCCTGCACCTCATGTGATCGCTAAGACCAATTAGGTACAGGATTTCCAGAAATGAGACCGAACAGACACAGGCAGGGGAACACGGGGTGCTGGGGACAGGTGAGTATGCTTTTTTAAAAATTTTCTTATTTTTAAACCTCCCTGGCGGCCGACACAGTGGTCGCTCCAGTTTATGGACAACCTCTTTTAAGGGGTTGTCTGGGACAAATTTTTCTATGGTCACTTCACTGGTCCCCCCACATAGTGGCCTCTTCACTGGTCCCCCATACTGTATGGGAAATAGTGATAGGGTCATTATATTGTGTGGGAGCAGTGATGGGGGCTAACATCCTGTGGGGGGGACATTAAACTGTGTGGGGCATATTAAAGAGGTTGTCCAGGGTTAATCTTTTTTATGGCCTATGCTCAGGATAGGCCATAAATACCTGATCGGTAGGGGTCTGACACACGGCCCCATCAGCTGTTCGGAGCCACTTCCGGCACCTGTTCTGTACACAACACAGGGCCGGAAACAGAAAGCTCCATCCGCTGTATAGCAGCCCGGCGCCTTCACTGCAGCTCAGCTCCTACTGACTTCAATAAGTGCTGAGATACAGTGAAGGTTCCCAGCCCCTTTACATTGGACAGAGCTTTCTGCTTCTGGCCCTGTATTGTGTACAGTACGGGCATCAGAAGTGGCTCTGAACAGCTGATCGGTCTAGGGTCGGCCCCCTACAGATCAGGTATCTGTGGCCTATCCTGAGGATAAACCATAACAAATTATGCCTGGACAACCCCTTTAATATACACCCCTAATGCACCACAATTTAAAGAGATTGTCCAGTATAATTTTTTTCTTTTTTATAATTAGACTGGGGGAGGTGAATCCCCCCTACCCCCCCCCCCCCCCCCAAAAAAAAAAAAAACATGCTAAACATACTCACCTGTCTCCGGTGCTCCGGTGTCCTCCCAGCACGGTCCGGTCCTGCAGCTCCGCTGTCTTCTTTTTGCCAGAATTCCTCACTGGCTGTGACGTCCCAGGTCCCTTCTCTTGGCATCAGGGGTCACGTGACGTCACAGGTAGTCATGTGCAGGGGGAACTTCAGCTGGAAGAAAACAACAGAACTGCAGTGGCCCCCACCCAGTATTATAAGCTCTACAGTGGCGCCCACCCAGTATTATAAGCTCTACAGTGGCCCCCACGCAGTATTATAAGCTCCACAGTGGCCCCCATCCAGTATTATAAGCTCCACAGTGGCCCCACCCAGTATTATAAGCTCCACAGTGGCCCCCACCCAGTATTATAAGCTCCACAGTGGCCCCCACCCAGTATTATATGTTCCACAGTGGCCCCCTCTCAGTATTATAAGCTCCACAGTGGCCCCCACACAGTATTATAAGCTCCACAGTGGCCTCCACACAGTATTATAAGCTCCACAGTGGCCCCCACACAGTATTATAAGCTCCACAGTGGCCCCCACACAGTATTATAAGCTCCACAGTGGCCCCCACACAGTATTATAAGCTCCACAGTGGCCCCCACACAGTATTATATGCGCCCAACAGCTCTCCTCCTTTTCAGTGCTATTATTATACTCTCGGGTCTCCTCAGACCCCAGAGTATAATAATCGGAGGCCCAGGGAAAGTGATTAAAAATAACAAACATTCATACTCACCTTGCCTTACCTTTCCTTGGCATCCTCGCTCCATCCTGCTGTCTTCAGCGTCTTCAGGCCCTTTTCCGACGACACTGCTGAGGCCTGTGATTGGGCCTCAGCGGTCACGTGGGGGCGCACTGACGTCATTACGCGGTCGCGCCCCATGTGAGGCCTAATCACAGGCCTCAGTCACATGACGGAGGAACGCCGGAGAGAACGCTGTGCCCAGGAGAGGTGAGAATATGTATTTATTATTTTCAGTCACCTGCCCTGGGTGCCCTGCCCTGCCATCTATTGGAAAGGGGCCTGCAATATGTCAGGGCTCCTTTCCAATAACAGTATGTATAGCGGTCGGGGAACCAGGCTTTCCCCGACCGCTATCATAGTGGTCCGGGGCCCCGGCCATCTCCAGCTGCCGGGTCGATCGTAACACCACTGGTCAGTATCCCGATCGGGCCCCCATGAGATGAGTACTAATAGTCGGGGCTCGGGGCCCACCGGTGGATTCACTGGTTCCCCGGTGGGCCAGTCCGACCCTGTCTGGGATCCAACAGCAACAACACCTGCAGATAAGCTGTTCTGAGACAGCCTAACTACTGGTAATGTTAACATGCTCACCATCATACAGTGTGCTCT
The DNA here is from genome assembly GCA_947044405.1 of Leptodactylus fallax. Taxonomy (NCBI): domain Eukaryota; kingdom Metazoa; phylum Chordata; class Amphibia; order Anura; family Leptodactylidae; genus Leptodactylus; species Leptodactylus fallax. Next base: position 936,772 of record CAMRHE010000414.1, read on the forward strand.
GCTGCAGTACCTAAACCCACTACTACACATTGTTAAAATTATCGATCTACACGCTGTCCCAGAAAGGCTGTGTCCCACACAGTTTAATGCTTCCCCCACAGGATATTGCCCATCACTGCCCCATACAGTATAATATCCCTCATCACTGACTCCATATAGTATAAAGGCCTCCATCGTTGCCTCATATTACAAAGGCCCCCATCATTGCCCCATATGGTATAATGACCCCCCCACTGCTTTTATACAATATAATGGCCCCCATTAGTGACCCATGCAGTATAATAGGTTCTCACTGCTCCTATACAATTTAATAGCTCCCATCAATGCCCCTTACAGTATAATTGCCCCATCACTGCACCATACAATAAAATGGCTCCCATCATTGCCTCATACAGTATAATGGTCCACATGTCTAGCCCCCATAAATAGCCCCATCACTGCCCCTATAACTGGCTTCCTTACAGTGGACCTCACACAGTGTCCCCATACGGTGTCCATCATACAGTGATCAGGCCCCTATCAGAATCCCCCATACAGTAGTTCCTACACAGAGTTGCCCGTGCAACAGCCGGGGACCCTATCAGTTTTCCCTATCACTGACCCCACATAGAGGTGAATTTTAGTACAGTACTTACCTCATTACTTCTCAATCTTGTTCTTCCTCTTCTCCATGGCACTTCTGTAACTTATAATGTGTGCCTAGAGCAGGAAGGAGCGAGAGGGGCTGGGAAGTAGAGAGGTAAGTACTGCACTCACATTTACCTCTCCCTTCCCTTTACTTGTAGGCTGCAGACCTAATAAATCCTGCAGCCTACAAAACAGGAAATTGATAGACTTCCTGCCCTACCATTTATAGAGCTAGGCCAGAGCTCCTCCTCTCCATGATTGGACAATCTGGTTGTATTTTTGACAACCCAATCAGCAGAACTAGTGAGAACCATCTGTATCCCACCCCTGAGTGCCTCGTAATACTTAAAGGGAGTGTAAGCAGGAAAGTCAATATCAAGATAGCTACAGTGCATTCTAGGAAGTAGAGATGGGTGACTCTCTCAAGATCTGTTTTGTTTCATGTTCGGTCATAGTGCTTGATGTGCCCATGTGATCACTGGTGGCCCAATCACAGGCCTCAGCAATGACCTGGGTGCATCACGTCAACAGGAGAGCAGTGGACACTGCAAGGAGGCTCAAAAGAGTTAAGGGACAGTGAGTATGAATGGTTTTTATTTTTTTTGCAGCTCCCCTGGGCCTCTAGAGCACAATGTGGTGGCCATTTGTTTGGCTATTTGTTTCGGTTTAGAATATTCGGGTTATACCAAAATCAGTATGAGTCGGTCCATCTCTAGTAGGGCGCGTTATTCTGAGCACCATCACAATATATAGTCCAATGGATGGATCATTTCCTTGAAACAGATTTTTATAAATATGCAAATGAGAATCACGTGCAGCGGGGCGTGTCAAAGGCTCAAGTTTTCAAACCTCAATTCAGAGCACTTGGAGGCTTTGGCATGCCCCAGTTCAATTGAACCTCCTTTACATATTTGCAAAAACTTGCTTTTTTTTTCAAGGAAATGATGCATATGTTGGACAATCTAAATGTATGATGGTGTTCAGCATAATGTCCGCTACAATGCAATGTCGTTTGATATTGAGATTCCTGGTGACAGACTCCTTTTAAGTAATTACCACCATTCAGTCCTCAAATAGTAGCTCCAAAGTACATATGTGTCTTTCATTACCCTGTTCCCTTGGCTCAAGATATCCAGAGATCAGTGGCTTCAGATGACCAGTTTAAAAAAAAAAAAGTTTGTGTTACAAAACTCAACTGACTAAATGCAGAGTTTTTTGGGTTTTTTTCAAAGTTTTTCCAAGTTTCCAAAGTATCAGTGCTATACAATGTCAAAATATACAGTTATATGCTACCGGTATACATTTAATATTAAGATTGGCGATAGTCACAAACCTTGGCTACAATACCAGGCTATTCGTTGTGCCCCTTCAGCAGAGTCGGCACATGTACCATATACACCATGTGACTCCATACTGGCTACACAGCCCTTATGAAAGTATTACCTATCACCTGAATAGCTGTTTGAATACCCTCTGCTGATCTGTTAACAGACAGGTACATACCGTAGTTAAATGCTTTGGAGGGTCTTTCATGGCACATCCATTCCACCCCACTAATTCAACAGAGCGAACGCTGTGTATTTTGTGCAACCTGACAGATGGAGAATATATAATCTGCTTTTCAAGTGCAATTTTCCTGCCTTCCCTACAGAACTGTTGCGTACCAGTCACATGACTATTTTCCATTGTTCGCACTCTCTATAGTCTGATAGTAAAGTGGAATACTTCACTGACATGAGTACCATATATCTTTGTCCTGGAAAGTCTCTTTGTATGCCAGAATGTGTGTTGGGAAACAGTACAAAACAATGAATAAATGCTACAAATCACCTATGCTTTTGGTTTCTGCGAAAGCTATTGTAACAGTAGGTACACTATAAAGAGGCTAACAGTCTAGTGTCACAGAATCAATAGGGATTCTGCTCAGCAATGCATAAATTACAAATGAATGTGTTTTCCAGTATGTCTTTGCACACAGATAGATGTACCTGCACATACTAGACCTAAATCGCAAACTGAAATGAAAGTTATCTATACTTCTGCTTTGCTGTGATATGTACAAATTTACGCCTTTCATCTTCTGGTATCTAACATTGTTCATGGGAATAAATACTGTTTCCTCTACTGATCAATTGTTGCATTTTCCACATAAATCTATAGGTACTGGCCACAAAAAGATTTTTTTTTCATCTTTTAATGCAGTTATTTCAATGATAAATAAAACAGTTAAACATTATAATTACAAACAATTCATAATAAACATCACACGATTGTGTGCCCATTGTGTAATGCTCATAATATGTATAGACTTTGGCGTGTCTGCTTGTGAGTATATTGAAGGGGGACTGGAATAAAATAAATGTTTTGTGCTTATAATGAAGGAAACGGGAGGTCATAACATGAAGGCTCTGACTTATGAGATAGAAAGAGAATAAATTTTGCCGACAGAGTCAGTGTGAGTGATAATATCAGGGATTGACAGTGACCGCAACAAAAAGAAAAGGAAGAGAAAATGTCTCTGTGACTGGAATTGGAAAGAAGTAAAAGAAAGATAATCACACGCTAGATCTGCTTTTCTGGTGTTAAATCGTCTGCCACATCTAAGGAGAACCCTTCAAAACTGGAGTCATTTTAATTCACAACCACAATGTGAACCTATGGGCTAATCAATCCAAAAATAAAGAGGCAGATGCTGCATCATCTAAGATCTGAATGAGAAGGGTGAGCAGTGTTGCATATATAATCTTTCAGCAGAATATAGTCACTCAGATATGCATCTAGCCAATGGACATTAATCAAAGTCAAATAACATTGGTCACATAAACCCATCTTGAAAAACAAATGGCAAAAAGAGCAAGAATAGGGACTATACAGTAAATGCCAGATATTTTTACCAAATATTTTGTTGTTGGTCAAAGGTACAAACATCTTAAAATAACCCCTGTTGTAGCCAGTATATTCACCTCTGGCCTCATCCAGATGGTCCATACTGCAAATGCACAATCACACTCTGGCCCACCACAGTTCTATAAAGCTGAATTTACAGCATCATGCATTATACCGCATCAAGCAAAAGTAGAACATTATAAATGCAGTTTTTGTGATTGTCTTGGTCTTTAAAGCTCTTGTTTAAAGTGCCATGGAACCTAGTAAAGAATGTCATTAATGTATGTAAGGTGGCTTCCACAATAGACAACCTTATGTAACTGCTGCAGGGCACTATCACTGCTGCACATTTTGACCAGAGGCAACTAGAGTCATCTTCCAGGTCTTATATCTGTACAAATCAGCAGCCTGTAAGTAGAGAATGTGTATTTATTTAATAATAAGTTGAATGACCAATTTGATAGTTAACTCTACTGAGGAAAGGAAAGAATACAGATGTAGTCTTTTTTTTTACCTGCCCAGGTAATGAATGGCCCTAAAAATGTATCACCAAAAATAACCTATTTTTAAGTTTTTATGTTAAAATATATTTTACAAATTTTTGATAATTTGTTTTTATACTTTCTATGTCATTGCATCCACTACTGTCAAAAGATGACATCACAGTTTATCTACTCCCCCTCCCTCCACAGAGCAGGCCTAGAAAACTCCCATAGACCTCAATTAGTCAGCTCCAGTCTATTGCTGCCTATGGCTATGAATAACATATAACATATAGCATATAAGCTGTTACCAGACCTGAGAAATCAAGCAAGACGGCAGCCCTCATAATTATGTACATAAAATGGAATTAAAAATTGCTTTACTTTAAAGCAATGTAAAATGTATTGGAAAATAGGTGTGAAAATGAATTCATGTAGGGCTGAAGCCCCACATTATGAAAACGCAGGGGAAAAAAATGCTGTGTTCTACAGTACCTGCAAAGTGAAAGAAATTCTGGCTAATCCCATCCACACATTGCAGAAAAAAAAATCCGCTGTGTAAAAACTGCTTTTTCAAAAACGCCCACAAATACAAAGAAAAACTCTGCAGAAAAAAACATAATGTGTTTTGTGTAGTTTTTTGCCTACAGCGTTTTTTAGAGGCAGTTCATTGTGTGGGGCCTTTTATACTAAATTATACAACATTGCACACTTTTCATTCCTGGGAAAAAGGACCCAATGTAATGGCTATGTGAATACATGAATTAGATTTTGTAGTTGTACAGATGTAAACAAAAGATTAAAAAAAAAAAGCATTGGTCCAGTTTGTGCAGAGACTTACTCCCATGTTTATATCTAAAAATAAAATAAAATGGATTGTGTCATACTTAAAATCTTATATCCTGCTGTTAATGTAATATAAATCATTTTCTAGTCTAGCAAGCTATGATTTCTTTGACCGTCCACTATTATTTTATGCACATTTCTATTGTAATACTGTATACTTTGATAGGGAATTGTGGGTATTGTATTTTTTAGTGTTACTTAGTTCTGATGTATTGATCTCCAAGTCCCGTGGCCATTACTATTCTTGATAAATTATATGTGCTGTGTTGTCATTATGAGCTAATAATCCCTCAAGTATTTAGATCTTTACTATAAATATGAGCTGAAGGTTTCTGTCCTCACGTCACACAGAGATAACATGCACTTACTCTTCCTTATCTGGAGCACATTACAGTAATGATTATATCAGGAAGGGGTCAGCGCTTTAAGAATTTATTTACACTGTTTATCCTTTTGATCTCTCTTCCTAACTAAGCCTGATCTCTCATCTGAGGACCAAAAGCCAGGACAATAGAGCTGTAGATCACTTCATGTGGGCTGAGGCACCTCGCTTTAAAGAGACTCCATTAGGAACGATCGATTGGCTCAGACGATAGGAGCATCAGAGAATCAGTTTCACTTTCTAGACAAAGCTGCAAAATCTCCTAAGAAATAGCCATTAGCTGTAACTATCATCCCATAAGCACCCCACCAGCACATCAAAGGCACATGAGGCTATGTTCAGCAGCTGTGATTCATTTGGCTAGAGCAACAATAGGGTCATGTTACATCCGTCAATATCTTCTGCATATTTCAACTATATCACATTTGAGTTAATTGTTTAGCATTCTGCAGTAAAAAAAAATCAATCTATCTATCTCTCTATCCATCTGCCTATCTATCTGGCTA